>JARFIW010000884.1:1200000-1800000 GCA_036346225.1 Platerodrilus igneus | reverse complement strand
TTTAAAATTGTTACTCGGTTCCCGTCCCTTTAGGGTAAATCTAATTTTATAACGTAGCGCTTATTCACCCGTAACAAAGGTAATCCAAATTTGATATATACATAACTAAACAACATCAAATTCTAGGATGAATATAAACAGAGTAGATAGTAAAATGGATAAAGTTTGTAAAAAAATATGCCGAAACTGTCTCTTCCTTCAAGATGTAGTATTATAAGTACCACACAGCATACGCTAAAAAGTAAGCTAGGAAAGAATGGATACCTCAAAAAACAGGTTGGTTCAATAGCAGTAAGAAGGAAACATACGAATGTTTCAATTAAGGAAGGGAATATGGGAATATGATAACTAGTTTGTTTCTACAGGGAAATAACACCAGAGTAATTGTGAAGAAATTAAAACGGCACTAAATAATTAGATATTACGATGAAAATGTACAAAGCACATTATGCAAAGATAAAGAAGATATATCGAAAAGGACAACTATTATAAGACTGTGTAAGAAGTAATTTAGTAATTTTTGCAAAGAAAACAATCAAAGGGTTACAAAAATTTTAGAAAAATTGGCATGCTATACCATATTCACAAACATTAACTAAAATAATATATCACACGGTGTACAAAAAAAGTAGAGGAATAGAAGATCAATTTGGATTTAGGAAGAATAGTGGTAAAAAGTAAGTAAACTTAACACAAAAATTAGTATTAGAATAAAAAATAAGAGCAGAAAAACTACAGTTATAGGCCTTACAAATATTGGTCAAAGTTTTTAACAGTGTTGATTGGAATATATCGTTTAAAATTCCAAAAAATGGAAGAATAGATTTACGTTTTCTATTAAAAAAAAACAACAAACAACGTAATAGATAATGAGATAACAGAATCAAAAATCACTGAGAATGTTAGACTTCATATGCTCTATCACCAATCTTATTTAACTTGTATATGAAACAAGCAATAAATAACATAAAAGAAGTAGAAGAGATAGATGTCGCATTCAAGAAGAGAAAACTTAAATGTGGAATCATACACATGAAATAGTAAATTAGCAGCAACTATAAGTGGGACTAAACAGAATAAAAAAAATAGATATTTAAACACAAAGCTAAAACAAAGATAATAAAATGAAGTAAACATGTTAGCTGTAGAAAGATCCCAGTAAATCTAAGAGCTTACATTAGCAGAATTAAAGAGTTTTACTACTTAAAAAATTGAATCGCAAATGATACTAGAAGTAAAAGAAATGTAAAAAAATAAAATTGCCCAAGAAAAAGACTGAGATTTAAAAGTATACGAAAAAGTAAGATGGTTCTTGGTAATAGAAAAACTTTTGAAGAACCTATATTTGGTGCGTACCATTATGTGGTTGCGAAACATGGACATTAGGCAGAGAAGAACTTATAAGGTAAAATCTTCGAGATGTGCTGTTTGAATGCTTAAGATCAGCTGGATAAATAACGTTAGTTACAATAAGTCCTTAGAAATGTTTTAAAAATAGAAGTACTACTAATGTATTAGAAAGAAGGACTGATATTGACAGATCATATTTTGAGGTATGAACGAATAGTTATAATAAAGATAGAGGGCAAAGAAGAAGATAAAATTTGTAGGAGAAGGCAAAAACTAACTTTGTAGATCAGATTAAGAGGGGTGCAAGTACAGATAGTTACATGGCACCGAAAGAGTTAACTTATGACAGGAAACGGTGAAGAATTGGGTCAAATTAGCCTTCAGCTCAGCTGGAAAGATAATGTTAATAACACTAGGAATCTTGGAAATGGTTTAGGAAAATGAAAATATCACTGATATAATTAAAAAGATGCGCGATAAGATGGTAGGTCATATTTGGAAGCAATAATAGATAATGTTAGACAATGATAGAGGACACCGTAGAAGAAAGAATTTGTAGAAAAGATAAAGACCAGCATGTGGACCAGATTAAGAAAAATATAGATAAAAATCTAGGGCACTGAAAGAGTAATTAAACGGTGTAGAACTGTATCAAACTTTCAGGTTGTTATTAAGAGAAAGATGATACCCATGGGACATTCTGTCTATAGTTGCTAACAATACTAATACTCACAACTACAATCGGTTTCTTGAAATATTCTAAACATTACACACCCATAAAGTTGGGATGGACTTACTGCATTTAAAAATGTTTTATGAGAATTTTGTTATACTAATAAAGTAGAACTAAATATCTGAAATAACAATGTTGATTTTATTGATGTTTGTGCTCACTGTATTTAATTGCTGTGGACATTTCTAATTCGGGTAAAACTAATTTTATACAAAAGACGGACATTACCTGGACAAGCGTATGGTGAATGGAAATTAAAACGGAGAAGCAAAAACCAAGTACATGGGTCACCGATAAATAACACCATCAGGTTTAGGAACAATAGATTATAAGGTGCAACTAGAAAAGATGACAATGAAAACCAGGAATTGCTACTGTTGATGAACTGGCTGCCTCAACACCTAAAATTTACGTTATTTCAAAGGTTGTTATCATTGACATAATTAATATTTCTATTTTTGCAGATTAACCGCATTTGACAACTTTCCACCAATACAGATTTGTGAAAAAAATGTAAGGTACATTGAGTAACTTGCAATGTAAGCTGCGTTCGTGCAAATGTTCTAGTATATGAGTAGCGAAGACTAATTTTACGGAAGAAATATGCTTATCACAAGTAAAATAGAAAAAGAAACCGGAAACACACTTTTGAACAGACCTGAGAAAACAGATAAATAAATTTATATCGGTCTTTTTCCTCCTGGCGCACAGTTGGGAAACAGAAAGAAACATTACGTGATACTGTTACATTAAAGAAAAGGTATAGATATAAAATTAATTGTAACATTTTAAAACCTTGCGATGTCTTAAGGGAACGTCTACTTACAATTTTAACCAAGTTTTTTCACGGAAATCGGGAAATTGGGGGGGGGGGGGTGTCACGATACAAAGCTGCTTCACCGTCTCCTACAGACTAGACTCTGGGTCAAAATATACAGAGAGGAATAAGGAAGAAACAGAGGGGTCCACTTCGGTCCACCTCTCACTTCAAAATACCGGTAAAAGCGTCTAGTTCACTGCCGGAAAATGTTACGGGCAAAATGAGCATTACGTTATAAATTTAGATTTGCCCTGAAAGGACGAGTACCCCGTAACAATTTTAAGGGTGCACCGACTAACTACAATGGTGCGGGTGTGGATTGCTAAATAACAAATAATAAAAATAGCAGAAAGAATAAGAAATAATAAAATTACTGAAATACAAACAAACTACGTTACAATATTCACTTACTCTGAAAGACTTCTTCTCTTTGTTATAATTTAGAGGCGCCATCGCCAACACGAAAGACTGTTATTCCGAATAAATCTCTTTTGCTTTTTGGTTTCCTGAATTTGTCACCTTATAGTTTACATATCTCTAAAATGTATTAAAACACTTATGAAGTTTTGCGATAATTAAAGAAATTCTCGAAATCAAGGCCTCTCCCAAATACGACTTCATCACTGGGGTGACTGGATACCCGTTTACAACGACCTAATTTTTATCTATTTCATAAATGAATCCAAATACAATGGAACCCACACTTAACCTCTATTAACATAAAATAACTGCAATACAAATACAAATATACTTAAAAAAAACTAATTTCTTAGCCTCAATTTGGCCAGATATTACTAAAAGAAATCTTAAAAAAATTAATTAATTTCATTAATAATACTGATTTTCCAATTTTCCGTTTCCTATATTAAATTACACAACATTAGAAATCTCATTTTCTAAAAATGTTCTTAATAACAAACATAAAAATACTCGAATACTAACTTTTCCTCCTATCTTTTCAATGTATTTTTAAAATACTAGGTTTTATGTTTTAACTAATACTAAATTCCACCAACAATACTTTCATTTAAAATTCCATACGTACACATTTGTTGATATTTTCAAATGTTCAAACTTCCTTGTCCGATACGATTATGTTTAATTTAACCAACACTAACTCCATCGCTAACTCATCGTCCAATGAAATAATCACTTTCGTGTTTGATTATTTTTCTATTACATGAGTACAAACCCGTTTACATTTAAAATTCACATATACATTATTAAAAAGTATAAACAAATATTGCTCACTGTTTAATTTCCAAATGTATCTTTAAATTTGAAGATGTCCAGAAACCATTAGTATTTCCTTCGTCCTTCGAATAACAGCTCCTTTAACCCAACACGACTTTCAAACTAGTTGTGAGGGTCTTAATATATTTACCTAGGTCATTATAACATTAAATACACGCTTCTGTGTATGAAATTTACCCTGCTATTGCAAGCGTAATTCAACCTTATGTCGTACGCCACGTATTTATCCCCTGCAGAAAACCTACAGTCACATCTTGGAGCTCTGTTACTTCCACCGTTAACATATCCCCATACTAACTACAACAGCCCCCCGCTTTCTTAGTTCCGCATATAACTACATTCTTACGATTCTAATTTAACTTTCTCAACTTAACTTTTCGAAATTAACTTTACAAAATCTTACTAATAACGGTCAGCACCCGTTAACGCAAAGTAATAATTTTAATCTGTGTTTATATACGAAGTTATTGTGCGACGATTGTCTATTGTTATTTAGCTTTTTCATGGAAAACAAATACGTAGTGTATTGTAACATTTAAAGTTATTTGCATTTGCGGTTATAAATTATCTTATCAGCCTAGAATATTACTTTACAATGTATTTAAAAAAAAAAATAATGTTAAACGTTTTTAGTTGAATGACCTTTACAGAAACAAAATTTGAAATATCGTGCTTCTTTCAAATTAATTATTCGTGAAATCTATTATTCAGGGTCAGTTCATACTATTTTTATCCCTGCAAAATTAATTTTTTTGCTTTTCTATCTAATTTATAATCAGCGCAAAGCAACCCCTTACATAAGAGCGCTATCACACCCCTGCTTGCACTAAACAGTCCATTCTCATTGGCCGACGATCATCAGGCAGTCGATGACAACCAACCGCACAATTCCTAACATGAGTTACGTAAATGTTACGAAAAAGGAGCTTAATTTATACTGAAAGTTATAAATGAAGTTATACACAAAAATTAAATACTAAAAAGAATTTTATACGTGTCAAAATGACACGTAACCAGAGGCGAAATTACGAATTAGCCACTTCTAACCTGGAAATATTTTGCCGCCCCTACAATAATTTTCGCTTTATGTTTCTACTGCTGGTAAACAATATTTAATATACTCACAAACTAAAATGAATTTATCTTTATATTTCTTGTTAACTTGAATGATATATAAATTGTGAAGCATGTATGAACTAAATAGTTGATTAATAGTAGATGGTAATACAAAAGCACAGAAATTGGAACATTTCAATTAAAAAATTTAATTAATAGAAGATAACAACACAAAGGTACAAAAATGGCAAGTATTACTAATGAAGAGGACTCAAATAATTTGGAGAATGTAAAATAGTAGTAACGCCCACATATATAAACTGTGATTAACAGAGAAGATGAACAACCAAGATTGTTATTTTTTAGAATATACAGATATGCTGTGTTTTACGTGACTACATTTGATTTGCTCAAAGACGATGATCAAAGATTAAAAGAAACAATGCTAAATCACAACAAAATGAAAAAAGACGTTAAATCAAGGACAAAATCACATCCTTTTTGTAGGTCTTAAAAATTTTGATGCGGTACAAATGTTGTCATTCATTTCTGAACGTTTAAATGGATTTGTACAGACAAGCCGGCGACTAAGGCAATATTAAGTAATAAAAAAACCATCACATTTCTCTTTCTCTTCTCTTTGTTGAAGATTCGTCATGTCGAATTGTAAAAACAGAAGAGTGGGAACATTGTTGTAAAAAATATTTTTTGAACAAAAATACCCTTGACGAAAGATAGCATAGGAATGCAACTACCCCAAGAAATTTTATATCTTTGTACTTATAGTAACATTGTTTTCAGACAGTTATACAGTTTCAAAAAAATCCATTCGTATAGTATAAAGTATAAAATTTGAGCAGTGTAGTTTGATGCAAGTGCTGCAGCAGATTGAGACATAAAGTTTGCTTGCATATTGCTGCCTTTATTTAAAACGACTACTTTTCACTACAAATTCATTTTGTACAGCAGACGGTGTAGAAGGAAACAAAAGGACAGAAAGGAATTAAAGTGTCTGTATTTCGCTGGTATCCCTATTTATTTAAAAGCTTTGGTGGCAGATAATCGAATTGTTTCACTTCTCGGTTCCCGCTGAAAATGGCTTGCGCTTTCTGGGGTACACTGACTTTAGCCAAATTTTCGTCAATTACAACTTTGTTTATGTGTTACACTAAATAACGTACATGAACGATTTTGAACCTCAGCTAGTGCAAAATAGCTTACATTTCCAAATTTCATACAAAATGTTAGGACTATCCATGAAACAGCTAAAAGAATTAAAGTATTTTGTAGCTTAAAAGAAAAGCAAATAACATGAAAAGGTATAATTTATTTTCCATTACTTTCATGCTTTATAAGAAAAATGTAATTATAAAATCGTGTTTCGTAAGAGAAACGTGGTTTTAAATATCAAAGAGTTGATTGAATTTATCTAATTTAACTCCCCAGGAATATTAGAGCGGGTACTGTATCAAATGGAATGAGGCCCTTCCATTAAACTAAGCATATTCCATTTACAAAATTAAAACCTCGAACCCAAAACCTTAAACTGGTCTTTTAAATGTATACCGCTGTTTGCCTCGGATTCGCATTTCTACTACCGTTATTATTAATTCACAAAGTCCTAGCCCTAACAATGGAATAGATTTTATCTTAGGCTATATAATGGGCGTTACACTTTGCATGAAGAACAAGATAATAATTTTGTATTGCAATAGTTAGGCACTTGCCAATATGGTCCCCTATACAAAATCGATTCAGTGAATTGATCCAATTGTAAGGTGTGAGCACTACATTACTATGGATAGTATGTAATTAAAATCGCCACTTTCAAATTACATATGCATAATACTAAAACTTTAATAATATTTATAATGCCATCATTAAAGGCTTGACAAATTTCCTGCATTTTTAAATGTACAATAATAATTGGCATACTTGTTTGATATTTAATATTAACACTTAAAAAAAGAAAATAAAAATAAAGTTTGTAAAGTGTTAAGTGAATTAATTCGTAACAAGTCTTTTTTATTATTGGATATTTATTAAGTCTATTGTATTTTGTATAAAAGTAAAAGAATTCTGTTGTTTCCTAAATTTGGTCCTGTATATTGTATAAATTATTATCTACATTGTAAGTATTGTTACCGGGGGAGGACCTGAGTTTGGTTTGTTGGCGGTTGGATGTCGGCGGAGGTATAAAACTTGGCGAGTCTGTGCCAATCATAAATATGTATGCAAGGTTAAATGTAATGAGAATACAATACAATGACAGAATGAATGCAGTGGTGTCCGAACATAGAAGTCGAATTTCGCTGGTGCTGACCGTGGTCGATGGGCTGAATTCCATTGACTACTTGTTGGAACTCTTCCAGGAGGTTATGAAATTCGGACATGAGTTCAGCTGCAAACTGCCGATCTATGGTCGGCGTAAATAGTCTGCTCGATGTGGCTGGATCTTCTGTTCCAGTGTAGAGTCCTTCGCTTGTGGGCTCTGAAATGCATAGAACGTCGCTAATAATCCATTACTACTTTCTGGCGTTGGACCCGCATTGTCCCAGGATTATGGCTTAGGTTAGGTTACTTACCACTAGGAAAATCTCGTGGTCTGTGATGTGCCCTATGATGAATGATGTGTAAAACTTTCTCGGTTTGTGCGCTTTTGGGCATTTTATCCTCCTTGATCATGCATGACGACGCCCCTGTGCTCAAGAGTACGTTGTAGATGGTCCTTGGTAGGGGGTCACCATGGGTTGTTGTGTTTAATCGCGCCAGTTCCTTCCTTCCCGCCAGGCGTTTTGCAGCTGCTAGGCAAGTGCGTCGTTTCCCGATGATCAAATAGGGCAGTCACTATGCCAATAGTATTGGGGGCAAAAACGGCATCTGGTTAGTTGTTCTTGCGTGAGCGGCAGTTTTGTTGCTGGTGCTGGTCCGGCTGTTCCTTATCCTGTTTCTTGCACATTTTCTTCTATCCTGGCGAGGCGCTTACCTATTTCCATAGCGTCATAAACGTGTGGCACTGAATTGGGTTTTGTAGAGTAGGAAAGAAGGTGCGTGAGCAGCTCTAAGTCGTTGTTGACATCTAGTTTAAGGCGGCGAAGTTAAGGAGCCTTAATGCTAAAGAAGGCCGCTTGTGGTTGGGATGCTGCTTATTTGTTTCTGCAATTATCTTTGCCTTGATAGCACAGCGGTCGTACTTCTCCAAAAAGAGCTTCTTAAATTCTTCGTAGCCTTACATGTAATTTTCTAATCCTCCACCCGAAGGTACTACATTGGCCAGGAAGCGAGTTTTATTTACCTTTAAAATTTTGAATTTTGCCGAACCCTTGCTGTTCCAAGCAAGG
The DNA here is from genome assembly GCA_036346225.1 of Platerodrilus igneus. Taxonomy (NCBI): domain Eukaryota; kingdom Metazoa; phylum Arthropoda; class Insecta; order Coleoptera; family Lycidae; genus Platerodrilus; species Platerodrilus igneus. Next base: position 1,791,446 of record JARFIW010000884.1, on the reverse strand, counting down.
TAGCGATCTTTAAGGTGCATGACAACACTCACAAACGGGTCCTCCATTTTACCTCTCATCCGAACGAGGGTGTATTTTTGTGAAAAATGCTCGCCTAACTTTTTTTCAAGCGGACCGTGCCGAGATTCGAACCCGGGACCTTGGACGTAGTAGTCACACACATAGCACTACGCCACGGAGCCGCCATCTTTTCGTAGCCTCGAACGTGCTCATCATGTGACTGCTTGGCTTTGCAAATGGACTGTTGTCGATATATCATTTCCTACCCCTTATTCGTAGAAGAAATTCTCCCGGGTCTACCAGGAGAGTGTCCGAGAATGTTGGTGTTTCAACCTAGATGGCTGCCGGCGTGACTCAAAAGAGACATTCCACGAGCGTCTTAATCATTGTTTCCATCCTAGTAGTTTATTGTTAACACTACTGAGTTGTTGTAGTCCCTGTTGGTGATGATGTGTTATCCTGGGTTAGAGGTGGCTGGTTGGTGTCTGATTAGCCGGTGACTGTCGTCTGACTTTGTGTCTCAGACATGATGTTCCTGGTTTGTGCAAGCACCTACTTGCAGCTTCTTATATAAAGAAGGCCTAGTCACGTTGGGTGCCACTTGTTACTGGCGAGGTGTCGGCGGCTGAACAAAGTGGGACTCGTTACCGGTTGGATGTCCGCGGAAGAACAATACTTGATGGCTTTGCAAGTTTGGTGTTTCACGTTAGATTTGTGTATTTACTAATTAATTTTAGGGCAGTTGGAATAGGTACATTAGAAACAGTAGGAATGCAGTAAGGAAACAATTGAGGACCAAGAGCAGAAATCTGGAAACAGGATATTTAAAATTTGATTCTGAAATTAAGTCGGTTACTGGAAGAAGCAAGCAATGGAAAATTCATTCAACATGGACAAGCAATCATTTTGAAGATACGATTATTGTTGGACGAGGCTCTTTAAGAATCCAGGATAGCCTTGGTGGATTTACGTGGATTTTCATGGTATATCTAACTATAGTTGCAATATTTTATTTTATTTGAACAGAAAGTTTCCACAAAATTAATTTTTACAAAATGTTTATGCCAGCCACACTGTCACTCATTTAAATTCTGATAATAAAATAAACTACTGCACTAATTGAAGTAAGGCTAACTGTTGTAACACGCTTGCGTTACTATAAATATACACCAGAGGAATGAAAAAATTTAATTCTAAATGGACAGACTAAATATGGACGCACCCTGTATAATGAATTTTACGAACAAAAAACGTCAATTAAGTATGACATTTCAAAATTATGTTTATATTAAGATAATTCAGATAGTACGATATAACATTATTTTTTTAGTACATTGTAAAAATAATAATCCATGACGACTTATTCTAAAACCGCAAATTAATACCAATTTTAATATTACAAGGCGGGTGCGTATGCGCTTCTCATGAAAAGATAATCATAGAAACACAGATGTCGTTCGTCCCGACCACCAAGGACATTTAAATAATACCATAATACAATAATAATACTAATTACATATAAAGCACGCGACTTTTACGTAACTAACGTGACAATGACTTTTTATTCGGCATAGATTAAATATTGTAACGATTCTCTAATTGTTTTTTGGTCTTTATGCCCAAAAAATATAATTCTAATAATTATTCTTCACAATCACAAGTATTTATTTACAGTCTTCTTTACATCAACACTAGTTTAATAACCATTAGTAGGAACTAATTTAATTTTATAAATACAACGAATTAAACACTATTATAGCACTAGTCTTACTAATGATTTATTTATCTAATATATTTATATTACATAAGCAAGTTTATATTTACATCACATAAACGAATTTATCTTTACATTAAACGTTTATTAGGATCGCGTTCAAACTAATGTTAATCTATCGCCCTTACATGCAATAATCGTTTGTTCAAGAAAAATTGCGAAAACATCGAAAATGTGCGTCATCAAGATTTCGAGAACAAACCTATTATATTACCATATTAATCACTACTCTTTTGCTTGATGGATAATTGTCTTACGATACCTATTAATTATCCTTCTTATCTTTAGACAGATATGACAAATACAATACCTATGAATCACCGCTTCTTATCGCTAAACCGATATGAATTCGCTGTAAAAAACATAATAATCCTACTTTGTAGAATGTTCTATATATTTCTTAAAAACTGTTACAATATGTTACAGTATATGAATGGAACTTTGATCGCGGTTAGAGACATGACAAAAAATGGATGAATTTTATATAAGGACTGAGCTCGAAACTGGGAGGGACATTAAAAGTTAAATGGTAAAAGTTGAAAGTTAGAAGTAATACAGCTTCAAGATGTGACTATAGATTTCTCTGTAGGGAAGGACATACGGCACGCGGCTTATTTTTTTTAATTACGTTTGCAAGTGCAGTATATTTCAATCACGTGTTCATAGATTTATTGTCGCAACGACCGGACAAAGGGTTCCCCTGCAAATATTTTAGATTTTATGTTGTGTTAAAGGAACTGTTGTTCAAAGAAAGAAACAATTAAAAGGCTGGTGTTTCTGGACATTTTTGTGTTTAAAGATATATTTGAAATTAAACCATAAGTAAAAAATGAGCTTTTAGGTTCATAATTTATAATTATTTACGTATTTGAATATAAATGCGGTTGTATTTATGTAGTTGGAAATTAACAAAACGTGAAAGTAATTATTTTGTTGGACATGCCGAGGTGACCTTTTAACTTTTCTAATTTAATATTTAATTTACCGTGTTGTTTATATCTTAGTTACCTATGCCTAAGGCATAAAATGTCCAAATTGTTAAAAGTATTAAGTATGATGAGTGCACGCCAATGCAAGGTGGTCGAAAGGATTTTGTGTGCTAAGTGAGGGCCGGGAGTGTATTGTGAAACCTGAACGATAAAGGTGAAAGAAGAACTCGAGTGATAGTCACAGCACGAAGAAGTAAATATCAAAATAAAACAATGTGAAGCTCTGTGAAAGTGGTTCTTGGGGTAGCATGAATGATTAAGTAGGAGTAACGGTGCTGGTGCCATATAAAGTGCATTTAAATTAACGTCGCCAAGCAAATTTATTCAGGTAATAAACGTAGTGATAAGAAGAAGTCACATACATAACGCGCATTTCTAGGCGTCGTGGTAGGCAAGCAGACACCGTAGCGTTTCTGCATTTAGCATTATACAATAAAATAACACGAATTAGTTAGTAAAGCAGTACAGACATCTACACGAAAGAGGGAATTTCTAATCATTATAGCATAAAATCACTAATGTTACTGTACGGTTAGACCTGTTTAACATCGTCTGTTGACAACCGGTCCATTGTGGATTTCTGGAGTGAGCGGCTTTATTCCCGAACATTTCTAGATAAATAAGATAATGTTATTGATGTAAGTTCAGAAATTAGTTTCTTTTAGTAGAAGTATATTTTTATTCATATTGCAATTATGTAATCTCAATAAAAGTTAAATTTAGGTTGAATTCTATTTGAACTTATTTATGAACTAGGTAAGAATACATAACTTTGAGAAAGGATATCTAACCACCCTAGTGACGGAGTCGTATTTGAGAGAGGCACTTTATTTTTAAAATTTTCTTTGACATGACAAAATTTAATGAGTGTCTTCAGGTTGTTATAGAACAAGGTAAAGTATTATGTGATGAACTTAGGAAACCAAAAGCAAAGGAGAACTATTCTAAATAACCGCCTTCCGTGGATGGAAAATATCCAAAGAGATTGCTAAGACAAGACGGTTTTGTGCCTCTTAATTATGACAATAGAAAAACCTTCAAAGGTAAGTGATTGTTACTGTAACGTAGTTTCGTGTTTCAGCGGTTTCAAATGTTTATTTATTTATTTACTAAATTATTATTTTTTTTAGGAACCCACTCCCTCTCCAAAAGTCAAACGTGTCACAAAACACTCGTCATTTCAAAAATACATTTTAAAAAATTAGTTTTAGTTATACCTTGTGTTCATTATATTTTTAAAAAATGTGGATTGTGTAAGAACTATTACTTAAAACGGGACACATAATGCTTGATCTTCTCGTCTGTATGTAATTATCATTCGGTCACGTTGATTATGTAGAACAAACTATAATTTTGGGATGAGACCAATAGGCAACTTCCGCAGTATTAAAAAATTACTTTTAAAAAATTAAGCTTCAGTTCCTTCATGGGAAACAAAGCTCCGCTCAATTTTAAACCGCACTTTGAAATATGCCGCAAGTTGTTTTTTCATCCGATCTTCAACAAGATGGCATATTATTAACTTCGCTACTGATTATGTAAAAAGTAAAGTCTCTCAACAAAAGACAAAACAAGAAAAATGCTATTATAAAATCACAAATTTTTAAGTAGTTCGTTTAAGCAAATATGAACAGACAAAGTACAAGAAAACGTTTTCATTTAAAATACAGCAACAACCGACTTGGTGGAAAGTTAAATTTAAAACTTCAAAGCAACCTTTCAAAAGAAGAAAATTAAGAGCACGCCTAATAACTCGAACACGAAACCAATAGTAAATTACATATTTCACATTGTACGAAGCAGAGAAACGCTAAAAATAATAAAATGATATTCCTAAGTTGTATTGTGGTTATACGAATGTTCCAAATATAGCATGAGCCTTATACAGTAAACATAAATAACTGCAGAAAAAGTTCCGACGATTAATGTTCATCTTTTATACTTTCAGACGTAATATGTTTGAATCACGAACGTTGCTAAAGTTTGAAGTATAAAGAAAATAAAATATTAACACGTCCGATGATAGCTCGAAAACTAGAGAATTAATACTATTTGATCAACTGTGATACTTTATATCTTTCAACAAAAATTTCTAAGCTCAACTCGAAAACGCTACAACGGAATCGAGTATCTCCGTGAAAACTATGAAGATGCTAGGGATACCGAAAGTAAAATTATCGTACTTTTGAAACGACGAAATGTTATATTGTGCTAACTGTGTACCTGAAAGGTTGATGGCTATGTATGAAGCAGTTTACAATCACTTGGTGCTGTGGAGGTTAGAGTTTTGTTACAATGTGAAAAATCGGAAGCTAGAGGTTAACCTTTATTTGTTACACGCGCGCGCCTGCGCGTACTCACACACGCATGTACTCACGCACGCACGCATGCATACACGCGCGGCCGTGCACGCATGCTCGAAACAAAATCAACGAAGAGGGGGTGAATTAAAATTGATATAGAACCAAAAAATTCTTATTCAATTTCTGAATCAATTTGATTCTATTTCCAGAGGTATTAGGTTTCCAGTTTTTATTGTTCAATCAGACTAATCCATTTTTCAATAAGAACAGAAACGTCTTTTGTAATTGTCTTTCAAGTAATGAAAATCTCATTTACTAATTTTGCACCAATTCGATTCTAAATCATTGATAGTAAATACTCGTATGTAAGCGCAAACACCTTGAAGAATTTGTGAAGAGTTTCAAAATTGGACCAGTTCAATGGAAATGGCCAGGGGAAAACCATAACTGTCTTTATGTCTATTACTCACATGTACATTAATCACTGCGAAAATAATGCCTATCCTCTTTAACCTTAACAGGCAGTTCTGTGCTCCCGTTCAAATCTGCAGACGATATCTTTTGAATTAATATCTTCGTCAAACTAATAATTGGATATAGAAACCTGAAAAAATCAAAAAATTTTGCAATAGAGCCTAGAATTGCTTGGTCGTTGCACATAGAAGAGAATGCTATTATTGCGCAAATTACTATAAATTGACCTACTTTTAGCGTAAACAATATTTGTTTCTTCTTAGGTTGTTGTGAAATATTTATGTAATTCGAATGATGCTAAACACTATGAATTTACAACTTCATCTTGAGCTTGAAATAATCCTTCTTTCTGATCTAATCGAAAAAGCAATGAGAAATATATGCATTTTAACTCAAAATGTAAGACACTAGGAACGAAAGCTGTTACGTTCTGTCCCTGTAATTGAAATGTGGTGCATGATATAATTTAATAATTGATAATCCAGTACTGTTTCCACAGTTATTTGCGTGTATTAGCAAATCCGGGAGCATTTGTCAATTGACACGGTCGCTTATTTATCAACCTGTAGAATTTGTGTTAAATATTCAGTTATAAAATTTAATGTACTTTGAATCTGGGATTATTATCAGTAACAAAGGTTAAATATATGCATTTCTTCAGTAGGTTTTAATTTGTACATGCTATTATCATATAAATATAGCAAACTCTTTCAATATAATATTAAAATCTGGTGTCTATTTATTAAAATACTTGCTTCAGAAATATTATAATACGTTTAAAACGTGGTTGTTTTATTCTACACATGGATGCTTATTGAAAAATACTATGCATTGCAATGGAATATAGATTATCAATTGGATTTCCCGTTATCAAGAGTTGTTGTTGGTTTTCGAGTTCATAATATGCATTATTCGAGTCATTCCATTCGAATTAAGAGCTATATTCTATGAAAAATTCACTGACAAATTACAACCTGGAATTCTAAAATTACTTTATACAAAGCTGTCCCTTTGAGAAACGGTAGTTTCCAATAACGAGAATTATTGACGCCGATTGGTGATAAATTACTTTCAACCGCTACCATCCATCCCTTCGTAATATGTATAGACATATATCCTAGGTTAGGTAATGATGTGCTACTAGCTATTAGTCAAGAGAAGTGAGCAGTTAATCCGCTCACTGTTGCTTCTTCTGAATTTGATTCACTTGGTTTGTGGGGAAAAGATTTTGGTATGCGGTGCTATGTGATCACCGCCTAGGTCGACTGTAACCAGCATCGGGCCGGAGAGGAACATCCAACCAATTCCTTTTCTGTAAGTTCAAAATGATACTCATCAAGAATTAATATCTTTGTCAAACTAATCACAGGATATAGAATCCTGAAAGAATCAAATAATTTTGCAATAGAGCCTAGAATTGCTTGTTTGTTGCACGTAGAAGAGAATGCTTTTATTGCGCAAAACACTATAAATTGGCCTGTTTTTACGTCAAATGATAAACTTGGAGCTCTTTAGCGTAAACAATATTTGTTTCTTTCAAATGTTGAAGTTGTTGCGGAATATTTATGTAATTCAAATGTAGCTAAACACCATGAGTTTAGAACTTCATCTTGAGCTGGAAATAATCCTTCTTTCTGATCTAATCAAAAAAAGCAATGAGAAATATATGCATTTTAACTCAAAATATAAGACACTAGGAATGAAAGTTGTTACGTTATGTCCCTGTAATTAAAATGTGGTGCATAGTATAATTTAATAGTTGATAATCCAGTACTGTTTCCACAGTTATTTGCGTGTATTAGCAAATCCGGCAGCATTTGTCAATCGAAACGGTCGCTTATTCATCGTCCTGTAGAATTTGTGCTAAATATTCAGTTATAAAATTTAAGGTACTTCGAATCCGGGATTATTATCAGTAACAAAGGTTAAATATATGCATTTCTTCAGTAGGTTTTATTTGTACGTGCTATTATCATATAAATATAGCAAATCTACTCTTTCAATTTAATATTAAAATATGGTATCTATTTATTAAAATACTTGCTTCAGAAATATTGTAATACGTTTAAAACGTGTTTGTTTTATTCTACACATGGATGCTTATTGGAAAACACTATGCATTGCGATGGAATATAGATTATCAATTGGGTTTCCCGTTATCTAGAGTTGTTGTTGGTTTTCGAATTCCTAATATGCATTATTCGAGTCATTCCGATTCGAATTAAGAGCTATATTCTATAAAAAATTCACTGACAAATTTACAACCTGGAATTCTAAAATTAGTTTATACGAAGCTGTTCTTGTGAGAAATGGAAGTTTTCCAATAACGAGAATTATTGACGCCGATTGGTAATAAAGTACTTTCAGTCACTACAATCCGTATCTGCGTAATATGTATAGACATATATCCTAGGTAAAGGAATGATGTGCTACTAGCTATTAGTCAAGGGAAGTGAGGAGTTACTCCGCTCACTGTTGCTTCTTCTGAATTTGATTCACTTGCTTTTTCGGGAAAAGATTTTGGTATGCGGTGCTATGTGATCCCGCATAGGTCGACTGTAACTAGCATGGGGCCGGAGCGAAACATCCAACCAATTTTTTTTCAGTAAGTTCATAATGTTACTCATCGCACAACCGGAGATGTTACTGTGTGAAATTGAACTTACTCTGCTCCGTCATCGTAAATGATACGAGGACTGCGTTTTTAGCGGTTGAGTGTTTGTTAATTGATAGTTCAGCATTAACTGCCCAATAAATTTGTTTAAAGAAATTTAAAGTTACACCATTGTTAGGTGTGACGGTTTTTGTTTTGTAATGATATTTTTTCAGCGGCAGGAAGAAACGCGTTTCAGCCTGTCGCAGGTTCTACTTTGTTGCTGGAGCTATGTAAGTAAATAATGGTTTTTCTATCAACATTTACAAATTTTAGTAACTAAAAAACTGAACACAGTCTATTATATATTGTTTAATTTTTTGCTTTATGTATATGTTAGAATTAAAGTTAAAGAAAATTTTAGCTCTAGGTAATTAAAGAAGAGTATACATTATTTTTGCGATAAAGTGTTATTTGTGCGTAGATTTTGTGTACTGTGTAAATCCTTGGAGATATGTTTTGGATAATTGTTATTTTCTACAAGAGTTGGTGTTCTTTTGTATCGGGTTTCTTTAACTAGAACTTTTGTCAATAAAATTTCTTTCTTGAGGTTTCTTTGTCTTTTTGTGTAAATCACTCCACTCTACGACGCTTTTGCTTACTGTATGTACTTTACTTTTATTTTGTCCGCAAGGATTACCGTAACAAAACGTTTGAGTCGTCCAATTAGAATTCCTCTAAATTTACTTTTAAAGGATTCAGAAACCCCCATCAGCTTTTTATTTACAAAACACTGTTCTGCTATATTTCATGTTCCGATAACATCTCTTGATCATTTTCTATGTTTATAATTTTCGTTTCCCAAAATTACATCGACCGATGTAAACTATGATCAAAGAGTGTTACTCTACTTTGCAAAGGCATTGCTTGCAAGGCGGTAGCGTGTTATGTTAGGTAGTGAAAGATAGATTCCACCCATAAAGTAGCCTCGTAAGAGTTTTGCAAAATAGATTGTTTTTATTTTTTTTGCGAAAGCAAATTCTTAGTTAAGTTTAATTAATAGTAGAGGAAATAATACAGGAAGTCAGCCGTACTAAGGTCTAAGATGTGGAAATTTAAATTTAAGTATTAAAAGTTTGCAAAGAATCTCTATTCTTCTAAATTAGAAGAAGTAGAATATAGTTTTTTGTCTCGACGGAACGTTTTTAATTCTTCAAAGTATATTTTTAAAATAAGTGACGCTAAAGTAGACGCAGAAAGCAGGAACTGATGCAATTTTAGCACATTGGCAATTATCCCGGTTCAGATTTCTGGAATTCAAGGTGTATATTTAATCCAAAATTTTCTGGGGAATCTGAATCTTTTCGAATTTTTCAAATTGGAGCAGCTCTTATAAGCTCTAAATAACCGAATGTCGTTTGACCAAAATGTCGCCCGCCATGTTGCGACATATCGATCGGGCGAGATGTCAGTGATTTAGGGCTTACGAGTTACTCCGATATGAAAAATTCAACACATTCAGAATCCCCGGAAAATTCTTGATTAAATACATACCCTGAACCCCCAAAATAGTTTTTGGGAATTGGAATAAATGCCAATGTGTAAAATTGCACCACGCTTTTTGCGTTTACTCGCTAATATAATTAGTATCATTAGCCGAATGTTGTCTTGGTTATTTTACATATCGCGATCTTACAGAAACGATTGCTGATCTATGAACTCATTTACCTTATTAGAAATATCCGCCATGACCTATGAGTGAACCGAATGTTCATGCTTCATATAAAATAATGACGACAATTTTTATTTCCAAATATCTCACTATAAAATTTTGATTTCTAATTTCGAAATTAGTTTATGTAACTATCCCTTTTATTTTTAATGCACGGTTCATCTATAGGCTTGCTCTGATATTATTGTTCTGTTATACAGTTTCAACTTATCCATCTCAACGCCTAATTTTAAACTAAATTATTTCCCTTCATATTTTTAGTCAAAGTTCACTTAATTTTTATAGTCGGACTTTTGGTATTCATGTTGCCTTATCTTGCCCATCGTGGTCGTTCAAATAACGGCGTATCATGGTTGCCAGTATTATCGACCTCGGACACACATGCCTAGTAAGTATTTAATCCAACATTTTCTGAGAAATCTGAATCTTTTTGAATTTGTCAAATCGGAGCAACTCTTATAAACCCTAGACAAACTGCCTGACCGATATGTCACGAAGTGTCACGCTTTTGGTTATTCTAATGATTGAGGATCCCCTGTGAAACTTTGTAAAACGTCTTAAGATATTTTTCATTCATCATATATGTTAGAAAACAGTTTTGTATTTGAATTAAAGCCTGATGGGGGTAGACCGCTAGGGATATTTTAAATTATAACGTATACTCAGGTCTTTAAAAATATGTCCATACCTTATATAGAAAATAATAAACCATCGACCTTCTGCTGCTCTTACATTTTAATAATGTTCAAAACTGTATACTTAGTATTTATAATAAGTAAATATGACAATAACAGCATTTTTTAGTATAAAATAATATGATAGTTAATAAAGATGCTGAAGAATCTACAATTGAAATGGGTGCATTTAACGAGCAAATATAATACAAGAGTAAAGAATCCAGAAGGATCTCGAAACTTCTGGTAATATACAGAGCTTTTACAAATTAAGCATATAAATTGTACGATCTGACAGGAGTTCAGTTTCAGTTTGTTTCAGTATTCTATTGTTAAAATATATACATTTAATGCCCATAAAAAATAAGTGCTTGGGTAGATAAATTACGCCGTTGAATTTAGGAATAAATATAGTAATATTCTTCTTTTATTTTGTGAACAATAGAATGCAATTTCGACATACAAAATAGTAATTAAATAGTTGACGCTTTTTCCAAATTTCCAGAAGTATTCCGCTATTATTTCAAACGACATCTTATTGCAAACTTGAATAAAATAACAGGGGTACTTTCATAGCTTTCATTGCATTACATTGCTGTATCCATGCAAGTCTACTAATTACTCAAAACAAATCATCAAGCATAAATGGCAATTTAACTAATAATCATTTTCTAAAAACTATTAAATATTTCTATTGTCGCCATGAATTTTATTGCTCACATTAAGAGCTTAATAACAATGGAAGCTATGATGGGAATGATAAATTATTCAATAGAGTTATAAAAGCAAATTATGGGGTATTGTTACCTTCTCTAACTTAATTGCCGCATGACACGCTTTTTTGCATTCAGAAGCTCAATAGTCACGTTCTCCGTGTTTACACATGAATATCTATCTAACGATGGGCACCTTATTATTAACCTGGGATTAGTAATTACTAATTGTTTTATGAACAAGTTTAATTAAAACGAATGGAAAGGAAGCTTGTATTTATGAATAAGCGCTACTATGGTTTCATTCATGGGTCATGAATTACGCACGCTGGTTTAATGCCATTATATTTAATGGTATTAGGATTGTGTAAAATCAAAAAATCTTGATCAAAATGGCCCATGGATCGCAACATTTTCCACATTTCAATCTTCAAAGCATTTTTTTTTTATTTTAAGTTCCATTCAGACAAGTATTCTTAATCAATCACGTTCAAATGCTAACATGTTTTTTAAAACGATGTTAAACAAATTAACCGAACGAGGAGGAGATTGACTAATGTTTGTTTTCTTGGGTGACAGAGTCGATGTTCGCTTTGAAATATTGAAGATTTCAAATCTGCAACTAAGCAGCGAGATATGGTATTAATTTTATTTATGCAGTTATGTATCTTGAGTTACTCTAACAATTTCTTATAATTTAGTAAGTCGATTTAACATACACGTAGATAATAACGAATCTTTCCAACAAAAAATTGCCTAAAAACCGTAGTTACGATTTAAAGTTTAGAACATTTCTACCAAGATCTTTAGTAAACTAACTGAGTCCTTCCCTGCAGTTTCATAAAGCACCTAACAAATCCGAGTGCTTAGATTTGAATATTAGGCTTTCAAAATAAAGACAATGAAACAAAAAAAAGCTGCCTTTATGTAACAGGTTTGAACTTTGGATGGCAAAAACCTGGCTGTAAGTAATTTTGAGTAAGTAGTCTTCATAATGTAAGTATTTTGCACAAATGATCTGAAGAATTTATTTTAAAGACCGTTAAACTAGATATATTTTATGGGAGCGGTGTACCATTGATGTTAAACAAACATTACGTTCAATCCAAGTTAAACAGAGTTTAAGGTAGATTTCAAAACACTGTTTAATGATGCAAATAAAAATATTCCATGAATTGGAAATATTGAAAATGTTCGTAGACTTAATATCGGAAAAATTACCTCCTCAGCACTCACAACTGACATCCTGTCTATGATTCAGCAGGTATAAAGCTTAGCACTGCGAAGTGGGCAAAAGTCTGAAAACAAATAATTTTTTCGAAAACGGGTTGTCAGAAATGTACAAAGTTTGGCGTATAAGAACCTAAGCATTTGGAGTTTCATCTTTTGTTATTTGCACTGTTGCCAGATTGACCCTTTTTCCGAAATTATAGGTAACTTTTGTTTTTTACTGCAATACACTGTATACTGTTCCAATTTTGGAATCTAATTTGCAACACCAGTTCAACCATATGACATATCATATGTCAATGAAAACTAGATCCAGCTAAATTACAAGATACCAATTAAAAGTGCTGAAAGAATTTTGATTCACAACAAAATATGAATAGCGCCTACAAAAAATTTTTCGTAATCGAGTGTTCGAAATGTGTTCCTATGCTAATTTGACGGTACTCTAATCGATAGTAAAATACGTCTACTATATTACTGCAGAATTCTCTTGAAATTAATTGAGATTTGTTAATAATTTTATGCGGTTACTCTGCAAGAGTTGCGTGTATAGTTTGATAAACTTTGTTCCGTTTATAATTATATATAATTAACCGCTTGCCTTATTTTAAACATTTTAGAATTTGTTAATTATTTACCTCCGCCCGGTATATTCAAATGTCATGGTATGTACTGTGAAATTACTTTAAACACCGCGCCTATGTATTTTAAGTGCCGCGACTACCGATAAACTAAGCTGTATCTTCGCATGTGTAAGAACTATCTTATCACCTGCTAGGGAGAGGACGCGACCTATTCTACTACCGCTCCGTCATGGACGGACGCAATAAATAAATGTTCTATGTTTCGCTATATTTACAAGGTAAATGCTTTAAAGTAATCGCTGTTTATAATCATCATTTGCGTATACAATGTCCACTTTTCTCTAGCACTGTTACTTATCGAAATACCGCCGCACCATTATTTCACAAACTTTATTGTTTATGTGTCTTCTATAAAAAATAGTTTATAAAATTGAAATCCGGTGAACGCGGAAGGCCATTCAATACCTGTTCGTCGACCGATTCAGCGTCCTGGAATACATCATATAAATAACGCGAACATTTGAACTAAATGAGCTAATGCTCTGTCTTGTTAAAACCATCTGATTAAAATTATTTCCTAGTAAGTTTCTTAGTGCAGGTACAATATCGTTTCTAAGTAGTGTTTCTTCGTACTTCTCTGACGTTAATTTCCTGCTATCAAGAAAGACCCAATTAACTGTGACCCACTATACCCGACCGTACATTTAACTCTTCTGGTCTTTGGGAACGCACCCAGTATGGATTTACGTCACTCCAATACCTTAGATTATGGCTATATACTTTGCCACACCGCATATGTATAGGTGGCTTCGTCAGAAAAGCGCACCTTGTTAACGAAATTTCCATCACTTACAATTTTTCATTATTGTCTTACTAAATTCTAATTTACAATCGATTCATCTTCACTTAATTCCTGCAGTAAGTGAATTATGTATGGTCTACAATTTTTATGTAATACAATTAAAATTAAAAAATGACTTACATCTTGTACTTGTGCAGTTTTGCATGACGGTGTTTACGGATTTCCATTTTTAAGCTCCAACTTTCCTCAAAGCCCCGAACGGTTTTTGTACCATTGGCTTACGAGTGGCAGATCGATTATCATTAAACAAGTCTATTAAGTGATCCTTGTCTTTCGCAATAGCATTTCATCATCAAAAGAATAATTAGTTCTTTTTCATTAAGAATCACCTTAGAGAACCTAGTTACTTTGCACAAATCTTAAAAACACTTCAAACTACAGACAGTTACGGATAACAACTTCGTAAATTGTTAATAAATGTGAAAATCACGGTCTACTGCAATAATTCTACTTCAAATCTAGTTTTCAAATTAAAGATCTCTAGAACTACATCAAATCTTAAGTGTGATATATACTTGGACTTGTATCGAAGAATAGTTGTAGCGACGGGCAACCATCCTTACATTGTTGAAAGAAGAAGGGGTTGCTTGCGCTAAGAACAAGGCAGTTGCGGTTTGACCATGCTCGGATTAGCACGTTCATTATAACGGCGGGTCGTGGTTATATTGCTCTCACATTAAAATTTGTATTATAAATTCATTTATCGATGCACATATGTTTTGTTGCACGGTAATGTTTATATTCAATTTATTAAATCTTTTTAATAAACATACAGTCCACTGAATCGATTTATTGTAAAGCTTTTTTATTTAATTAAGCACAACTCAAATATGGTGAAATACGAGCCTATGGAGTCGCTAAATTGAGTGATAAGAATTCGTGTTTATCATATTTATTGGTCCTATTCGTGCTATCGGATGCGTAGTGAATTATTACGTGTTTTTAAATGATTGTTTAAAGTCGGATGTGGTATTAATTTTCGCCATATTATAAACAATCCGATTGAGCATTCAAAATATTTTTGGAAAGAATTTTAAGTGTTCTAAATTAAAAATAGTGCAGTGCGAATTTGTATTGATTTAATTCCAGATGGTCATATCTTTACAAATTTGTATAAAGTTTTACTGATTAATTCCGAACGGTCATATCAGTGAAACAAACGTTTTAATTTGAATTGTGTATGCAAGGAATTAGAAGCTTTCATTTCGTTTGTTGTCTGTGCGGTAAATAAGGATAGACAAAAGGCACCTGCACGTCGTTATATTGGAGGCGAGCAGAGACCTTGGTATAGTATACAGCTGTATTCGCCTGGAGATAAGAAAGGTAGGCCAAACAAGCAATTATATTTTAATGTGTTGGTTCTGGAATTTCCGTTTTATACAGAATTACTAATAGTTGGGTTTTGTACGAACTGCAAGTATATTTACTAATTATTTACTGGTAACAAGAAACGTTAGGTTACTTATTGCAATTAAAATTGTGTGAGCGAAAATTTATATTTACCATCATGACAAAAAGTAAAAAAACTTTGTTAGGTGAACGTTCATTTTTGAAAAATAACATAACTAGGGCGAATAATTACGTCTTAGAGGCAGAAGCGATGTCTATTGCGGAATTAGATTTTGAAGAAATAAATATTAAATTCGAGCTTATTAAAAGTAATTTTGATGAGTTTATGCATGTTTGTTGTCAGTTGCAAGAATTTGAAGTGGATGATAATTTTGATGAAGCAGAGGTGGTTGAAAAATTGTATACAACGACTTACGCTAAGTTTAAAAGATTGTTAAAATTGCAGGGCAGGTCTGAGGGATCTTCTAGTGATGGCACAAATAATGTTGTCAAAGGAAATATTAAATTGGAAGCCTTACAATTACCTATATTTTCGGGGCAAATTCAAGGTTTTAAATCGTTTTTTGAGCTTTTCATAACTCTTATTGATAAAAATCCAAATTTGGAAAATATCGAAAGACTAATGTATTTACGCAAACATCTAAGGGATGAGCCATTGCGGTTAATTTCTGCGTTGCCCGTGGAAAATAATTCTTATACTACGGCACTGAATATTTTGCAAAAAAGGTATAAGGATGATTATTTGATTATTGATTGTCATATCAAAGATTTAATGGAATTATCAATTGCAAATTGTAATGACTCGGGTATGTTACGGGACTTTGTAGCCAGAATAAGGCAAACTGTAGCTTATCTAAAAATTTAGGGGAATCAATTTGGGATGCTATGATAGTTCATCTTATACTTTCCAAGCTAGACATTTATAGCAATCGAGCTTATCAAAATGAGAGAAAACCTAATTCTAGGGTTAATTTTGAAGAACTTTTAGAATTTTTGGATAGGAGGGCTTTGAATTCGGAATTAACTAAATCGAGTTTCAAACTTCAAAATAATAGTAGAACAATTAATAAGCAAACACATTTTAAACCTGTAACTAACACTATTGCTGCTGTACCGAATTCTGGTAAATCTTTTAAGCAAAAAATTGAGAAAGGCAGACAAAGAGTTTATTCAAACTCAGTAAATTGTAAATTTTGCAAGCATGGAGGTCATCCAATTTTTAGGTGTGATCAATTTAAAAATGCAAGCATGCAAGAAAGGGAAAAGTGTATTTCGGAAAACAAGGTGTGTAAAATATGTTTAAATGTACATGTGGGTCAACCCTGTTCTGTTGATCTCAAATGTTTTATATGCCAATCCAAGGAGCATCACACATATCTGCATAAGGATGTTCAGTTAAATGCGGTAGATAATGTGGTAGCTGCTCAGGGGATAACTAAAGTAAAGTCTACTATTTCAGAATTTGTTTTATTGCCTACGGCATCAATATTAGTAAAAAACGCTGAAGGTGAATTACTTTCAACACGAGCCTTGTTAGATTCAGGCTCACAGACTAGTTTTGTTACAGTTAAATTGTATGACAAATTGGGATTAAACACTTGTCGTACAAACAAATTAACTCAAATTTCTGGTATTTGTGATAATTCGACAGTGTTCAGAATGGATCGACTTGTCGATTCGTTCGAGATATGGGAATTATGAATTTTCTCATGATTTCGGGGTAATTCCGAAAATTACAGTTGAATTGCCTCAAGTAAGTTTTGATTTCAGCAGTTTTAAATTGCCAAGGGGTTTGCCGTTGGCTGATGACAAATTTTTCGAGTCAGCTGAGGTAGATATTCTTTTAGGTGTAGATATTTTTTTCTCGGTTTTGCTTCCGCAAAATATAAAAATGGGTATAGATCAGCCTAATTTTCAGAATTCTTATTTTGGTTACTTTGTGAGTGGAAAAGTGCCGCTCACTACAAAAGTAAGATGTGGTGCTAGTTTGCACGCAGTGTCGTTACATAGTGCGGTAATTGATGCTGATGAAAATTTAAATCAGTTGATGGAAAAGTTTTGGGAAACCGAAAATGTTTTTATTAAAAATGACCAAGAATCGCTGACTGAAAATGAAATGGCAGAACAGTGTTTTGTAAATAAATTTACAAGAGTTGACGGGCGGTTCCAAGTCGATTTATCATTGAAAGTAAATTTAGAAGAGTTCCAATTGGGAGATTCAGCTTCTATGGCACTCAAACGCTTTGAAAACTTAGAAAAACGATTTGTAGCAAATGAAAGTTTATATTTAAAATTTTCGCAATTTATTAAGGAATTTCTAAGTAGAGGATTTATAGAAGATGTGAAGGTTGATCCTTTTACATTACATGATGAGAATTGGTATTTTTTGCCTTATCATGGTGTAGTAAGAGATGACAAAATTACGACGAAACTTAGAATTGTAATGGACGGTAGTGCCACTACAAAAACTGGTGTTTCTTTGAACAGTATTTTGTGCAATGGAGATATTGTTCAGCCTGAGTTATTTGACATTTTGCTTTTATTCCGTACTTATAGGTACGTCTGTATCGCGGATATAAAACAGATGCATTTGCAAGTTTCGATAGAACCCGCACACAGAAAACTTTTAAATTTTCTTTGGAGAGAGTAGAAATCAACCGCTGCAGGTTATGCAGTTTAAACGGTTGCCTTTCGGCTTGAAATCCAGTCCTCATTTAGCAACGAGATGTTTATTACAATTAGCTATTGAGGGAGAAACAGAATTTCCTTAGCTTCGTTTATTTTGCGTTTTAATACTTATGTTGATGACTGCCTTTTGGTGCAGATCATAAGGAAAGTTTGTTGCAAGTCTGAAAACAAATAATTTTTTCGAAAACGGGTTGTCAGAAATGTACAAAGTTTGGCGTATAAGAACCTAAGCATTTGGAGTTTCAT
Source organism: Platerodrilus igneus (assembly GCA_036346225.1). Lineage (NCBI taxonomy): Eukaryota > Metazoa > Arthropoda > Insecta > Coleoptera > Lycidae > Platerodrilus > Platerodrilus igneus. The sequence continues at coordinate 1,773,234 of JARFIW010000884.1, read as the reverse complement.
CTTTGTTATTTGCACTGTTGCCAGATTGACCCTTTTTCCGAAATTATAGGTAACTTTTGTTTTTTACTGCAATACACTGTATACTGTTCCAATTTTGGAATCTAATTTGCAACACCAGTTCAACCATATGACATATCATATGTCAATGAAAACTAGATCCAGCTAAATTACAAGATACCAATTAAAAGTGCTGAAAGAATTTTGATTCACAACAAAATATGAATAGCGCCTACAAAAAAATTTTTCGTAATCGAGTGTTCGAAATGTGTTCCTATGCTAATTTGACGGTACTCTAATCGATAGTAAAATACGTCTACTATATTACTGCAGAATTCTCTTGAAATTAATTGAGATTTGTTAATAATTTTGCGTGTATAGTTTGATAAACTTTGTTCCGTTTATAATTATATATAATTAACCGCTTGCCTTATTTTAAACATTTTAGAATTTGTTAATTATTTACCTCCGCCCGGTATATTCAAATGTCATGGTATGTACTGTGAAATTACTTTAAACACCGCGCCTATGTATTTTAAGTGCCGCGACTACCGATAAACTAAGCTGTATCTTCGCATGTGTAAGAACTATCTTATCACCTGCCAGGGAGAGGACGCGACCTATTCTACTACCGCTCCCGTCATGGACGGACGCAATAAATAAATGTTCTATGTTTCGCTATATTTACAAGGTAAATGCTTTAAAGTAATCGCTGTTTATAATCATCATTTGCGTATACAATGTCCACTTTTCTCTAGTACTGTTACTTATCGAAATACCGCCGCACCATTATTTCACAAACTTTATTGTTTATGTGTCTTCTATAAAAAATAGTTTATAAGATTGAAATCCGGTGAACGCGGAAGGCCATTCAATACCTGTTCGTCGACCGATTCAGCGTCCTGGAATACATCATATAAATAACGCGAACATTTGAACTAAATGAGCTAATGCTCTGTCTTGTTAAAACCATCTGATTAAAATTATTTCCTAGTAAGTTTCTTAGTGCAGGTACAATATCGTTTCTAAGTAGTGTTTCTTCGTACTTCTCTGACGTTAATTTCCTGCTATCAAGAAAGACCCAATTAACTGTGACCCACTATACCCGACCGTACATTTAACTCTTCTGGTCTTTGGGCACGCACCCAGTATGGATTTACGTCACTCCAATACCTTAGATTATGGCTATATACTTTGCCACACCGCATATGTATAGGTGGCTTCGTCAGAAAAGCATACCTTGTTAACGAAATTTCCATCACTTACAATTTTTCATTATTGTCTTACTAAATTCTAATTTACAATCGATTCATCTTCACTTAATTCCTGCAGTAAGTGAATTATGTATGGTCTACAATTTTTATGTAATACAATTAAAATTAAAAAATGACTTACATCTTGTACTTGTGCAGTTCTGCATGACGGTGTTTACGGATTTCCATTTTTAAGCTCCAACTTTCCTCAAAGCCCCGAACGGTTTTTGTACCATTGGCTTACGAGTGGCAGATCGATTATCATTAAACAAGTCTATTAAGTGATCCTTGTCTTTCGCAATAGCATTTCATCATAAAAGAATAATTAGTTCTTTTTCATTAAGAATCACCTTAGAGAACCTAGTTACTTTGCACAAATCTTAAAAACACTTCAAACTACAGACAGTTACGGATAACAACTTCGTAAATTGTTAATAAATGTGAAAATCACGGTCTACTGCAATAATTCTACTTCAAATCTAGTTTTCAAATTAAAGATCTCTAGAACTACATCAAATCTTAAGTGTGATATATACTTGGACTTGTATCGAAGAATAGTTGGCGACGGGCAACCATCCTTACATTGTTGAAAGAAGAAGGTTGCTTGCGCTAAGAACCAAAGTTGCAGGTTTTGAACCATGCTCGGATTAGCAACGTTCATTATAAACGGCGGGTCGTGGTTATAATTGTTCTCACATTAACAATTTGTATTATAAATTCAGTTTATCGATGCACATATGTTTTGTTGCACGGTAATGTTTATATTCAATTTATTCAAATCTTTTAATAAACATACAGTCCACTGAATCGATTTATTGTAAAGCTTTTTATTTAATTAAGCACAACTCAAATATGGTGAAATACGAGCCTATTGGAGTCGCTAAATTGAGTGATAAGAATTCGTGTTTATCATATTTATTGGTCCTATTCGTGCTATCGGATGCGTAGTGAATTATTACGTGTTTTAAATGATTGTTTAAAGTCGGATGTGGTATTAATTTTCGCCATATTATAAACAATCCGAATTGAGCAATTCAAAATATTTTTGGAAAGAATTTTAAGTGTTCTAAATTAAAAATAGTGCAGTGCGAATTTGTATTGATTTAATTCCAGATGGTCATATCTTTACAAATTTGTATAAAGTTTTACTGATTAATTCCGAACGGTCATATCAGTGAAACAAACGTTTTAATTTGAATTGTGTATGCAAGGAATTAGAAGCTTTCATTTCGTTTGTTGTCTGTGCGGTAAATAAGGATAGACAAAAGGCACCTGCACGTCGTTATATTGGAGGCGAGCAAGAGACCTTGGTATAGTATACAGCTGTATTCGCCTGGAGATAAGAAAGGTAAGTCAAAAGCAATTATAACTTTTAATGTGTATGGTTCTGGAATTTCCGTTTTATACAGAATTACTAATAGTTGGGTTTTGTACGAACTTTGCAAGTATATTTACTAATTATTTACTGGTAACAAGAAACGTTAGGTTACTTATTGCAATTAAAACCTTGTGTGAGCGAAAATTTATATTTACCATCATGACAAGTAAAAAACTTTGTTAGGTGAACGTTCATTTTGAAAAATAACATAACTAGGGCGAATAATTACGTCTTAGAGGCAGAAGCGATGTCTATTGCGGAATTAGATTTTGAAGAAATAAATATTAAATTCGAGCTTATTAAAAGTACATTTTGATGAGTTTATGCATGTTTGTTGTCAGTTGCAAGAATTTGAAGTGGAAGATAATTTTGATGAAGCAGAGGTGGTTGAAAAATTGTATACAACGACTTACGCTAAGTTTAAAAGATTGTTAAAATTGCAGGGCAGGTCTGAGGGATCTTCTAGTGATGGCACAAATAATGTTGTCAAAGGAAATATTAAATTGGAAGCCTTACAATTACCTATATTTTCGGGGCAAATTCAAGGTTTTAAATCGTTTTTTGAGCTTTTCATAACTCTTATTGATAAAAATCCAAATTTGGAAAATATCGAAAGACTAATGTATTTACGCAAACATCTAAGGGATGAGCCATTGCGGTTAATTTCTGCGTTGCCCGTGGAAAATAATTCTTATACTACGGCACTGAATATTTTGCAAAAAGGTATAAGGATGATTATTTGATTATTGATTGTCATATCAAAGATTTAATGGAATTATCAATTGCAAATTGTAATGACTCGGGTATGTTACGGGACTTTGTAGCCAGAATAAGGCAAACTGTAGCTTATCTAAAAAATTTAGGGGAATCAATTTGGGATGCTATGATAGTTCATCTTATACTTTCCAAGCTAGACATTTATAGCAATCGAGCTTATCAAAATGAGAGAAAACCTAATTCTAGGGTTAATTTTGAAGAACTTTTAGAATTTTTGGATAGGAGGGCTTTGAATTCGGAATTAACTAAATCGAGTTTCAAACTTCAAAATAATAGTAGAACAATTAATAAGCAAACACATTTTAAACCTGTAACTAACACTATTGCTGCTGTACCGAATTCTGGTAAATCTTTTAAGCAAAAAATTGAGAAAGGCAGACAAAGAGTTTATTCAAACTCAGTAAATTGTAAATTTTGCAAGCATGGAGGTCATCCAATTTTTAGGTGTGATCAATTTAAAAATGCAAGCATGCAAGAAAGGGAAAAGTGTATTTCGGAAAACAAGGTGTGTAAAATATGTTTAAATGTACATGTGGGTCAACCCTGTTCTGTTGATCTCAAATGTTTTATATGCCAATCCAAGGAGCATCACACATATCTGCATAAGGATGTTCAGTTAAATGCGGTAGATAATGTGGTAGCTGCTTAGGGGATAACTAAAGTAAAGTCTACTATTTCAGAATTTCTTTTATTGCCTACGGCATCAATATTAGTAAAAAACGCTGAAGGTGAATTACTTTCAACACGAGCCTTGTTAGATTCAGGCTCACAGACTAGTTTTGTTACAGTTAAATTGTATGACAAATTGGGATTAAACACTTGTCGTACAAACAAATTAACTCAAATTTCTGGTATTTGTGATAATTCGACAGTGTTCAGAATGGATCGACTTGTCGATTCGTTCGAGATATGGGAATTATGAATTTTCTCATGATTTCGGGGTAATTCCGAAAATTACAGTTGAATTGCCTCAAGTAAGTTTTGATTTCAGCAGTTTTAAATTGCCAAGGGGTTTGCCGTTGGCTGATGACAAATTTTCGAGTCAGCTGAGGTAGATATTCTTTTAGGTGTAGATATTTTTTCTCGGTTTTGCTTCCGCAAAATATAAAAATGGGTATAGATCAGCCTAATTTTCAGAATTCTTATTTTGGTTACTTTGTGAGTGGAAAAGTGCCGCTCACTACAAAAGTAAGATGTGGTGCTAGTTGCACGCAGTGTCGTTACATAGTGCGGTAATTGATGCTGATGAAAATTTAAATCAGTTGATGGAAAAGTTTTGGGAAACCGAAAATGTTTTTATTAAAATGACCAAGAATCGCTGACTGAAAATGAAATGGCAGAACAGTGTTTTGTAAATAAATTTACAAGAGTTGACGGGCGGTTCCAAGTCGATTTATCATTGAAAGTAAATTTAGAAGAGTTCCAATTGGGAGATTCAGCTTCTATGGCACTCAAACGCTTTGAAAACTTAGAAAAACGATTTGTAGCAAATGAAAGTTTATATTTAAAATTTTCGCAATTTATTAAGGAATTTCTAAGTAGAGGATTTATAGAAGATGTGAAGGTTGATCCTTTACATTACATGATGAGAATTGGTATTTTTGCCTTATCATGGTGTAGTAAGAGATGACAAAATTACGACGAAACTTAGAATTGTAATGGACGGTAGTGCCACTACAAAACTGGTGTTTCTTTGAACAGTATTTTGTGCAATGGAGATATTGTTCAGCCTGAGTTATTTGACATTTTGCTTTTATTCCGTACTTATAGGTACGTCTGTATCGCGGATATAAAACAGATGCATTTGCAAGTTTCGATAGAACCCGCACACAGAAAACTTTTAAATTTTCTTTGGAGAGAGAGTAGAAATCAACCGCTGCAGGTTATGCAGTTTAAACGGTTGCCTTTCGGCTTGAAATCCAGTCCTCATTTAGCAACGAGATGTTTATTACAATTAGCTATTGAGGGAGAAACAGAATTTCCCTTAGCTTCGTTTATTTTGCGTTTTAATACTTATGTTGATGACTGCCTTTTTGGTGCAGATCATAAGGAAAGTTTGTTGCAAGCTCAAGCTGAACTTATAAAATTATTGGGTTTAGCTAAATTTGATTTACATAAATGGTGTTCCAACCATGTGGAATTAGTACGAAATATTCCACGACAACTTCAACATTTTGAGGAAACAAATATTACTAATGAAAAGGGGAGTATTTTAAAAACCCTAGGTCTATCGTTTGATGTAAATACGGATCAATTTATAATGAGTTGTGGAATGAAAACCGTTCCTGCAACATGCAACAAAAGATTTGTTTTGGGCTTTATTGCCAGGTTATTTGATCCTTTTGGCGTTTTAGCTCCAGTTATTACTGTGGCAAAATTATTGATGCAAAAAATATGGGCTGCAGGCCTGGACTGGGACACAGAATTACCTGATAAATTGAAAGAGGAATGGCAATCTTTTTCACAGGGATTAAGGTGCATGCCAGCAATTAAAATTAATAGATATTTAAATTTTTCCGAGGCTGTTTCCATTGAACTTGTTGGATTTTGTGACGCTTCGCAAATTGCACAAGGTGCTTGTGTTTATGTACGAGTAGTTACGGTCAGTAATACAGTGGAAATAAAATTGTTAGCTTCCAAATCAAAAATAAATTCGTTGAAAAATAAAACAAGCATTCCGCGGTTAGAATTAAACGGGGCATTGATATTAGCAAGATTAATAAATCGAATTTTGGTATGCTGAAGGATAAAATACAAAAGGTTTTTTTGTTTTGCGATTCAAAAATTGTATTAGCATGGTTGAAAATAGAATATTGGAAACTTAATACTTATGTCGCCAATAGAATTAAATTGATTCAGGAATTAACGTCCGAATTTATGTGGTGTTCTTCGTACTTCTCTGACGTTAATTTCCTGCTATCAAGAAAGACCCAATTAACTGTGACCCACTATACCCGACCGTACATTTAACTCTTCTGGTCTTTGGGCACGCACCCAGTATGGATTTACGTCACTCCAATACCTTAGATTATGGCTATATACTTTGCCACACCGCATATGTATAGGTGGCTTCGTCAGAAAAGCATACCTTGTTAACGAAATTTCCATCACTTACAATTTTTCATTATTGTCTTACTAAATTCTAATTTACAATCGATTCATCTTCACTTAATTCCTGCAGTAAGTGAATTATGTATGGTCTACAATTTTTATGTAATACAATTAAAATTAAAAAATGACTTACATCTTGTACTTGTGCAGTTCTGCATGACGGTGTTTACGGATTTCCATTTTTAAGCTCCAACTTTCCTCAAAGCCCCGAACGGTTTTTGTACCATTGACTTACGAGTGGCAGATCGATTATCATTAAACAAGTCTACTAAGTGATCCTTGTCTATCACAATAGCCTTTCATCATAAAAAGAATAATTCGTTCTTTTTCATTAAGAATCACCTTAGAGAACCTAGTTACTTTGCACAAATCTTAAAAACACTTCAAACTACAGACAGTTACGGATAACAACTTCGTAAATTGTTAATAAATGTGAAAATCACGGTCTACTGCAATAATTCTACTTCAAATCTAGTTTTCAAATTAAAGATCTCTAGAACTACATCAAATCTTAAGTGTGATATATACTTGGACTTGTATCGAAGAATAGATCCCAAAATTTATAAGATGTGACATTTAAAACACCAAAGTATCCAATGTTTTCGAAAAACGATCAATCTAGCAACAGTGTAAATTATAAAACGCAGTTCGCCATATGCATAATTTTGTACACTTCTGACAACCAGATTTCGAGAAAATTAGGCGTTTCCAGACTTTTCTTGCACTCTGTATATCGACTACTTACTCGTGTCCGAATTTTGTAGTTTGCTATAGAAATTAGTAGTTGCTACTGTTTCTGCAGTCCCCTCAAATTAATATCCGAGTATTTTAGTGTGAGAAGGTGCATAAACATTTGTACACTACACACATTTGCGCACCTACGATGCACAAGTATTGACTTTAAAAGCAGAAAATTGCTTTGATAGTAAGCTAACACGAATACGAAGTTTACAACCCCAAATAATTTCAAAAAAGTTTCAGTATTGAAATTATAAAAGTCATAAGCACATACATACATGCAGACGAGAAAGGGGCGAGAAAAATTATATCCTGCAAATATATAAATCGAAAACAACATTGACGGTGCTAGTGAAACCTCAAAAGAACTCGTGAAAAATAATAGGTCTAATGCTTGGAGGCACTAATATAACCTTCAGAAATACTGAATAAAATAATTCAAATACTGCGTCATTATAACCTTGTTACATTTAATTTTACATTTCTAAATATTTTTGTGCGATTTACGACTTTTTCAAATATTTCCACACTTCCACTTCGATATTTTGTATAACTACCTGTTATAAGAGACGCCCTTGTTCACGTATTATAATTTAATAATTCGATTTGTTCCCATAAAACTTATTCTAATACAATTGAAATAAGTGCTTGTGTAACAACCTGTAGAATGTTATTAGTATATTTAGTTTACAGAGTACCTCAATCTATTTCTATTGTTTGATATAACAGCGCAAACGTATTCGGTTATCAATAATATTTGTTTTCTGAAAGGATATGCTTGCTTTATTAAAAGTAGTACCACAAGTTTGTATAAAATAAATTTTCTATATGTGTGATTAGCGAAGGCGATTGAATTCGAATTTGTTCGTTTCTTTATCTATATATGCATTACAGATACGCTAGAAGTGTTCCTTATGTGGTATCCTAATATTTTAATGGATTAACATATCGTTTCCTAAACTAGGTTCACTTCTAATCTGCATTTCATCCTAAGATGTATTGTCTGCCTTCCTGATGCTGTTGGTTTGAGAGCGATGCATGCTTCTTTATATCCTCAGTACATTGGTAGGTTTCATACATAGCTATTCTATTAATGGCTATAAGGAATTCCGTTTTAGCTCTTTTACGTAGGCTCGCTGGTTCAGTTATGGTTGCAGCATTAACGATACTGGCTACTGTGGTGACGATTCTTTGTGAGCAAGATCAAGATGTTTAGCTGGTTCATCTCAACTGATTTAGGTGCAAGATAAGTATCTCGGTACATGGAGGTATGATACCTTGTTTTCCTTTATATGAAGGAGATTATTGCTTATCAGCGTTTGACGTTGACGCGTAATCCATGCACCATAAAGCAACTCAAATCACATTATTCCGACGGGCGGAGCGAGTATACAAAAACCCGTTTCGAAATTAGCTTCACTAGTGTTTCTTGTTACTTTAAACTGCATATTAGAAATTGCTCTAAATGTACTTTGCTTAACTGAAAATGGTTGTTTAAAAGAAATCATATGCATTACCGTTTTTGTTCATTGCTGATCCATTTTGTTACATGTTACAATACAAAATGCGCACTTCGTACCTCAATTATTAAAATTGCTCGTAGAATGTAATTCTTTTTTAAATAGATTTTTTTTTGTATTTATTGTCCATAAACATTCGATAGCGATGTTCTTTCTTTGTTATGTAAACCATCCCATTCTCCAGTTTGTAGTTAGCACGGCCACTCTAAGTTCCTTTAATCTTTTTATACTTTATCGTGATTTGTGCGGGTCGTTACTACTTTACTTTCCTTTCGGTTTCTCCCTGACCCGTGCGTTTTACAGTAGCATACTGTATATGTCACCTAGGTTGATCTCTTAAAAAACAAGAATGTAAGTGTAGAGACCCATAATAAGTGTACGTGAAACTAATGTATGCTTTATCCCATCGGAAAGCAAAAAAGTGGCTGTGGGACAAATTATTTTATAACACAAAGCGAAATGGACGCCACCACAGCTTTGATTTTTAATTTTAAATCATTTTATTTGGTTGAACAAGAAATGAACAGCAAAATTAATAAGAGTAGCAAATACAAAAAAATTTTGCCAAAGCTGAAGATACAGGTTCGAATCCTGTCTGGGACCTTTATATATATATATATATATATATATATATATATATATTGCTGTGATATACTCCTTTGAATGCGGGAACTGGGTCCTTTCAACAAAAAAATTCTAGTCCCACAGATTGGGCATCATAAACGGCTGTGATCCTCTTTTCGCCTCGGCTGCTCACCTAATGTTATAAACCTCCTCATTCATAAAAATCAACACATTCCTACCAAAACATCAACGTTAACTCTATTTACATCAATATTCAGAATACATTAAAATTTCAAAATTAAAACTCAGCATAAATTTCAGTTTTAAAAGAATTTCAAGATTAATTTTATTATCATTTTAATGTGCATCCAAAATTAAAGTCCTTGTTGGATGCCTACTAATTAATATAACAATATAAGCAGACCGGAGTCTGAGTATAAAGGAGCATCTACCACCCTTTACGTTAATTAACCAGGTTCGTCTAATTGAGCTCAAAGACATACCCAAATTTTCATCATATTACCGAACATCAAAACTAAATACCCTTTCTACTTCAACAAGCAAATTTCATCTTAAAATTAAAATTTTATGGTTAGTACAATTTCACTAATGTCCATTTAAAGTAAATCAATTATAAAGTTATTCAACACACACAAAATGTCAAACAAAATAGTATAATTTACCTGAAGGTTACTGTCCTCGTAGCTTCAAAGTACATCGTCCCTTTAGTTAATCACACCATTCCAACAGGATTATATTTACGGCTTCTAATTCTCAACGCTTTTAAAATTTTCTCCATCACCATTTATTTAAAGTTGTTTCTGGGCTTTTCCGGAACTCATCTATGTATATCTGACCCTTGTTTCGTGGATCCAGACACGTATTTGAACCATTTAATTATTAACACCCCGAAAAATAGCAAATAACTTCATACTTCTTTCACCAATATACGCCAAAACTGCCTACTTTTGTGTATACATTTGTCGTTGTAAATTTTGCTAATTGGTACAGTGAAACTAAATTTTATTACCTTGTATCTAAGTGCACTGAAGTACATTCATGTTAGCACGTAAATAACCAACTATTTTGAATCACTAAAATATACGAGCAAAATTTTAAATTATTTTATCAAACTAAAATGCACTGTTTAACATCTTCAATCAAGTCGCGGATGTAAGAGCTTTTAACGCATCGAATAGTCAAAAGTCTAAGAGGGCTTGTTTATATTCATCTCGGTATATATAGCAAAAGCCGGCACGTCGCTTTTGTCCTCAAAACGGGTAATTCTAAAGAATTCCTCATTCTATGTTCCCAGTCTGTCGCTCGCGCGTCGATTTTACGAATTTTCACTCGTCCCATTTAAATCTCAGAAATTTCAACACACGGCACGCAAGCATGTCCGAGAAAAACTAATTAATTTTGTACAGAAATTGTTGTTTCTACCTCTGATATTTGCATCCTATTTTCAACCAATTGTGACCCTCGTGACGTTGCTTAAATCACGCCTTTACTATATGTGTCTTTGCTTGACGCATTTTCTTTTCCTTTTCTAACCTGTTCGTATTGGTGCAAATTGATATTCTTTATTATCGATTATTTATCCACATTGAGTGCAATCAAACCTCAAATGATAAGTTACCGCCATTAGAGTGGGCGATAGCACGTATAATTAAGGTTATACCAGGTAAAGACAATAAGGTTAGAGTTGTTCACTTAAAAACTAAAATGGCACTTTTGTCACTTCAGTGTCTAAAATTGCGATTCTTCCTATTGAATCGGGTACTTAGTAATTAGTTTGGTCTGAGTAGATTTTTTGATGTTAATAATTTTTAAGGGTTATTACGAGGATTATTATCTTTAGTTTTATTTTTAAGATAACGTTGCATACTCTTTTGCTTGTATCTTTGACTTTATAATTTGATTTTTGTAAGTGTTAAATTAGTTATTGTGAAGTGAGTGATTTTGTGCTCGCGGGCAGTTTATGGTAGCGACGGGCAACCATCCTTACATTGTTGAAAGAAGAAGGGGTTGCTTGCGCTAAGAACAAGGCAGTTGCGGTTTGACCATGCTCGGATTAGCACGTTCATTATAACGGCGGGTCGTGGTTATATTGCTCTCACATTAAAATTTGTATTATAAATTCATTTATCGATGCACATATGTTTTGTTGCACGGTAATGTTTATATTCAATTTATTAAATCTTTTTAATAAACATACAGTCCACTGAATCGATTTATTGTAAAGCTTTTTTATTTAATTAAGCACAACTCAAATATGGTGAAATACGAGCCTATGGAGTCGCTAAATTGAGTGATAAGAATTCGTGTTTATCAAATAGATCCCAAAATTTATAAGATGTATTTAAAACACCAAAGTATCCAATGTTTTCGAAAAACGATCAATCTAGCAACAGTGTAAATTATAAAACGCAGTTCGCCATATGCATAATTTTGTACACTTCTGACAACCAGATTTCGAGAAAATTAGGCGTTTCAGACTTTTCTTGCACTCTGTATATCGACTACTTACTCGTGTCCGAATTTTGTAGTTTGCTATAGAAATTAGTAGTTGCTACTGTTTCTGCAGTCCCCTCAAATTAATATCCGAGTATTTTAGTGTGAGAAGGTGCATAAACATTTGTACACTACACACATTTGCGCACCTACGATGCACAAGTATTGACTTTAAAAGCAGAAAATTGCTTTGATAGTAAGCTAACACGAATACGAAGTTTACAACCCCAAATAATTTCAAAAAAGTTTCAGTATTGAAATTATAAAAGTCATAAGCACATACATACATGCAGACGAGAAAGGGGCGAGAAAAATTATATCCTGCAAATATATAAATCGAAAACAACATTGACGGTGCTAGTCAAACCTCAAAAGGACTCGTGAAAAATAATAGATCTAATGCTTGGAGGCACTAATATAACCTTCAGAAATACTGAATAAAATAATTCAAATACTGCGTCATTATAACCTTGTTACATTTAATTTTACATTTCTAAATATTTTTGTGCGATTTACGACTTTTTCAAATATTTCCACACTTCCACTTCGATATTTTGTATAACTACCTGTTATAAGAGACGCCCTTGTTCACGTATTATAATTTAATAATTCGATTTGTTCCCATAAAACTTATTCTAATACAATTGAAATAAGTGCTTGTGCAACAACCTGTAGAATGTTATTAGTATATTTAGTTTACAGAGTACCTCAATCTATTTCTATTGTTTGATATAACAGCGCAAACGTATTCGGTTATCAACAATATTTGTTTTCTGAAAGGATATGCTTGCTTTATTAAAAGTAGTACTACAAGTTTGTATAAAATAAATTTTCTATATGTGTGATTAGCAAAGGCGATTGAATTCGAATTTGTTCGTTTCTTTATCTATATATGCATTACAGATACGCTAGAAGTGTTCCTTATGTGGTATCCTAATATTTTAATGGATTAACATATCGTTTCCTAAACTAGGTTCACTTCTAATCTGCATTTCATCCTAAGATGTATTGTCTGGCTTCCTGATGCTGTTGGTTTGAGAGCGATGCATGCTTCTTTATATCCTCAGTACATTGGTAGGTTTCATACATAGCTATTCTATTAATGGCTATAAGGAATTCCGTTTTAGCTCTTTTACGTAGGCTCGCTGGTTCAGTTATGGTTGCAGCATTAACGATACTGGCTACTGTGGTGACGATTCCTTTGTGAGCAAGATCAAGATGTTTAGCTGGTTCATCTCGACTGATTTATGTGTAAGATAAGTATCTCGGTACATAGAGGTATGCTACCTTGTATTCCTTTATATCAAGAGATTATTGCTTATCAGCGTTTGACGTTGACGCGTAATCCATGCACCATAAAGAAACTCAAATCACATTATTTCGACGGGCGGAGCGAGTATACAAAAACCCGTTTCGAAATTAGCTTCACTAGTGTTTCTTGTTACTTTAAACTATATGATACATTCAATATTCACCCTCCTCCTAATATAAACATACACATGAGGACGCTATTATATGTATCATATTAAAAATTAAAACAAAAAAAATAAAAATAAAATTAATATATACATAACATACATACACACATGCAAGTTAAACAAAAAGATCAAGATATATATAACAATCATTTAATCAAAATTGACTTTTACTTCTATCAAACCAATATTTTATTTCATCAAATTTTTTATATATACACATTATTTCTTTTTAATTATTAAAGAAAATTGTTCTAAAAATTCTTCAGAATAAGCTAATGTAAATACCCTCACTGTAAGTAGTTATTTTATTCACTTTAGTAGTTTGTTAATAGTTTGTACGTTTTAGTTATTGCCTGTGATCAAGCATAAAAATATATGCGAAAATTTAGGCCATAAAAAAGAGTTTTCTTTATTACCAGCCGACCTAAAACCTGCTAATTTTAACACAATCGTATATATATATATATATATATATATATAGTATATATATATATATATATATATATTGCTATGAATGCCTAGAACATCGATTCTCACGCTTGGGCCAACCTAAAATTTTGCTAAAAAAAATTATAAAAAAAATAATAAAAGATTACCTCTGAAACGCCTCCTTATTTCTGCACACCCCGGCTAGGTCTAGTCTGCTTCTTCCTGGATATATACGATCCTAAGTTCACTCTTTCTCACATATGCAGTCAAATAAAATTACCACTCAAATAATGCAACAAGACATACAACCTTTTTATTTATACATATTCAAAAGTTTCCATTATCAAGAAAATATTTACACATTTGTATATATAGTTTCAAAAATTGTTACAATCTCAATCCTTAAACCTTTTAAAATTTCATTATTTGTATTTCTTTCAACAGTTTTATTTTATACGAGTAGATGGGTCCGTCGTGAAAGCCTAAATTGACTTTTATTCAGGTCTATGGTGAGCTCAGTATAAACCCAGTTACTTTAAATGCCTAAAACCGTCGCATTTTTGTTTAAAACAAATTTAAAGACCCGTTTACTCCTTACGTCAAAAATTTCATGTCATTTAATAACACTTATAAATGATAAAAACCAATTGACCTTTACATATACCCCTTTAAATGAGTTTTAATTGTAATAAAATACACCCCCAATAAGTCAAATCACTCAAACACAAAATAACAGCACAGCTGTTCAAGCAAAAGCAAGAGAAATTAATTTCGTTACCTGGAGTAAGCTTTTTTTCATCATCGTCTCTGAAGGTGTTGTCCATACACTTCGCCTTTATACATAAATCCAACCAATTTTCACTCGCTATCCAAATCTCTGCAGCCGCCTTCAGTGTTTCTACCCCGATACTTGACTAGACGAAGCTAATCACCTTTCGTAATTACTAAACCTCACGCATTCTTGTTTCAAGCACTTCTCAACTCGCTTACCATATGTTTGTTGAGTGTAGTATCAGCACCGTCAATTAACCAGCACTCACTTGTGCAAGACACACGTTTAAAAACTACCGACGTGCTGTACTAACACCGCTTTACACTTTTAAATTAGGATGTTGCGTTAGCAAAGCAAAGTCAAACGAATAAGCGACGTACGATAATAAGCCAAAGTAAGAGATAAGAGAGCTTTACTACCTCTCCTAATGTATTTATATTTTCTCATCCACCCCTCTCGGACCCTATTTCAGTGGAAAAGCTTATTTTATCTTAATTGATTCTAAAAATTTTACGCGTAACCGACTAGTACAAACGAAAATTCTCTTTCCACCGTGCTTTTCACCTGAAATCTGTTCAACAACATATAACCGTCGCGAGCTTCTTGAAAACTTCTAGCCTTCAACCAATGAGATTCCCATTTCTACGTCCAGCCTCTAGTTATCTTCCCTTGTTTAACCCATATTTGCTGTCCCTTTTAAAATCCCACTTAAACAACAGAAAATTGATATTGTGGTTGACCTCCAAATTTACCGCGTACTTTAAACGAGTATTTTAACCAACTTATATTATACATGCTCTCTGTCCGATTTACACTATGGATATTCTATTTCACTTTGCCTTCAAACCATCTGTTGTTTTAATAGCTTATGCATTGACCGTTAAATATACTTCCACAGAATTCTGTCCGAACGTTCATTCAAGTTTCTTGAACTTGCAACTGTCAGGTTTTTCTATGAAGCAAACTGTCCGTTTGAAATTATAATTCCAAGTTTTAGCATTTCTTAAGATTTGTATTTTAACGAACGTTTAGTTTAGTTAAATTGAAAATATTCGTTTGCCTTATTGGTTTATATACCCAAAAGCGCTGTTTATTCTCCGATGCGCTTGATTTAAAATATTAAAACTAATTATGCGTAGCCTTAAGTTTCCACATACTCCAAAGCTTCTACACGTTGTGCAAATTTAACATTCTGATTTAGAAATACAAAAATATGTTATTATCCGTCCGTTTTCAATGTCACAACTAATTAATTTGGCGCGTAAATAAATTGTTGCTATTTCCTATATACACAGTCGTTAAAATTTTATTATGTAGACCTATCTATCCCTCTTAACCTATAATTTCCACGACAATATATATATATATATATATATACTAATGTGGTAACGAGGTCACGAGAGGTCATTGAAAGCCAAATCCTGTAAAAAAACACCCAAAACGGAGTAAAGTAAAAATTTTGTTATATTTAATTTTACCCTGAATAAACATAAGCGTACACCCGCAACAAGATTAATGTATTCTCGTGCAAAATAAAAACACTTTAAATACATATAGTATTTATTGTAATACCATTTAAGAATGAAGAGCAACTGTAATCCGTGTCGTATTGCATGTATGAAACATAGGAATGAAGTCCAGCATTCATTAATCAAATCCGTGTGTAAATATTTATTCCTGTGAGAAAAATACCTTTTTAAAACAAGCTTTTATTGCATTTACCGTAGGAGTCGTTTCTGCAGTCATTATGCTCCTACAAATTAGTTTCTTCATATTTCA
The DNA here is from genome assembly GCA_036346225.1 of Platerodrilus igneus. NCBI lineage: Eukaryota > Metazoa > Arthropoda > Insecta > Coleoptera > Lycidae > Platerodrilus > Platerodrilus igneus. The sequence continues at coordinate 1,756,924 of JARFIW010000884.1, read as the reverse complement.
GTATGGCGCATTGAACAAACGTTCATATATTATGTGCATACGCACAACAAGAACTTTCTTGAGGAGGGCCCGCATTTTCTGCTCCCCACCCCAATTAAAATCGGAACATCTTAGCATGGAGAGTAGACATGCGGTTGCCCAATGTGCACGTTTGTACACGAGCACTGTACAAACAAGTACCATTGTATGAATTGTGTCAAACGATTTCAAAGTTGTAGTTCACTAAAAAGCTTTTACAGTTTCAAAAAGATTGTTAACCTATAATTCAAGTATAAAATAAACGTTTTTGTCTACTGAAACTACCATAATAGACATTTTACCAGTATATTCCAAAGAGACCGGCACCAAATAAATAATATAAATTTTCATATTCCTTTTTCAAGCATATATCACAAATATTACGCCGGGCAATAATAAATATTACATGGACTAGCTTAGCTTTTCATAAAATTCCAATTTTGTTAAAGCTTTGATGCCTGAATTGCATACTATATACCAACCAACAGAAATATTAAAGCGCTTCTGACGACGACCAACACGTTTATTCTGTACACGTACTTCATTACAGCAAATGTTAATTAATTCAATACTCACCCAAACACCGGAAGGGCTTAACCCAACGGGCAGTTTTACATTTTCCTCTAGCTTGAGATCCGGGAGTTGACCCCAATCTGCACCAGCTACCAATTTTCAAGTAATGACTGCTTTCTACTATGTTCGTGATGTCTCGTTTCGGATAAACCTGAAACAATAATGATTTTAAATTTGCATTCTAACATTCTAAGGTAATACAAAAGGGTGCTTAAAATAAACTGCTACTTTACACGAATTGCATGTTGAAGAAATATAACATAAAATTCAGCTGAAGCTGGTTTTAGTTCCTTATATATTCAACCTTGTACATACAGTATTTAGATTTAGTAAATTAAAAGTTTGTATTTCTGCACTTTTTCAACAAAACGTGGAAATATTATACCATCGCGATCGACATAGCAGGTCTAAAGCAAAAATCGGTTAATTCCGATTACGATTGTGAATTTTGAAGATAGTAATGACTTTTATAGTATAACAGTAATTAAGAAGTATATGGAGCATTCTGGAAAGTACGTTTATTTGGTTTTTACTAAAGCGACCTCGCATCTCTCTAGTGATAATATAAGATGATTCACAGGTATCGTAATATAATAATATATGTCTAGCGATAAAAATGGATTGACAGGTATCGTAATACAATAGGGTTGTTCTTGAAAGGTGTAACGACTCACATTCTAGATTTCTCTGTATTTTTCTTGAATAGAGAATTATTGTATATAAGTTCGAACCCCGCGATAGATTAGATTCCATATACTCTAAGAGTTTCTTTCAACCATGAAAATCTTCTATTGATCTTTGAATTTTAGATCGTTACGAGGAGTAATTAGAAAAAGAAATCTTACAATTATTTATAAAAAGATGTGTCTGCAGAATAGACGGACAAAGCGTTTAGAAATTTTAAATACATCAGTAGCAGTCAAGTTCAACCAGTCGTCGAAATACTTTGGCACGCTTTTTTAACCACTGCTGTAATTTAACAAAAAAGGGGTATTTTAAGTTTATTAGTCTTTATAAAATTTTAATAATTGATCTTTTGAAAGTTTTTAATATCGCCTCAATCGCATCAAATTTATCGGCTAATTCACAAAATATATCGACTGCTTTGTGATCCAATTCCGAATACTTCAAAGTTAAATTTGATATAACTCTGTCGTGAAAATATTATGAACAAACCTTTTACTATTACTAACAATTAAGTTATTTAAAAATTTTGCCACTATTGACATCAAAGATGAATACCGCTATAACACCAAAACACGTTTCAAATTAAATAAGACTTTTTCAAAGTGAGAACAAAGACGTATTGTTTTTTTTTAGCAAAACTCATTTATATCATTCAAAATCGCCTCCTTGAGAATATTGGTGCTTGTCTTTTGGAAGGCTACCACGTAGATATAATGTTTTCCTTACATCGGCAATTGTATTTTTCCGAAAAGGCAGAAATCACACAGTTCCAAAAGAGGCAGACATTGCGAGTAGTTGATGATTAAAATGTGATTTTTGGTCAAAAGGGCAGTCGCAAATGCCGACGAAAGAGATGACTTATTATCATGCAACAAGTATCAACTTTCTTTTTCACAATATTGTGACCGAATAAGACGGATACACCGCACAGAACTCTTCAAAACACTGAGATAAAATGCAATTTTATCCGTCAAACCAGGCGGAATTAATTCTTTATGAATTATTCCCTTCGAATCGTAGAAACAAATCAACGTCGCCTTCACCTTTGACTCCTTCTAATGACCTTCATTCTGATTAGACTCATATGGGTGCTTACGCCTGAATTTTGGAGCTTCGTTTCTGGTTTGCAATGAAAACAGAATGTTTTATCACTAATCACAATGCGTACAACGAGTTTAGGTCCATTTAAACTCTTTGATGATGTTTTAATGTTGAATTTTGCAAAATTTTTCGTTATCGTTCAATTTGCGCAGAACAAAGCGTGAACAAACCTTTCAAAGGCCCACATTTTCTAAACTGCAATAACTTAAAGTCTTAGAGATATTCAATTTTATTTCCATTAATTTCATTGAAGATTCTGTCTGATCCTTGCTGAATTCACGCATCTTCGGTTATCACAAAATTAGTTGCTCAACATTAGGTACGTCGTCATAACCATTCTTAAAGCACTCTGATAAAGAATAAACATCCATCACCATAAACTTGTTTCAACAATTAAAGCGCTTCGGTAAAAGTTTTACTAAGTTTAAAAGAGAACTTATTGTTGGGTCTTTATTCGATATTCATCTTTGCATCGATGCAACAAACACATTATCACTTACAACGCTTTTCCAACTCAGGCACCACCAATAAGTGGTACCGCTAAAATGTTCTATTTTGAAAAAATTCTGTTTGTTTTGGAACTACAAAACAAAAGGTGATCTAACTCAACATTTTAATACTATGCATGCACATTACAATCTTGACGATGAAGATAGATCGAGTACAAAAGGAGTACCAAGCAATTATTTAAGGAAGTCTGTAGCAAATACACATACACAACAGAAGTATCTTGAATATGGCGCAGGTTTTGGCAAAATAGAAAAAATCTTTTCTGATGGTGAGATTTATAAATAAGACTTTTGATAGCAGTTAATGCTTTACTTAAAGTTTTTTAAAAACAAGAGTAATCATCAATGGAATACACAGTGTTTCATCATTATTGGGTCAACAATCCTGCAACTTGTTAGACGCGTACCTCCATTGTTTCCTGTTCTGAGCTAATTTACACGTTACCCTGAAATTTCCACAGCCTACATCTTTCACTATGTGCATGCAATAATCTGATCTAGGTCTACCCTTATCTATCTTTTTTCCTCTCTGCCTGTAATATATCATGCACTATTTACCAAATGCCTTAGAACGTGTTGTCCTTCTATTTCTCCCAGTTTTTTTTTTCGTTTTCCACAGATATCTTTCTTCCCCTACTATTTCTAGGACCCCTTTGTTATTAACTTTGTCTGTCCATGCTATCATCATTATACATCTGAAGCACCACAGTCCAAAAGACTTCTACCTTTTTCCTGTCTGCTTCTCCTACTATGCTCCTGTGCTCCTACAGTGCTGTGCTCCACACATGCTTTCAACAATTGTTTCCTTGTATCTATGTTTGTTGTATTCAAACGTAGCAGATGCTCTTTCTTGATAGATACAGCTCCGTTTTACTTCTATTGATTTCTAAATATATACCCTATTTCACCGATATTCAGTGTTATGTAAAGATGGATAAGCAACCACCGTCTACCAAAATCCCCAACACATAGACATTTCCTAGATAAAAGTTTTCCGATGAATTCTTTTGCATGATCAACTTTTGTTCAAAATATTGAAAAACCAACATCTGTAGTTGTTTATAGTAACCATCAGACTTAAGCACAATTATTTTTTCATCTTAGGCTTCTTCTTGGACTGGTTTGACGCGTACCTCAATTGATTTCTATTCTGACCTAGTCTACAGATTTCCCTGAAATTCCTATAGCCTAGATTTAGCTCGGTTCCCCTCCTATTGATTTCTAGATATATCCTATTTCACCAAATATTCAGTGGTATGTGAAGGGGGTTAGGTAACATGTAGCTAACAAGATCCCCAACACTTAGACATTTGTCGAATGAATGGTTTTCCGATAAATCCTATCGCATAATCAACATCAGCTTAGAATATTGTAAAATCAACACCTGCAGTTGTTTATAATAATTATTAAGTTTAAGTGCAATTATTGTTTTCGCCATTAGGTTTCCCGTCTTGGACCTGGTTGGACGCGTACCTCCATTGATTTCAATACTAGCCTACACACTTCCCTGAAAATCCCACAACCTACATCTTTCACTATCTGCGTGCAATAGTCTACCCCTACCTATATTTTCCCCTATTTCTGTATGTAATATATCCCGCACTATTTCCCAAATGCCTTAGAACGTGTCCTGTTCTTCCATTTCTCCCATATCTTACTTCCCCTACTCTTTCCAGAACTTCTTTGTTATTAACTTTCTCTATTCATGTTATCGTCATCATACACTAAAGCACCATAGTCCAAAAGATTTCTACCTTTTTCCTGTCTGCTTCTTTTACTGTCCCTATTTCATAGCCGTGCAGTGCTGTGGTCCACACGTGAGCTCTCCACAATTTTTTCATTGTTTCTATGTTTGCTGTCTTCGAACATAGCAGCTGTTCTTTCTTCTTAGATACAGCTCCGTCCTTTCTATTGCTTTCTAAATATATACCGTATTTCACCGATATTGAGTGTTATGTGAAGGGAGATTAAGCAACCTCCGGCTACCAAAATCCCCCCACACACATTTGCCTACTTTCTCACAATCAACATTTGTTAAAAATATTGCAAAACCAACACCTTTAGTTGTTTATAATAATCATTAGGATTAAGTACAATTATTTTTTCATCATTAGGTTTTCCCTCTTGGACTGGTTTGACGCGTGCTTCCATCGATTTCTATTCTGAGCTGGCCTACAAATTTCCCTGAAATTTCCACAGCCTAGATACATCTCGGTTCCCCTTCTATTGTTTTCTAGATCAATCCCATATTCACAGATATTCATTAGTATATGAAGGAGGTTAAGCAACCTGTGGCTATCAAGATCACCAACACTTAAACATTTGCAGAGTTAATAGTTTTCCGATAAATTCTTTCGCACAATCAGCATTAGCTGAAAATATCATAAAACCAACACCTGTAATTGTTTATAATAATCATCAAGTTTAAATACAATTATTGTATTCGCCATTAAGTTTTCTGTCTTGGAACTGGTTGGACACGTACCTCCGTTAATCCTTGTTCTGAGCTAGCCTACACATTTCCCTGAAATCCCCACTAGCTATGTCTTTGACTAACTGTGTGCAATAGTCTAACCTAGGTCTACCTCTCCTTTTTCTTATATCTGCTTCTATTATATTCCGCATTATATCCTCTCCTAATATTTTACTGTTTTCCATGTATGTCTTTCTTCCCTTGCCATTTCTAGAACCTCTTTGTTCTTAACTTTGTCTGTCCTTGGTATTTTCATCATACGTCTGTAGCACCACACTTCAAAGGCTTCTATTTTTTTCCTGTCCGCTTCTCCTATTGTCCAAGTTTCACTGCCGCACAGTGCTGTGCTCCACGCATATACTTTCAGTAACCTTTTCTTTATTTCTATGTTTGTTGTCTTTGAACTTAGTCTGTAATGCAAAGTATGTAATTATCAAAAAACTGTGTTCTAAACCAATTAAAGGTCTTTGCATATAGTATACGTTTACAGCTAAAAAATTAATTCAGGGGTTGCAGAGACTTTTCATTTCAGTTCGATGAATCTTTTGGTGGTTGCTATACGGAGTAATTAATTATATTTACGCGTTGATATATTGGAATTTCAAGCCAAAAAAGCAATTAAAAATTATTCCTATAAATGGCTTTGACTTTTAAACGTTTCATAATATCAGAAAATTATCTATAAAAAATTTTTTCCTAACAACAGACAAAGCAACTTCAAAGAACGGAAGAGAAAACCGACTTCTTGCATTGTACAGGAGCAATGTGATTTCTCAAATTTTATTTTATATCACTATACAATCGTGCAACCAGTATTATACAGATATTAATAAACTTGGATGATGTTACGAAAGAGAGCTGGGACGTCACATGAATTTGTTGATTAATAGAGAAGTAAGGTAGTTGAGCAAATGTTAGGTTTCGAGAATTATTGCCTGAGGTAAGTATATTTTGAATTGATGAAATAATACAACCTGTTTTCAAAACAAGAAATGGGTTTCAACAAGTTTTTCAATCGATCTAACATTAAAACTGAATGATAGAGAAATTTTGATCTACAAAAGAAAACAAGAACTATCACCAATATGATGTCATCAGTCACTACGTTCAAAATGATATTATCACTAAGAATTAGGGTGCACGCAGAGACGCGTATTCACAAGGAGTTCAACAAGAACAAACAACAGGTCAGAGATAAAATTCATTAATTGCTTAAGATATTAATTTCTTTTTGGACATTTAAATTTTTGTATGCATTGCGATATTTTTGTAAAGGGTCATCAAAAATTTTTCATACGTAAAAAATTACGTAAAAGGGAAAAGTCATTGAACGTTTAACGTACTTCAGTAGTATACAGAGTTATTTTTGCTGGCTTTAAACAGATTTAAGGGAGTCATAATTTGGGGACAAACAATTTGTATTGCTACTTTGATTCAGAGGTTTTCTTAAATAGCGAATTGTAAAGGCTGTAGAGCTACAAATTGTTCATATTTTGGTCATTATATAAAATTTGATTAATTTTGTTTACCTCATTCAGATGGGAAGTGCTCGAGAAAAAGGGGGTAAAAACATCTTTGTTATCGTATCGTGGTACACTCTGTGTGGGGTTGAACTGAACTAGTCGAGGCATATAAAACGAATTGTGTGAAATTTAAAATTTATCCTAGGTTATTTAGAGACACAGAGCGGTGGCAAGCAGCAAGCAACTGAACGTTAAATACATCGGAGTACGGCGATATCATAGCAATATATATATAATGCTGTGATAAGAGGTTGTTTAGAGGTGTATTGAATAGCAAGGGTCGTATAGTAACCATAAATTGCAATAGGAAGCAGAAAACTGCATTTATTTAGCAGAAAATTAAATAATTCATACATTATGTAAATAGTAAGCATTTAACACCCTGTATATAGACCATAATTAGCTTTAAACAATGCGAATAAGCATATCTTACAACAATAATAGTCGTATTTAGCAGGAAAATAGGTAATTCATACATTAGGTAAATAACAAGTACTCAACACTCGGTATGTAGACCTTTATTAGCTTTAAACAATGCAAGTAAGAATATTTTTCAGTAAAAGTACGCGTATTCAAGAGAAGTGATAGTACATGTAATTAAACACGCTTTGAGAAGTGTTCTAATTAGTTATAAAACAAATACGAAGATAAGAGATAAAACCTAACAAAGCTTTACGCAATTACGCAGAAACAATAAACATTTTGATAAGAAAACGCAGCTTCAAAAATACTTAAACGAAAGTGAAATTAAGGTTATATCATTTATTTTGTTTAATTATGGAAAAGGCGATATCTAAACAAAACAACGTATGGTCAAGATAGCGAATAATAAGGTATCAAGCAAACACCATTACATGGAAAACCGATATATTACATCAGAAACCACTTCAAAATGCATGAAATACAAAGACCTTATTGGTTAAGATATCTAAAGGACTTGTTGAAAACCCAGCCCACATGCAAGTGGGAACAGCCTATATTTAAAACCGAGCAATGATAAGACGGGTCAGTTTAAAACTCAACCAGGGCAAAGCTGCGTCGCTGCTAAACAGAAAGTCACGCGTAATTTAATATTTAATCATATATAATAATGTATGTTATAGTGACAAATAAGTGCAACAATTATGAAGACTTCTTTTGCCGTTTAACGCGAGTAGAATTTGGGGTAATTTATTTAAACTAAATATTAATAATAATAGGGCTTCAAATTCAAATGTTGATGATAAAATTCTAATTGATGGTATAATATTTCGAATGTTGATGATAAGAATTCAAATCTATGGTACATTTTTTTATAATTCAAATGTATGGATAGATATAACATTTCGAATGGTTGATGAGAAGAATAATTCAAACTTGTGGATAGATATAACATTTCGAATGTTGATGGTATAACATTTCGAATGGATGGTATAATATTTCGAATGCATGGATAATTCGAATGGTTGATGAGAAGAATAATTTAAATGTGTTCAAATTCGAGTGGATAGATATTATAATTCAATTGTGTTGATGATAATTCGAATGTGGGAATATTTTAAATGGATTAATATAATATTTCAAATCAGCGTCGACTATTTTGGTACAATTCTGGTACAATTTTGAGTTGCGAGATTCAATGCAAATAAAATAAAGAAGCACGAAGTAATTTATGAAAAACGAGGGGTTCAACTAAACAGAGCAGTAATAGACGAATGGGGACAGCGAAGAGCTGTTGATTCACAACCCGAACAACCTGTAACAGGTCAGATCTAATTAGTTTTAAGATATTTTTTCTATTTAAATTTCAATACTGATTTTATTAAATTTATATATAAACTTGTGATAAAGTCAACAACAAACATTGCATACGTTAAACTTACGTAACATATTATAAAGGTGTCCAGAACGTTCCAGGTCTCTTTGGTAAAAAGAGGTAGTTTTTGGTGACTTTAGATTGATTTCAAAGCATATAAATTTTGGAAATAATACTTATAATATTGATTGATTGAAGGGTGTATTTTAATATTTTTCAAAACTTGTAAATAATATTTCTTTTCATTATATGGAATTAATCGACTTCGTTTTATAATTCAAACAAATAGGTAATCATAAAGGGGTGGAGAAGAAAAAAATTGATCATCGTAACGTTGTGCAATCTGTGTAGATTAAATAGGGCTAGCCGTGGCATAATAGTAAAATTAGTAAGATTAAATTTGATTAGAGAACACAGAGCGGTGGAGTTATAGAAAACGTCATAACACCGAGTACGGCGTTATCATATCAATATATATATATATATATATATATATATATATATATATATATATAGTTACATTTACATGCGATATTTCTATTTATATTTATATGTGATATTTTTTATGGATATGTAATACGGGGTATAACTGTACGGTATATAAAGATGGGTAATAAACCCTATAATTATTGTGTTTATTTTTCTGTGTTATTAATTGAGTGTTGTATTTTATTGTATTGGACAGGCTAGTGTTCTATCCAGATGCATATGTTGTATACATACTAATAATTCTATTGCAGGGCAATTTGTAGTGTGTGTTTTGCCCCCCACCCCTCCTCCATCACTTAGGGTGGTATTCTTGCTCTTTCTTTCCCTTCCTTTGTTACACGTAATTCGAACGAGTATTCCGTTACTGATTTCGTTCTTTTCTTACTGAACCGTTCGTCTTACGGGTATCAAAATATACAAATACTGAAACAGTTAGTGTTCTCTACAGATGACGACATTTCCTACATATAACGGAATGTTTTCTCCTATTCCAATACAGACTTATTGTTCACCATTATTGACATTTAAGTGTTGGCCTGGCTAATAAAGCAAATGTTGTACAAAGTATGCAGGACAAGAAACGATGAGTAACTGTATCGAGTCAACCTTAAGGTTAAGACCATGAAAGACAGAAAAGATCCAGGACATTAAAGCTCCAAAACTCCACTACCTCATATCGTTTTCGCACTACGGCCTACGATAGTATTAAATAGTCAAACTAAAGTAAATCCTGAATTTCCTCGCTTGCTTGTTATTATGTAATTATGGGCGAACCTAATCTAGTAGATCTAGTAGATCACAGTTAATTGAAAACAGCAGGTACGCTCGCAATCCGAATGTTACTTCCAATATCAGTATAGCAAATACAAAAAGTAAAAAGTCTATAATTCAATTTTTATGAAACAATATTATCTTATAAGCAGCGAAACCGTTTTAAAAAGATGGCCGATATTGTTTTTCAGGAGTCTATAAAAAGTTGTAAAGCAAATCGACATCGTTCTCGTGTTTATTAAAATTGTGTCGTTCACTACGTTCAAAAAGTTTTAACAAAAGCGAGAGGAATAAAATTCACTTAGGCATTCTATATTAAAGTTTTAAAATTTCCAAAAATATTACAAAGAAATACAACTTAGTAAGCGCTTCTGATATTGGATTATGTACAAGAAAAGTTATCTTGCTTGTAGAACTCGAAAGCAGAAGTTTATGGGAATTATCAACACTCTAGGATTATACAGCAAGTTTGAAAGTGTGTCGGCATAACGACACAATTCTAAAATATCTGCAAGTATTTTCGGTCTTTAATAAATAGTGACTTTGTTCGAAGTTCCAAGTTTTCTTGTAGATTAACTCAAAGTTTAGCGATGCTACTACAAATAGATGTCTACCAAATTACTTCGTAAGCAAATGTATACTTTGTATTTTTGAAGTATAAGTTGTTAGCATTAGACTTTGAAGAATATCGCAAAACGAGTATATACATGTACAGCGGAGAAAAAAATATTTACCCAATTATTCCTAAAGCAAGTTCATTAACCTTAGCATATATGGTTATAGCTGCCTATATATTCCTGCAGGAAAAATGTGTTTAACCATCTCTAGGGAAAGTTCGTTTGCTTCACATGCTCTGCTCTCTTTCGGATATTGTAATAGCAAAATTCAAGATGGATTCTTGGCAATACCATAAACAAGTTTCTTAATATTTAGGAATACTACGCAAAATAATATTTCAGGAAAGTTTAGAATTGTAAAGCAAGTATAGCTGTATTACAAAAGTGATCAAAAATTAAATTTTTTATACTGTAACAATGACGCCGAAGGATCTAGAATTTAAGTGGCATAGCTATTAAGTAAACAATATATTGACCTACAACTACAAGGTTGTATTTAAAGAACCGATATAAAACAAACATAAAAGGCGTTTCGATTGAAAATTTCGGCAACGCCTGAAATAAGTATAGTTCGATATATCAACAGTAGTACCCGAAGGCAGAGCAGCCTAAGTAGTAATCCACAAGTAATATAGAATAAACTATTGGAACGACTGTTAAAATAAATTAACTCACTATCTGTATAAATTAGGAAATAAGTCCATTAATGCTTGTGTAAATAAATTACCGCTACGCAGTTAGGTTAATAATAAATATACTGTAATCGTCGTGTTAAGAAAGAATTTTAGTGTAGTGAACAGTGTGTTAATTATCATCAGCGACCTCAGTTCATTAGGATTTTCTGTGAATATTTGTGAATAACTAACTAAACTAGTGTTGGATCAAATACAGAACTGTTAAAAGAAGTTCGTTGCAGTGCTATCGCTACATCTGAGCAATAGCTTCCTCTCACCATTATAATAGAATACATCATGGATCCTTTTGAAAGGATCCATTCTTCATGAAGGCGGGTTAGCTTCAACATAGTCAGAATGTCCAAAAAAAAGAGTTTTATTTGAAAGACATACCCTTGGCAGTCTTCCAATCTTAAGCATAAATTACAAATGCATACCAATACCATGCCCTTGCTGCTTCGATACATTCTTTCAATTGAGCTTGTAGCCTCGGCAGTTTTCGGTTTATTTCTCTTAAGGTATACGCCTAAGATATAGTTCAGAAGATTCAGGTCTGGATTACTTGGAGACCAGATGACGTCGCCTCTTTGGGAAATTACAATACTGGAAAATAACTCCTAACTGGTTCAATAGTAAAATTTCATATGTGGTGACACCATTTTGCTGAAGCCGAGTTCTTGAACTGAGGCCCCAAAATTCCTGCAAAGATGTATCCATAAAATTGACCATCAACTCAAGGTATTACCGTGTTCACAGTTGGTGCTCGTCATCTGCGAACGAAATATGAACCGTAGACACCTATGATAGACTTTGCTGCCTAAAGATCAACTTTTGAAATGTGAAGTGATCACTCAGGTTTTTCCAGGGGGTTTCCTATATAAAAATGATAATTTTGTTTATTTACATGGTCATTTAATAAAAGTTCTTCTTAATCTTCTTTTCGCATTAAACCACTCATAGTTTTCAAAATCATCTTTATTTACGTTTCGATCCGTCACCTAGGATCGTTGTCAAAATAATAAAAACTTCAAGTTTGACATTTATGACATAAATTGAAGGTGACTGATTTATTGATGTTCGATATATTTGGCCTGAGTACATTAGGTAAAAATTTTAAGAAATGATTGCCTTCAATTTGTGTTGCGGCCTGGGACCGACCTTTTAGGTAGCCAATACGCTTAACGTGAAATCAGCTGATTAATTTTTATCGGAAATTTCAAATAAATTCAATAATTTGAGGTTTGGAAAACATTTTTTAACATGATTCTATTTATTCGGTTGAGAGGATGTTTATTAAAGAAGTGTGTGATTACGTTACCGTATAATTGAATACTAAACAAACCACAACAAACATACAGGGAGTATTTAATAAAAGTTCGTTACGTTACTTAACAAAATTTATCCAAAACCATCGAACCTACAAAGCGAGTCTGTTAGCATAGTCAATCACCTTCAATTTCTGCACTTGAAACGATAATTTTTAATTCATAATATACTAATATTAATACACAATATATTCAAATTTACACGGGATTAAATTTCCCCAAGGGCATAAAACGCCTCTCAAATTTATAGCTATCACTAACCCCTTGGTTATCCTAATCCCGGTGCGTCTTTCATCTCAGGGTGGCGTCCAAATGTTCCCTTGTTTGGTTAGCGGTAGCACTATTATCGACAAAGCGCCAATATTTTGTAGAACGGCAAAGGAAAAAGGGAACTGAAGGGTAAGGGATCACTTCGCGGACTCTTGGAACTCTACCAAAACACGTATACACTCGAGGAAGGCCGGTAATAAAGTCTGATCCTTTCGACACATCGGCTCCCATGAGCCATTGTCGTCTCTCCAAGATAGGTTAATGCCCTCACGCAAACTTTCTAAGCGCAGCTGCAGTTTTAAGCATGCGAACATAATCCTTGCGGTTTCCCAAACCACAAATCATAAATAAATGTCTGGGCTTACATGAGAATCAAATCTTAGTGTGGTTTTCACGTAACACTTATATTAAACATAATAATAATGGAAAATAAAAATCCCCTAAACCTAAATAATACGATAAAAGATGAAACCTTTTTAAAAAAGGCGCAATACACTAATTGAATTTGATATGCTTTAAAATGTAAGTCGCGCTTAAAATCTTATGCATAGACAATTTCATTTTATTTAATGCTTCACTTTGTTTAAACTGACGACGATGGATTTTGAAGCGTTGAATGTAGGACTTGATAAAACGTTCTTAGATTCTGATGGTGTGTAAAGGTTCTGAGCTTTAAATTTTAACCTATAATATTGTTGCCTCCAATATTCGTGACAGGTTAATGACTCCAGGGCTACTGATATTCCATAAACCGAACCGCAGTAATGGACACCCCACGCTTCTACGAATGCGCGTTTCTCAGAAAGTTCAAAAACAACACTTTGTGGATACATATGTGGTGTACTGATTATCTTTGCAACAATAGAGATAACATTTATTCCCATTATAATGAACTTATTTTACATTAACATTAAGAGCATGACACGCATAGAAAGTATTTACAAATATGTGTGTGCGTAATTAAATTGCAAATGCCTTTAATACTAGAACGTAAAGCACTTTAGATTGTTAGGTTGCAGAACTAGTTTCTATGTTGCAGCTTTACGACGGTGGTACTAGGTAAAAATGTATATCGTTACGCTGAATGCACGAGGAGCTTGGTAACTTCTATCTTGCACTATTCTTAAGTTTCCTCCTAGAATTTGGATGGCTTTCATAAAAAGAGAACAATAAGAAGTGATTTGCTCTACAGTTGTAGCTCCTTTCGTACCCAAATTTGTTTGTATTGGTACGTTCGGGCGATTATATTTTGTTTCCGAGGGACGTAGGACGATTCCATTATCGGGTGAAGAATGTTTTAAGTGAGCATGCCATTAATTTCCATGCTGCGGGCTTATTAGTCAGTTAGTTGGGAGTATGGTTGGCTGCATAGTCCTAAACGTATATAATACAGTGTTCAGTGTCTCTCACCAGTAAAAGAAATTTAACGGTTGGTAAAAGTATCACAAATTAGAACGACAATAGGGTTTTAGTAAAAACCCAATCAGTGAATATAGTAATAAATCAACGAAGCTTCGACCAATCATCAATGGGGATAATTACAATACGGTTGCAATTTATATAACATTAAATTAAATAACTGTTTTAAACAATCTAATTGTCAATTCGACAGCGGATGATGCATAAATATCTTGTCTTATAATAACCGAATGTTGTAGTGCAGGCTTATACTATTTTTAACCGATTGGTTTTGGCCAAAACAATATTGTAGCTGTAATTTATGGTACATTAAGTATTCATTAAATATCAATTATCAGTAGGAGACTGTGTACACTTTAATACACTTGATACATCATAATCGTTAATTGACCTGTTTCTTACAAGAATTGTGAAAAACAAGTTTGTGGTACCAAACGACCATCGGCGAAGATGTAATAATAATTAATTAAATACTCTTGATAACGTAATCATAGTGCTGCTGCTGTGAAGATTCTAGTAAACATTATGTAAGGTAACATTAAAACTCCTGCCGATACAGCGCAAAATAATATTAGATGTATAGTGGCAAGTAAAACATTTCAAAATGAAGAATGCGCTAATGGAAGCGCCAACAAGTGTTTCGTTTGAACGAAATATAAGACGTTGCAGAGAGCATAATATAACGCTACTGCCATATCATGATAAAGATAGGAATATGTGCTAGTGAAAAAGGTTCAAAACCTAGACAACTCAGTTTCTACAGCGCGATAGCGATGAAAACAACCCGCTTGCATTTTAATATTTGCACGTGAAGAAGGATTAGATATCAAAAAACGTACTCCAAACGTTTCTTGCCATTATACACTATCCATTCTCAAGATAAATACGTGCTACGTTTATTTGATTTGCTTTCTAACAAGAAAGAAACTACTTCAAACGTTTATTTTTGAAAATTGAAGATTTTGTAGGTGCAAAACCACACTTTATGCAGACGGCTTCGAAAGAGGTACACTTAATACTAAACTGCTTCTTAAAGGCGGAGATCTCTGGTGGTTCATTTTGTCTGGCTCAAAATGTAACTAAGCATGTACTTAGTATCTCTAAGAAACAAGAAATGTTACTATCAGGATGGAGAATTTAATTTGAAACTTATATGTTTACATACATTCGCTTTCCTTTCATTGGTGAAAAAGATGTTATTTTTGGGTTCCAGAAGCTGACGGATGATGAAGAGTCTTTCTACATGACCTTTCTTTGATTTAGATAATATTACATTACAGAAGTAAAAGATAATGCTCTATCTAATTTATATACATAACAAAACATCTTTTATATAAGAAAAATAAAAAAAGAGCGTTCTAAATGAGTTATAATGGGTTAAATTTTATTATACGTATTAAGCTCGATGGTAGCACCAGTGACAAATTCAATTTTTTTCATTGCATTATGGAATCAAAATAAAACGGTTCTACAAGAAATGTCGAGCATCAGCAATATTCTGGAAGGATTCAACAGCGTGCAGTGGTCATCCATTGCGGCCGCTCCGTGGCTTAGTTGGTTTGCGTGTAACTATTAAGCCCAAGGTACCGGGTTCGATTTCCAACATGGCCAGCTTGAAGAACGTTATGCGAGCATTTTTCAGAAAAATACGTCCTCGTTCGCATGAGAAGTAAAATATAGGTCCTGTGTGTGTGTGTGTTGTCACGCACATTAAAGATCTCTACCTTGCTTGAAATACTAAGAGTTCGGCAAAACTCAAAATTTCCTGGTAAAAAATATTCGCTTCCTGGCCTATGTAGTACCATGGAGTGGAGCATTGGAAAATCAAATGTAGGTTCATCACTCACTACCATCCATATCGCTGGTACTTGATAGACGCAATAATAAAAAAGAATCACGCCAAATTAAAAATTATAAGCAACCGTCACGTTGTGGAACGGAAAACGCACGAACATCAAAATATCACATATCAAGCGACAGTGAATAACAACAACGAAGCAAAAAAAGCGCACGAGTCGATATATCAACATAAACTTGCGATTGCACATAGTCTCATACGAAATAATCCAAAAGTGTTAAAATGGCATGACTTTGCTGGCCAATTAACAGTTTCAAACCCCAAAACTATTTTTTCATCAAATAACTATTTTTTCATCAAATTGATTTTTCAGATTAATTATATTTAGTGCAGTACGAGATGTATTACCATCCTGCTGAAGCTACAACTCGTTAATATTATTTTGATTTAAAGATTTAAAAAAATCTTTGAGCATATACGAATAACGTGCTCCATTAACTGTAATACAAGCAGAGATCTCATTTTTAAAGAAATTAAGACTAATGCTAACTACAATGTTGAACCCTCACAAAACAGTATATTTTCCTGTAATATCATGACTTTTGTACATTGCTCTCACCTCATACGTGGCAATTTTACTGATTTACATACCTCACTTCCCAAAGATGTGATTCACACTAAACGTTGGTTTTGGACATTAGGGTTCCACCATCTCAAGAACCCGTTCAGACTGAAACAATGGCCTTGCAGCTATAATTCATTTAGTTTGGCGTGTCGATGAGGAATCTTATTGGAATATCGTCGTTAATAAATGCCATTCTTGTTTCACAGCCTGATTAAAACTATTTTCTAGTAATTAAATGCGCCCATGGAAACCCTATTGAGAGAAATGCATCGAGAGCAATCATATCCGCCACCATTCACCCGGTACGAGAATAATACAACTACCTGTTTTGGAATTTTTTTACAGCTTCATTAAAAATCTGCTCATAAGCCCTATCACTTTACCGTTTAAAAATGCCTTTGACCGTGTGTATTTTTAATTAGGACGTACGGATAATCTGCATGAAATCACCATTTATATTGTGTCAGAGGAACTTTTTTACTCTTTTTTAATGCTACCTAACACCGTTGAAAATTGTATCTAGTGGTCTTTCAACAAGCTTTAAGTTTAAGTATTTTCTATGATACGATTTATCGTCAACAATAGAGTTTTCGTTTCCTGGGACATAGGCTGTAAAGTACGTTTCTTTAAATATATTTTTTGCACACGTAAACTTTTTATGCATGCTTATCAAAAGAACGCACACGTTTATTCGCTTTACGGACTAGTTTATTTTTACAAATATTATTAGGTGAAATTTTAAAAACGTTTGACAAAAACCCTCACACGTTAATTCGTTCCTACTAATTAGTTATTTTATAAAAAGTATTAGGTGAAATTTTAACAACACTTGACAAAAGCTTTCACTGTTTTCTTATTTGCTACAGATTAATTTTATTTTGTGTAAATACGAGATGCGCACTTCGTATCTAGATTCCTAAATTGTCCGTATAATATACTTGTTTGCTGTAAAATGATAACGCTTAATTGGTTTTCTTTTTGCTTGTTTGTACAGAATCCTTTATTTATTGTTATGTGTAAATAGAAAATCGTTGGCGATGTATTTTTGTGTTGCTAGGAACCCCTCCCCTCTCCGCATTGGTAGTTAGCCTGGTACATTTACGTTTTCTTCCGGCTACGTCATTGTACGTAGCACATTTCATGAAGCATCTGAAGCATCTGAGTCAGAAAATGAAGATATGCTAGACATAATTAGCGAACACGATACAAATATGGAACAAGAAGAACCAAATGGAGATCACAGCCAATCAGACACTGCTAGTACTAACTCCAGATATATGTATTATTGTGGAAGGGATGGAACCAAGTGGAGGACGCATGCTCAAATCCCGCGTTCAAACAAGGCAGCAAAATATCGTTACCGACCTGCCAGGTGTTCGTGCAGGTGCTAGAAACACAAACACGCCAATTGAGTGTTGGGTGCTCTCTTTTGAGACGATTTTAGACAATTATAGTAAATACCAATTTCTATATACAAAAATAGCGCCAAGATAGAAGAGTAAATACGACGTTGCACCTACTAATACAGTGAAAATAGAGATTTTTATCGGTTTGTTGAATTTAGCCGGCTTTCAACTTGAAGGACGTAAAAATTTATGCAAATTTTATTCCGGTCTTGGGGTTCCAATTGGTTCTTGCTAGCCTATCTCAGTGAAGATTCTGATGAAGTGTTTACGTTTAGACAATACAGATACAAAGGAAGACCGAGAGAAGTAGGATAAACTTGCTACCGTTAGAGACACGGCGTCCCGTGACGTAGTTGGTATACGTGCGACTACTATATTCAAGGTCCGGGCCTTAAATCTCGACACTGTCCGCTTGAAAAACGTTAGACGAGCGTTTTTCACAAAACACGCCCTCGTATGATAGGTAAAATGTAGGCACCGTGTGTGAATTTTGTCACGCACGTTAAAGAATATCTTGCTCGAAACAGCAAAGGTTCCGCAAATTTAAAATTTCCAGGTCAAAAACTCGCTTCCTGACAAATGTAGTACCTTCGGGTGGAGCATTGGAAAAATCAAATGTAGTGCCATTATAAACAAAGCGGCTATGTGGCTCAGTTGGTATGCGCATGAATACTGAGTTCAAAGTTCCGGGTTCGAATCCCGACACGGTCCACTTGAAAAATGTTAGGCGAGCATTTTTCACAAAAATATGGTCTCGTCCTATGTGAGAGTATTGTCACGCACGTTACGATTCCTACCTTGCTTGGAACAGCAAGAGTTCGGCAAAATTCAAAATTTCCAGGTAAAAAACTAGCTTCCTGGTTAATGTAGTACCTTCGGGTGGAGCACTGAAGAATGAAAGGTAGTGCTTGAAAGAATTCAATGTACAGTATAAAAAACATTAT
The DNA here is from genome assembly GCA_036346225.1 of Platerodrilus igneus. Lineage (NCBI taxonomy): Eukaryota > Metazoa > Arthropoda > Insecta > Coleoptera > Lycidae > Platerodrilus > Platerodrilus igneus. The sequence goes on along the minus strand of JARFIW010000884.1, from coordinate 1,737,907 downwards.
GCCTGACACTGGTAGACAAAATTTTATTAGGATTTCGTGGAAGATGTAGCTTTGGGATTTATTTTCCAAATAAACCGAAAAAATACGGGATGAAAGTGTTTTCTACAGTGGAATATATGCTGAAACCTAACCTAAAGGCCTCTTTCAGGTAGACAATTCTACAGCAGCTGTCATTCTAAGAACGACAACCACGTCGCAGGAACCGGGAGAAACGTTACCCTGGATCGATGGTTTACTAGCGTGGAAGTTGAAAGTCGGTTATTACATGATCATCGCCTAGCAGGTACAATACAAGCCAATCGAAAGCCATTGCCGAAAGAAGTTAAAAGTGTCAAAATAAGGTCTGTAAAGTGTTCAGTTTTTGCATTCCATGCGAATATGACAATAACTTCATACGTCCCAAAAGTAAAAAATGTATTATTTGTATGGTCAATATCTTCAATGCACTACGATGAAAAAATAGACGAAACTACTGGTGTTAATAAAAAACCCGAGATGCTAACATTCTACACCACAACATAATGCGGTGTCAATGTAGTCGACGGAATGATTACATCTTACAGCTTAGCTCGAAACACAAGACGATGGCCATTTGTGGTTTCTTTCAACATACTCAACGTAAGAGCAATAAACGCCTTTAAAATAAATAAAACTAATAGTCCAGATGGAGAATTTTCAAAAAGCAGACGACTATTTTAGAAAATTTGGGCAAAGATTTAATGCTAGAAAACATGAAAAAATAACGAGCAAATATGGCCAAACCTACCACGGAAAGTTAGATTATTTGCGGCTAAAATCTCAGGAGCCACAGAAGAGCCCCAGACGACGACTTCAACTGCTCCAGGAATGTAACTACTGCAAGAACCGAAAATCAAGATATTAGTAGGTGTACCTACTGATATTCGTACATGTTTTGTGCATTCCGCACCGAATGTCACAAATTTTGAATAAGAATATTATCGAGGCAAAATTTTGAGTGTCAAATTTATATACATCAATTTTATATATTTTTCATACTCATTCGGTTTTATACTTTACATTTAATTATGTGTTTTTGTTATTGTCTTTTCAGTTTTTTAAATTTATGATTTGTTTTGAAATCTTGGGTAATATGTACAATTTTTTATAATACATGGAACTCCCAAATACTTTTTTTTTACAACCTCTTTTACTCTTAGCAGTGCTAAATAGCTCAAGTTAATAAATGCTTGCTAGATTCTAGACATATCGATGTGTTGTAAGGGAAAAATAAGACAAAGTTTGGGTCCGAGAAACCTGACGCGTCAAATAGTGTGATTTTGAAACCACCCATCAAACGAAAGGTTACGTTGACGATTTCAGCTAATGACACATTGAATAGTAGAAAGTAATTAAAATGATGGTACAAAATAGACACAGTGAACTTTGGGCATTCTTTTTAAAGAAACCTTTAACAAATTTACAGAATAGATTGCAAACGCACGTACCCGCGGAGGAATGCGCATCAGGTAGCATCATTTACACGCCGATTAAAAATAATTAAGTCCTTGTGGCAAACTGGAATTAATTTTACTAAACAATATCATATTTTTTGTTGAATTTTTATTCCTACAAAGTTTTTCATGTAATAAACATATTCATATTTAATGAGATCATCGAATGTTACTTGACTGTTCATTAACTTCATTAAATTCCTGAGGGAAAATGATATTGTTACTCAAAACAAAAGATAAATTTTTCGAAACATGTACTCTTCTACTTTAATTAATTCAAAAAGCTTACAAAGCTTTTAACTTAGCAGGAAATTTCGTTAAAATTTTAGATTTCTCTTAAGGGAAAACAATGAATACGGAGCAGGTAGGGATTTTGAACCCGTATATGAATATATTAAGTATAATTATCTGAAGTGGTACTGCAGCGTTACCCAGCTGTTTTTTCTGTGAAGCCTGTTGAAATTTAAGCCTTACAAAGCAAGCACGCGACATTTACCAATTATTATTGAAATGTCTTAAAAATCTAGCTTTTAAAATTACATAACAGTTGGCCTAATCCTGCAATAGAAAATCTCCCACTCCGTGTTCATTAAATGAATGTTATTCAATTTTATAAACACAATAAAAATTAAGGAAATCTTTGGATTTTATATTCCATACCATAATGCGATGAATGTGGAAACAAGTTCAGTAATTCCCCTATCTACATAGTAGAATAAATTTTTCCATGCCGGGTTGTCATTATGAACCTCGTTTTCAAAAACACGAAGTAACTTCTTAGATACAATTATAGCAAGGCTAGCAAACTATTCACTACGGAAAAGTCTAATTACAATGCTTCAATGTTTCAATTATGATTCTTTCCTTTCTACTTGTGTATAGCGCAAAATAAGGGTCCTCATACATCATTGAGTGCGTAAGTATTGTAATCAGAGTGGGCACCAAATTCACGCTCCCATAACTAGTAGGTATACTTAAATCGGTATTTATAAACAACTGCATAGTTTAAATCGTAAATTTGAATTCTCCAATGTTCAGCAAGAAGGTACTATATTAGTCAGCAAACCAGTTTTTTTAACCTGGAAATTTAGAATATATTCCAACACCAAGCAGGAGAATTTTTATCGTGTGTGACTACACAAACAAAAAACCTACATTTAACCTATCATTCGAACAAGTATGTATTTTTATGAAAAATGCTCGCTTGCCATTCTTCAAGCAATCCGTGTCAGAGCTTGGAATCAGTAGCCACACGCTGGCCAGATTAAACGACATTTACAAACAGTTTTACCTATAAAATCCTACGAATCCATTGTTCCATTTTATATTTCCATCTATTCTGAATAAATTTTTATGTCGAAGTTTTGCTTTACAAGTTTCAAAGCTTTGTTTTTAATAAATATAACTGATGTGCCCTTGCACGAAAATTTAGCGTTCATTACAGTTTGTTTTTACAGACCAAAAGTATCCTCTACAAGTGTTTTTAAACAACTAATTCGTAACGCTCCACCAACTATTGGTGACGGACGTATCGCTCCTCATTATTTACCAACTTTTATATAATAAAATCTTCAATACGTCACAGGTTCTCGAAGTTATACATCTTTCCAGTGGGTCTCACTCTTCGCACGATGTAATAATTAGCTCTAATTTCAGTCTTGTACGGGTCCTTGTTATCTTAATTAGCTGCCAGTTTAATATATTACGATCGTAAAAATAGTCTCTTAATTAATACCCTTGTAGGTATGCATGTAAAATACTTATTCGTTATCGCTTTCGTTATCACTTATAGGCTATTAAATCTTATCTTATCTGATTTATAGTCTTTACCTATTTTTTCGTGTTGTGTTCGACGTACTCACGCAATTGGGGTGTATTCATTCATGTTGTAAAGAGAATTCGTTGTAATTTTTAATTACACATGATATATGACTTTAAGAACAATCTTGAATAAAATGGCTTCTTTCTAAAATACTGGATTGGTTTTCAAATAGTACTTTGTTACTCAATGCATTGAATTTTATTTAGCTTTTAGAAAAAGTATTTATACTGCTTTGAGAGGGCTCTCGCTACAGAATGAGAAAATAAAACAATCTAGAAAAATTTTAGTAGTTTCGTTTAACTTCATGTTTCATGATCAATGCTTTTAATGAAGAAACTCTTTCGAGCGTGTTATAAATGTTTTCAATAATAGTATTTTTGATACAGCGTATTTATTTAGTATTTTTAAAAGGGCTACACAACACGTATTGCGTTGTGTTCAAATTGATAGTTTTCAGTGGAGAAAAAATATTTGCCTTTAAGAACTCGCTCAAATTAAAATTAAGGTTTTCACTTATATACTAAAATAAATACTATAATAATAAGTTATTGGAATATTATACAAGATAAAAATGAAATATTTGAAAATTAAAGTTTCTCGGTTTTGGGGTGGTTTTATTTACAGAATTTTGTGTTCGATGACCTCTTATGACCTCCTTATCACATCAATATATATTGCTGGGAAAGCTCAGCCTATTAAAGACTGCTTAATACGCAGAGCATCCTTCGTACGTACTTTATTACACGGACTTTATCTTTTCTCTTTTGTCAATGACTAATTCATTAACTATTTCACGGAAAATATCTTTGACGTACTGACTTGAAACTCGTTCATACGCCCCTAAAATTGCCTACTTAGCCATAATTAATGCTGCACTAGACGTAGACAAACCACACGGTACCACCTTAAAATTATAAATTTTTCCTTCAACTGAAAATCCTGTGTGCCTTCTAGAATTTCTATGTAACGGAATCAACCAGAAAGAATTCCTCAAATCAAGCTTACTGAAAATAAGTTTACCACTCAACCTCCTTAAAAGTGTGTCCATGGATGGTAGACAATGAAATTGCGGCTTACTCCTTTGATTAATTTTTCTTGCATCTAAAGACAAACTTTTTCGTAACGACTATCAACGGGTTTAGAAAATGCGTATTTGAATACTCAATTATGCCGTCCTGCAACATTTTTGCTGGTTCACAATTTACTTGCTCTTTATATGCTGCAGGTATCGGGTAGATTTTAGGATTAAACGGTTCTGAATTATCAACCTCTAAAACATGCTCATAACCTAGCGCTGTGCTCGCCTCTACACCTACCAATTCTCAACGTTTTTTTAACAGTGCCTGAACTTCATCTAATTTCTCCTCTGAACATTTAATAGTATCTAATTCATTTACTTCCCCATCATCTATCTCCATCGAATTCACACTTAACCCCACGTCATCTTCTGTGACATTACAAGTATCCTTCCAGGGTTATTCCATATCCCTAACCTTTATTAATCGCTTCTCCATATCTATAAACAGACCTAACCTCATCATACAATCATCCCCAAAATACTTTTAAATTTTAGTCCAGGAACAATCACAAATTCATGTTCACAACACAACGAACCTATCTCTACCCTTAGCACAACAACGCTATTTCTACAGCAAACTTCTTTTTGTTCGGAGCTACTAAATGAATCCTCTTAATAGGCATAATTCTATCCCAATTTCTTTAACAAATTCTTCAGATACTAAACTCGCCTCTGCTCCTGAATCAAGCAATAATACATCATAATTTAAATTTTTAATCTCCACTATTGGCAAACAAACTTTCTCATTTATTTCTTATTCCACTTCCTCCTCAATCGTCATAAATTCCCGCATGTAGCTAACTCTAGTGGTTTGTCTCTTATTGAAAATCCTGTCTTCCCCGTGTCTCACTATTTTGTCCCCTTTGGTCTTCTACCACTTCGGCATAAGGTCTTCTAACTTCCGGCCTACTTCTAACTTCATTATTTCTAGTCCCTGCACTAGGTTGTGTCCTCGAAATTTCCGTCATTTTATTGTTAATTTCTTCCTCACAAAAAACTCTCACTTCCGTTTTCAGCTATCCCATTTCCTGGCTTTAACAAACATGAACACCTCGACAGACCTCCAAGCGGACGTCTGGAGGATAGCGCGTACAGCGCTCGAGTTTCGACGTTTAAAGTTCTGTTGGGTCAGGTCGCACAATGGTAACGTAGGAAACGATAAGGCTGATGAGTTAGCTAAAGAGGCCGCGACGGGAGACTTTCAAATATCACATTCATCGATACTGAAGTCTTTGATTAAAAGAAAGCTACGTGAAAAGTCAATCCGACAATGGGAAGAGAGGTGGAACAACGCTGCCACGGGCAGGTTGACCCACAAATTCATACCGAGCTTTGAAGCTAGAGGCAAGATCGAGGTAAACCTAGATCATAAAATGGTTCAGTTGATAACAGGGCACGGCGCTCTGAAAGCGTATTTACATAGGTTCGGGTTAACCAACAACGACCGCTGTGAATGCGGTGAGGGCGCGTAAAGCGCAGAGCACGTGCTCTTCGACTGCCTGCTTGAAGCGGCAAATCGAGGGTTGGCTGATACGACATTAGCTATCGTAGGTCTAGCATGGCCAAAGAGCCTAGAGGAAGTCGGGAAAGTGGCTAACCAGAAGGTGTTCTGGACAGCCTTTAGAGAGTTCGCAGGAAGGGTTGCGAGATTAGACGGTGATAATCGTGTGTAAGTCGGAAGGGGATGGTGGGAGGATTAAAAAATTATAGATTTCGACCTGGCGTGATTTTGACATGATAAGAGCATTATAACCAAAACCTGCAAAAAAAAAACAAAAAAACAACAAAAAAAAAGAAAAAGAAAGAAAAAGAAAGAAAACCAATAATAATAATAATAATTAAATAAGTATACCCAAAACTCTAATATGCACGACGAACACACACTAAAACAATCACTGTCCCACCTTCTACGCGCAGAAAATCGGAAATAAACAAAACAAATAAATAACAACAAACTAAATCAGGAAACCTCATTAATTTAAATAAGTGTAATAAATAAAGAAATAATAAAATAGAGTGAAACCGCGCATCCCTCCAGGACTTAAAAGTGAAGTGATAGTGATTGTGATCCCCCCCAGAACATTTAGTGCATATCCACCAGGACTTTAACAGTGCATATCCAACTCCCCCATAAAGGTAGAAAACCAATAGATATAGGCAGACGACCAGATCTTCGGATGCTGGAGAAAATTATATTGAAGGTAAGAATAAAATTGTGGCGGCTGTACTCTCATCAGCATGGATTTGTGATTTTAAACAGATTTTGAAATAATCTAACAAGCGCGTTTTTTGTGTAATGGCACTAGTCGATATAATGCTCATGCGAGTGCACCTGATAATGTATTTGCTTTTGCTGATATATGCACTGTTACATGCTTTTGCTTATTTAGGAATTTATTTATATATTTATTATATGTTTATTTATATATTTATATTATATTTATATTTATTTTTACACTTATATTTTTGCCTGCATTGTATTGTTTTGTGGCTTGATTCGCTTGACGTTCTGTCGCCAATTTTTGGCCGCAGTATATATAGAAAAGAAGATTGTATGTATATTATGTCTGTTAGGGAATGATAGGGAACGTTAGGGACAAATTTAGGATAAAACACTTAGATCAGGGAGGACGAATTTGTAAATTTATAGAGCAGGCAAATAGCTGGATTCACTATTAATACTTTTGGCAACTGCTTAGAAAATTTGAATCCATTTTAAATTAGCTAGCTAGATTTGGATAGTTTTAAGTCGACCCTTCAGGTCGCACTGGTAAGCAGAGCCGGCGTCTGCTATCCGGTATTACGGATCCCTCCCCCTCTCATTTTTGCTTGTGTCTTGTTGATCGGGCACACTCCAAAGTCAACGCTAGGGATACCATTATTTAAACCCTGTTTTTAGTATTTATTTTAGTTTGTTAGATTTTTAATTAGATTTTTATTTAGAGTGGATTAATTATGAAGTTTGAATTAATAAGAAACGCGTTTATTTTCGCGTTTAAACCCAGTGTGGTGCCTCCGGGTGGAGCATTGGGGACGTGGCCGCAAGTATAGCGGCCCTAATTCAAATTATAATGTCCTATTTCCTGTCTGATCCCTATTATATCCTTTTCATTCCGTTCTACACGCTTATCAATTTCCTCCATTTTCACCGTCAAACTATTTTTAAAATCACTAAAGTCCTTAGTCGGATACTCTATTTTTTCACTTAAAGTTTCAGTCATTTTCTCTAACTTCCTGTTCGATTCCTCACTCATTCTTGCTAGCATTATCTTATCATCTCACCCCTTTGATCTCCTGACTCTGTCTTCAACTGATCCCTACTACCTCCTGCCTCTGCTTCCATTTCTATTTCCGGTTTATCAAACAATGCACTATCACTACTTCCAATCTCAACTCCTTGACTCCTCAACCACTCTTTTCTCAACATACGTTCACAACACCAATCTCACATATACACAACAAACAATCAAAAAAAAAATGCAACGCAATCAACTCCTAATCTCCAAGTCGTCAGTTTCCTGAAATAATTTTAATTATCAGAATTCGAGCCCCTCACGTTCGGGCCGCCATTTGGCTGCGAAAGCTAAGTCTATTAAAGACTGCTTAATACAAAAGAAAACCTTTAAAGGCTACTACTACGGTACCACGTTGGGCGTCATTTTGCCGCGAAGCTGCGGTCACTAAAATACACAAATGCTACAAACCTTCGATGCTGCTTATATACCTACAAAAACTTACAACAACTCTGCATCACAACGAAGTATACCACTGCTGCTCAGTTGCTTTACTGAAAAACCAAACTAACTACAAAAATTCTGCTACGGTAAAAACGCCTAAGTTTATTAACATATTCATAAGAAAAGACACGCCAAAATCAACTTAAAACTCTCCGTTCACTCATTAGTTACACATTATGTACATCCTTTTTGTTAAAATAACACATTTCACAACACGTTTAGAAATCAATAATTGCCCAATATTTACAATTATACTATCTAAAAAAAGTAACAGCCCCCTCCCCCCCGGTTTTTACTTTACCAACGGTTTAGTACAAGCTCATAATAATCCTTAAACCTTCGTGCAAATATAGTACATCAATTCTCCAAAAGTACCCTTTTACCTTGTACATACCAAAAATTATGAATATCATCAATTACTTCAAAACCTAAATTTTCACATAAAAATCCAGTGCAATAATACAACAGCAAAAGTTCAATTCATAACACCTACCAATTTTATCTTTTTAGTTCATAACAGTATACCAGCTAGTGTACATCTCTTTAGCCTTACACTAGTAGTTTACAGTCGTTGTGATCGCCATTTGCAGATGGTATCATAAGTTTGAACATAATGACTGCCTTTGTAATGGAAAGAGTATGGGACGACGAAGAGTTAGTGAAGACAGTGTTGAGCGAGTGAGCGAGTCGTTCACGCGCAGCCCTAAGAAATCAGTTCGGAAGGCTAGTCGTGAATTAACAATTCATGTGACGACTGTTTGGAGAATTCTACAGAGACGCTTACAACTACGTCCTTATCGTTTGCAATTTGTTACAGGTTCTGAAGCCTACAGACTACGGTTTACGTTTTAACTTTGCAAACGAAATGTTGTTGCATAACTATGAAGATTTTCTGGATCAAGTCGTCTTCAGTGATTAATCGACCTTTACAGGCTCTGAAACCTACAGACTAGGGTTTACGTTCTAACTTCGCAAACGAAATGTTGTTGCATAACTATGAAGATTTTCTGGATCATGTCGTCTTCAGTGATGAATCGGGCTTTACAGGCTCTGAAGCCTACAGACTACAGTTTACGTTCTAACTTCGTAAACGAAATGTTGTTCCATAACTATGAAGATTTTCTGGATCATGTCGTCTTCAGTGATGAATCGACCTTTCACCTTAGTGGACATGTGAACACTCATAATGTGCAAATGTGGGGCTCAGGAAATCCTCACGCTATGGTACAAGTGCAACAAGACCCCCCTAAATTGAATTTTTTTTGTGCCATATCCAGGCGGAAGGTTAATGGGCCTTTCTTTTTTGCTGAAGCAATTGTAACTGGTGCTTCTGATTCTGAAACTCTACAGCTATGGCTCTTCGCTCAGTTGGAAGATGATGAACCTCAGAACTTCATTTTGCACGTGGTGCGTGATTGATTGAACGTCATTGTACCCGACCGCTGAATTGGCTGCATGGGCCTGCTGGCAGAGCTTGTTTTGCATGGCCTCCACGTTCACCCAAACTGACGCCATGTGATTTCTACCTCTACGGGTTAATAAAAAATCGTGTGTATGTGCGTTCTCTACCAGCTAACCTCCCCGACTTAAGAAACAAGATTGAATCAGCTGTTGCAACAATTACTACAGATATACTCATCAATGTTTGGGAAGAACTCGCCTGTCGCCTTGATTTGTATCGTACAACGAATGGTGGTCACATTGAACACTTGTAAGCTTATAGGTAAATTGTTTGAGTTGCTCTTTCATTTGACGTATCATTTATAACTGTAAGATTGTAGTTATAAAAATTATAAAGCATTAAAAATTCGATATTCTTGTTGAAACTCGCGGTACAATGTTAGTGGAATGCAATGATACCGCACAGACACCTGGAGTTGCCGTAAAACAAACCGTAGAAAGCGACGTAGACGGTGCCATAGAAGTGATTGTGGTATGTTAGACAGCACAACTGACCTGATGGTAGTCAAAAAATCATCTGGGTCTGGTCGTTCGCCGTAATCAAAGAAGATGCCATCGAAAATGACAGAGGACGGTACAATGTGGAACAGCATAACTGGTCCGATGATGTTAAAGAAATCACCTGAACTCGATGATTCGTCAAAAACACTTCGTAGAAGGTGCTGCGGAGTAGCTATGAATCTGAACATGCCTTGTAGTTCAGCTCAGAACTGAACTGCCGATAGCGAAAGTTTATCCTTATGGCTTGTCATAAAACAGATAAAATAGCAATAACCAATAGCATTTGGGTATTCGTTTCCGTACAGAGTTTTCGTATAACAGGCGGTTATGTCAGTTTAACAAAATATCAGTTGATTGTTTGCATGGGATTATTACTGAATGAGATGTGGTGAAGTTTGGTAGCAGACCACAGATTGATTCGCACCGCCAACAGAACATCTACAGCAACAGATATGAAACCACCACATCATATCATACTTCATCCCTAGGGATCAAGACTTATTTTAAGTACATCGTGTTAGAATTCATAAACATGACCCGCCACTTTATTGATATCACGAAGAGTAAAAGACCCACGTCGCTTAATTTTAATAGTTTTATATTTTCATCTACATTTCCTTTAGAACTTACATTTTTCATTTTCATATATCTAAAAATAGGACATATCTCTAAATAAGTTTAATACTAGTAAAGATGGGGACCTTTTTTAAGTTATAAAACTTAATTTATGTTCTCGACAAAAATTATTTTTCTTCAAAGGCAAAGTTTTGACGTCATTTGAAGTATCACCAATACATAGAAATCACCTCAGTTTAAAAATTTCACTTAAAAATTTTTACTTCAAGTTCTTTTTTCCAAAAATATACAAACAATAGACTTCTTTAATATTATTAGTCTTTCAGTTAATTGCTGGAACGCTGCAGGGTCACAAGTAATGGTGACTTCATTACATTCCATTTGCAAAGTGTGTCATATCTCCATATTAGGCTAAATTTATGAACCTCCTCATAAATTCGTTATCAAATGGTTGCTTTCCTCAATGCAATGACAACGCAAATTTAATTACAAGTTTGGAGTATGGTTGTGTAGTATATGAAAACGTGAATAGCGCTTCAACTATAGTATCTGTGAAGCACACACGCATTACCCCTTAGTTAATAGAAACTCATTGAATGGGAACGTAGAGAATTATATCCTTGGAAATAACGTTCTCTAGTATAATTACAGAAGGATTCCTTATTCCGAAGAGATTCATCTTTGTTATTTTACCCTGACATCTTGTAATTATACGTGAAATAAATCGCAAACTCCAAGGATGACAAACTTACCCTAGAAGCCAGAAGCAACTCCAACTCTTGAACTAAAGCGTCTTTGACAATATATGTCAGTGTGAAGGTGTGGTGATATTAGTTGGCAGACGGAGGTTCTCTAAATTGACAGTAACGTACTTTGATAATGAAGTTTAAGCGCTGTATAAAATCCAATCATACCTTGACTAAATACGTTTAAAATTTGAAAAATACATGTAAAACGATGACGACAATGACAATCATTCTTTACCGAATAATATTAGAAAGTTCCGCAATGGATTTATGACACCGTTGTTTGTTTTAACAACGTGTAGGTATGCCAAGTAACTTTAATATTAAAAAAATATATAAATGTGCTATTCCCTGAACTTATTTCCAGTTTTATGTAACGTAGAACTTCTGCACGCCTTTAAATAGCAACTTTATAGGAATTGAAGAGTTTATTGTTCTCAAATGTTCTAATTCAGCTCAACATGAAGTTCGTTTAATTGAATCATTTTGATAAATACCCGTAATTAGTTGATGGACAAAAATTCCCGAAAAGGTGGAGTAAAATCAATGACTTTAATATGATAAAGAAATATCTATCCTCGGTTTCTAAGCTTGCACAAATACAAAGATTTATTATCAGCAGCTTTGGCGATCTTTTGATTACAAAATACTACTTTCTTATGTGGGATAACAAGAATATCAAACAAGGCGTTAAATTTTCCTTAGTAGAAATATTAGAGGTACTTTCCAACTATTTTAAATCAGGATAATTTTGACCTAAGCATTATGATGAAGTTTCTCTCGCAGACTTGAAGCAAATAGACTTCAAGCGTGCACCATTATTAATTTAAAACTTTTATCTTGTGCATAATTTTCTCTTGAGTTTTGTTGTTGCAAAAATGTGCATTTATGGGGTTCAAAATTGTCCCCATAAAAAATAAAGTAGTTTGTTATGAGTAAAAATGACGTTACGTTACCAATTTTGATTTGCATAGAAGGGACGAGAACCCCGTAACAATTTTATGATGCACCGGCTAACTTTCAATGATACGGATGTGGGTTACTATGAGAAAATGATAAAAAATAATAAAATTCTAAAATATAAAAGGCCGCTATATAAAACTACTTTACAAGCACTACTTATCTTAAAAAGCTGTACTAATTGTAAAATTAAAGGACACCAAATCGGCATATCCTAGCAATTCCTTCAATATGTGCGCTATCTGAAAGACGGTTATTCCGGGTATGCTGCCAGTGGCGTAACTACGATTTTTGGGCCCCCCCGCAAAAATTTTAAAGTGGGCTCTCTTTAAAATGTATTACTTTTACTGGCTTATATTTAGCCATATTTTTAAATTATAGTACATGTAGAGAAGGAAGCAGTATAGAATTAAATACATATACTATATTAATCAAGTGCTTTATTAATTATAAAACCAAATTACATAAATTCAAACTTATAAGTTAATTAATATTAAATCTACATATTTATACGCCGCACAAAATTATTTACACCTAAAATTTGATACAGTAAAAACCTATGAGCTAGCAGTCATTCCAAATCAAATTCAAAATTTTGTTTTTCTTGCATGTTTTGCTGCAAACGCGTTTATTGTATCCTCTATATTCATATTTTTGGCAGTGTAATGTTCTACTGCTAAGAGGGATAAATCGTCTAATCTATCTTGTGAAGTGCGGTTCCTAAGATAATTTTAATAATTTTAATTTTGAGAAAGATCTCTCCGCACTTGCAACGCTAACGGGTAAAGTTAGGTATAACATTAAGGCTGTTATGGTGTTTGGAACACTGCTAGAACCTGTAGATTTGGAAAGTACTAGATATTCTAAAATTGTAAGATACCGTTAACATTTTTAATTCATAACAAATAAGTCTATTATTTTTGAGTGTAGTAAGTTCTATACCTATAGCATCATTTAAATCTTTGTAGTAAAATTTTTGCAATTGTTTTGCCTTAGATAAAATATCGTCTGCAGTTAAATTCAAAAATACATTAGGTTCTAAGAAATTAAACTTTTCGTTTACATGAAAAAGCGATTTAAAACGATTCGACAGCTGTGAAATTATAATATCCATTACGCGATAAAATACATTTATTTTAAATTTAAATTCTTCATCATTAAATCGATAATCATTGGATAATTCATCGTAATGCTTTTTATTTTTGGTTGCCTTTTTTATAAATTCCGGTTTAATATTCCATTGCCCTGCAACTTTCGCTGCTTCCTCCTTGATGTTGGAATAGTTATTTCTTGTTTCCTTGAAAAATTTTAAAGTTTTTGTAATAAGAGAGTTATCTGATTAATATTCGCCTTTTCACTCTGAGCAGTTTGTGAGAGCTTGTTAAGCTCTTCTAGAATTTGACTTAAAAAACACTTAAAAAATAAAATTAAAATTATCCATGCTAGTTAATATTTGCTTTGCGTCATTTCGTTCATCTGTTTTTTGATATCATAATAATTTTATTAAGAGACATTACTATATCTTTATACCGAATTCTTATGGCAGCTAAAGATTTTACTCGATCCGCCCAACGTGTCGGATTTAAGCGTTTCAATTGTGTGAAATTTTCTTTAAAAACAGAAAGCCAATTCCATCTTACTATACTATTAGCAAAAATGTATATATGTTTTCTAAAAGTAGAAAAACGATTCTATTTCTTTTATACCTTTAACGGCATCATTTATGACTAGATTTAAGTTATGGGCACTACAGTGCATATATAAGGCTGCAGGCTCTATGTTTAAAATTCTCTTTGCACGCCAGAATACGTACCGCTCATAACGTTAGCTCCATCGTAGCCCTGCCCTCTACATTTATTTATATCTAATTGCATGTTGGTTAAATTGCTTAATATAGTATTACATAGTCCTTCAGCAGATTGGGACTCTACTTTTGTAAAACCCACAAAAGTTTCACAAATATTTATTTTGGTTACCTCTCCCAAGCTGTCTTTTTAAAATCAATATATCTTACAATTTTACTTAATTGATCAATCTTAGTTATATCCTGTGTAGTGTCTATTATGATTGAGAAAAAGGAGCGGATCTAATTTTATTTAATAAAATATTTTTAAGTGTGCGCTTAAAGTATTAATAATATCGTTTTGAATTTTTGGGAAAGATATTTAATTGAACCTTTGGGTCGTTCAAGCACTTTTTGTAATATAGGATCATAGTTACTAATTAAATGAACTAAACTTAAGAAATTACCGTTGTAACTGTCTTTTGAATCAGAAAACTTTCTCTATGTCCTCGAAATGACAGCATGCGCTGGGATAGTGTTAAAGTAACATTGAAAAGTCTGTGTAAAACATTTTTCCAAAATTCAGTTTCTTGTTTTAATAGTAGAGTATCTTTCTTATCTATGGTATAATTTTTTCCACATATCGTAAATAAAACAACAAGTTAAATGAGATTGAGCAAGCAAATGCTCTTTAATTTTTTATAAACCCTGCCAATCATTAATTCCGGTCGTCCAACTTGACCTTACTGAAGCAAACAGCCAACATGGTTGACAATAAACACAATTTTTAATTTAGAATAACACAACCACCCATTTGAATTGTGTGGTAAGTTTAACGTATTGCTTTTATTTTCGCTTGCAGTTATTAAGTAATAATAGTGAACTGAAAAACTTCTATTTTTATTATCTTTAGGAAACGCACCATCTGGTCTACACAATCCGTAATTAATTATTTCTTTTCTTAAATTGTCATGTTGTAAAACATTGATTTTTAAAAATGTGCAAAATCGGTTGGATATTCTTTCGTCAGATCCATAGATAGTTCATTAAGTGAAAAGTACTACTCACATTTACCTCTGTAATTGTAGTGGTATCTAGTTCCAAATTTCTATCGCGGCCGTCATTATGTGATGTACTTGCGCCCTGGGTGAGAGTTTTAAAATTGTTGACGACTGCTGTTCGTCTGTAGCGGAACTAGTAGATGCTACTGTCGAAAGCCCAATTTCTTTCATAGATTGTTCTTGTTTTCGGACTCTTTAGAAGTAAAAAGGAACTTATTTTGGAATCTTGCTCTTTGATTCTTCCAATAGTTTCCTTTTTCGTTTTTTTGCAGTGCCGCTTGTAGTGCTCATTGTATATTATTTCCTGCAATTTTGAATGAAATTAATTATAATGTAATTAGATAAGTAATAATTATTTAAAAGCCTTTTGAAATTACAAATAACACATACATACTTTTCTTTAAATGCTTTAATTAACAAAATATAAATGATTTTTATTGAATGCTTAAAGATTTATTTATATGTATTTCTCAGCGCGACTTCAACTATGATCAAATCAATAGTAGTTTAATAAAAATAGATATAAATACTTACGTTTAAATATGAAAGACCTCCTGTAATACGAACACAACACTATTGAGTAAAACGTACTGGAATGCTTTTTACTTCCTTTCCGTTATATATAATGCAGCTAATGCAAATACGTTGCAACCAGCTGACTAGAAACCACAAAATGAATTTCTTTCTAGTATTATATTTCTAGAAAGCGAAGGTTACTAAGCTACCTGCCATCCTGTGAATCTGTACTGTACAGACAATAGCCCTTTTATTCCTATTTAAAATCCCACAAACCAAACTAACCCTACTATACGTCGTTTAATAATGCTTTACCACTTTATACAACGTATCACTTAAGAATAATATAGACATCTTTGTTATTAAAGTTTACAGTCTCTTTCATCTGTTTATTAACCCTTACAAAATAGGACAGAACGGATAGAAAGAAGAAAGGATGCAGGCTGCAGGTGGTGTTCAGTATTTATCTTAATTATTATTTCTTGTATTTCAGCAGTTCCTAGTAGTAACATCAAGAAAACGTTCGTTAACCTGCGGTTTCTGAATTATCTGCAATATTTTCTTGACCGTTTCTTACATGCCAAATACGTTGAAGATGAATAAGTTGAGTTTATTATCGTTTGGGCCTTCTTGCACTTGGGGCCCCCCCGCATAGCGGGGGCTGGCAGGGGTGTAGTTACGCCACTGTATGCTGCCCTGGTGTCGGTTTTCCTAATTCTCGTTATAATACCTTAAAAATACTCCTTTAACGTTTTATCAAACTAAAACAATTTTTCAAATAAAGACTTCTCCCCAAAATCCGACTTCATCATTGGAGTGGTTTGATATCCTTTAACAATGCTCACCTTTATCTATGTTATAACTAACTGCAAATAAAATGCCATGTAAACTAAGCCTCTGGTAACAGTAAATTTCAAAACATATCGTTGCAATACATTAATCTTAAAACGACAAACTTAATCTACATCCTACTGACCAGGTATTATTAACAGAACTCAAAAAGAAAACAACCCATAAATAATACTACCATTCTAACGTTCGAATTCTTCCGTAAGTGATTTATATGACATGTTATAACCCATTTATTCGAAAATGCCCTTAACAACACTCAACGGTCTACGTACGCGTCCGTTGCAATTGACGCATGATTTCATTCCCTTTTGGTCACCTCTCTGTACTCATTTCGCTCAAACTTAGTCCTTTCAGCCTTCCATCTTTAAAAAATTTCCGTTCTCACACTTTATGCGTCTAAAGCTATCTTATGCTCAAGTTCAAGGAGATCGGTCCGTGTGAACGCATTAAAGATCCTCCACACCAACGTGCTGCCGCGGAAGCGGTGGCGGAAATGACGCGGGATTTCAACATGTGGCAGGATATGACAACCTTTAGAGAAAAGCGTACTGCCGCTCTTACAACAGCGGTGGTGCAGCGTTCTATTTTCTTGACGCTGTATGCACAGTTCTTCCTGCATTTACTTTGGCCATGCCCCGCATACCATATGCAATATCTATCTTACTGAAAAATTGATTGAATTGGTGAAAAGTATTCAATTTTGTACGATTTGAGAAATTTTGAGTACAAAAATGTTAGAAAGCGGGATAAAATATAGGACGAAATAAGCATATGCGACAGAAAAAGAACGACGCACTTGTGGTTTTCAGTTTAAGACCTGAATTTCCTTCAATATAACTAAAAATTTATTAAAATGTGATGCTTAATAAACATTATAATTACTGAAATCAAAATATACAAGGTTGATCATTATTAATTTTGTCCGCTTAATTTTCGCCTTTTCTATTTAACGTAACACCAACGCGTAACATGGAAACTCTAAGTATAAACAGTTAAGAATAAGGCAATTTTTATTTACTTTCCCTTGGTATGCTGTAATTGTATAAGTACTATGTGTACATTTTTTAAACTGTGAATTAACACACACGTTTGGTATATCTTTCAAGATCTTGTACGTTTTAGTAAACTTTGTTCTATTTAGGTAGCGAGAACGATTACAGGTGCCATATATTGGCATAAGGTTTAAAAGCTTCAAAACAGCATATTAAGTTTATTTGGGACATAAATCATAATCGGATTACATTTCTACACTTTCAATGACGAACGTATACAATTCTTATGTATTCATTTCTGTCGCATACACAGTGCAAAACTGTTTTGCATACATTAGAAATTGCATGCAAAATGAAACTTTGGTGGATACTGGTCTCCTAATTATTTTATAAAGAAATGGTAAAGAAATAATTTGTTACGAATGAAATGTCGCTTCTGTTCACGTTAGTTTATATATCAACCAAATTGAAAAGAAGACACGTAATTTTGGAAGGACTGAATAAATATGAACTCTCATCCTGTACAGTTAAATTTTACGAACAATAAACGCTAATTAAACACGACATTTCAAAATTTTGTTTCTATAGGGGTAATTCAGAAAATAAGGTATAACATTATTTCTTTTAAATACATTGTAAACACAATAATCCAGGACGATCACTTATTTCAAAACCGCAAATAAAAACAATTCGAAATGTTGTAAGGCGCTATATATGCGCTCTCCATGAAAAGATAATTTACAATATGACAGTTGTCATCCGTCCCGACCATCGAGGACATTAAAATATCATATTACAATAATAACACGAATTACATACAAAGTATCCGACTTTTACGTAATTAACGAGACAATAACCTTGTACTCAGCATAGATAAAATACGCTACATTCTAAAAGCTAAATTTTTAGAAGGGAAAATGAAATATAATAACTAAGCACCACACGTTGGACGCTAAGTTCAGACCGTTATTTAGAAAAGTCGAAATATAGTAATACGAGCATGTAGTAGGCGAAAGGGAGAGTGCGTGGCCTTAAGTTGGAACCTTTGCTGCGGTGAAGACCAAAAAGGGTTTCCTCGTGATTCGTAAATTTACACAAGCGCGTGGGTTAGAATGAAGCTAAAAGTTAGTGAACGAAACACAGCTTCAAGGTGTACCAAAGCTTTTATGTAACTTCGCTTGTAAATTTGGTAAGGTCTATTAGCCGTGCAGCGAGCTTAGAAACTCGCGTGTGCCGGGATAAAAACGCAACTTGCTGGTGTAGTTAAAAAAAGTTGTTTCGGTTTGAGTTAAGGGAACTGCAGTTAGCTGAAAAAAAAATGTTGAAAGAAAGATTAGTGTTGATGAACATCCTTAACATTCTACTAACCGTGAGTAAAATATTAGCCTTTTTGTTTAAGATTAATAGCAATGTATATGCGGATTTTAAATGGAAGTTGTAAATGGTTTGTACTTATACAGTAGGAAATTAACAGAACAAAATATAAAAATAATTTTTTGTTAGATTATGGATTAGCGACGGAACTAATTTTGGTTAAATGTAGGTATAATATTATCGTGAAAGGAAGTTTGGAACATTTTAAAATATTATGAAATGTGTGCGTACAGATTTTAACTGTAAATTGTATGGATGAGGTTTAGTGTTGGTTAATGAGTGAAAATTTAGTATTTTTAATGTGCGATGCAATGATGAACATGAAAAGTTGTTATTTAACTGTTTTCTATGTATTGTTATTAAGAGCATTTCCGGAAATGGGATTTAGAATGTCACGTATATCAATATTGGAAACGGGAACAATGCTGCGATAGTGTTATTGATTGATTTAATGTTTTGTTTGCTTAGAATTTCTATAGTAATACCTGGCCAAACTGATGTTATCAGGTTTTCTTTTTAGAAAATATTTGTATTCATATTGCAATTATGTAATGTTAATAGAAGTTAAATTTAGGTAGAATTTTATTTAAACTTGTTTATGAACTAGATAACTTTGTGAAGGAATATCCAGCCAGCCCAGTGATGATGATTTTTGAAAGGCACTTTATTAAAAAATTTCATGGGTATGACAAAATTTAGTAAGTGTTTTTAAGATAGTGTAAAGAGGGGTAAAGTATAATATGATAAAATTAGGACACGAAAATTATAGGAGATCTATCCGGAATAAACGTTATCCGATCCGAATAAGGATTTATATCGAAAGGGATTGCTGATACAAGACTGTCTCGCGCGTCTTAGTTATGACAACTGAAAAAGCATTTCAAGGCAAGTGCTTATTGTAACGTAGTTTTGTATTTTAGCGATTTAAAACGTTTATTTTAATTACTATTATTATTATTTTCCTTAGGAACTCACTCGCATATCACTGTAGTTAATTGATGCACCCTTACAATTGCTACAGGGTCCCTGTCCCTTAAGAGCAAATCTAAATTTATAAAGTACCGCTCATTTTACCCGTTACATTTTAAATCTAATAAGCCATTTTAGAGAAAATCCGGAAAACTTTTTGATTTTAAACACCTTCTTTTAACTTAACCTGCGACTTTCTTGTGTGCAATGACTTTGAAATTTGGTACCTAAGTTGCCATGGGTGTACATTTGGATATATTCAGTTTTGATAGAGATCACGATGGCCAAACCCCAAAGAATTGGGAAACATTAATAAGCGATCACCCATCCAATTTTGTAACCAAGTTGAACTTAACTTCAGTGATCGAATAGTAATTAATCTAGGATACACTAACAATAAAATTCAAACCGCCAAAAACAGCTCTTATCAGTTAATATTCGAAATTAAGTGTGAAAATTTTATTTATCAAAGTCTATGCTTTAAGAAAAAGAGGTGAAAAATAGAAGTTTTTCGAGATTTACTCTAAAGTGGTTTAATAGAGTTAAATTGTAATTACAGCAACAGAAGCAGCATTTCATTCTTAACAAATAATGCCCTTACCATTTCTCTATAAAATAATTAAGGGAGCCAATATTTACCAAAGTGCATGGATTAGGTATCCACTTAAACATGTAACTCTTGAACATATAATCATAGTTCATTTCATTTATAATTCAAACAGTTTTACTTGAGAAAAGTTATTCGTTTCCTCCCTATACCCCTCATTATCAAATGAAAATTATCCCGTAATAAGCTGACCTAATATGAAAAAATTAAGCCAGCGGCAGCGTACAGTATTAAACGTGATAATCTGTACATACAAGCGGTAAACAATCACAGAAAACAATTTCTTTCATTTTAAGAATTATTGGTTTTACCCTTAATCCGCAAATGGATTCGTTAATTTGTCGATAATTGAAATTCACACAAAGAGATTATGACTAATCTTCAGATTCCACAATAACACAATTTTAACCGAGCATATCGCTTTAGCGGCAATAATTGTAACGATCATCTGCATTAACGGCTTAACAAAAGCTCCACTTACAAACTGACCTCTCCCGTTTCAATAAAACTAAAACTTTTCGACGAGATTAAGTTTATTGGTTTTAGATTTCTCTATTCCATTATTCGCTATAAAATGAATTTCCGTCAATGTGATAAAATATTACGAAAAAAGGATTTTGTTATAGCTTTCTGTAACTCAACATCGCAGTATTAAAGATTATAACATTTTCATATATTCCTGCGTCGAATGTGGTATAAATACACAAATGGTGTCGCCCACTACAAAGATAAATGTCACTTGCAAATTTAATAAAGTCAGATTCACTCAAATTAGCACAGGTTTAAAAATAAACTCCCACACAACTCACAAACAATTTAACCCGCAACATAATATTCTACGGCATTCCTAACTTCAGTTATATAAATTTTAACGTTTACTATATTACTCCTTTGTCGGTAGTTATTTGTCTCAGATTAGAAACTAATGTTCCAGTCTTAGTATTTTAATAATCTATAGGAACACTGTGGCACGATCTAAATAAAATTAAATAAAAACCCTTAACCACAAAAAATATTTAAATTACTAGATACGTATTTCGACCACTATGTGGTCATCATCAGTAGGAAACCTCTTAAAAAAACAATAATAACAATTAGCTGTTGTTCTGGAACACTTCAGAGGATATTCTCCTCACCGCTTAGGCTGAAGTGAACCTTCCCAACCTATAATTTACTATATTGTTGCTTTACACACTATCGAGGATATTCTCCTCACCCGCAGGCTGGTGTTCTCAACAACAAACAAGTGAATTGTGACATTATAACTTAAATCTACTTAATTTACACTAATTCTAAATCTACTGAAGCGAAACCAATTTAATCTTGCTTTCTCATTGGTTGTTGACCAATAGGAAAGCAAAGCAGATGGCGCTATTGGCCCTTTATCGGTGTTTAAGAGGGGTCCTTTATGTTTAACAATTTTAATTGATTCATAGGCATTTAAGGAGGAAAACGTTGGTACCGCTTTTAACAATTTAACATTTTCTAGTTTAACGGGTGGCTGGTTTCAAATATATGTTTGGCGACCTAAGACCTTTCATATTTACCATATTTGAAGTGAGCAATGTGTTCTTTAAATCTTGTTGTTATATTCCTCTTGGTCTGACCAATATATTTTGAAAACACCCTGGCCCTGCACAACTAATTTCATAAATCCCCGACTTTTGCAATTTTTCCACCTTGTCTTTTGGATTACCTAGCAAATCTTTAATTTTATTAGTATTAGTGAAAGCAATTTTGAAATTACACTGTTTGAATATTTTATCAAGACCCTTTGTGGTTTTGTGAAACGGAAGTTTAACATATTTAACATTATCGTTAGAGGTGGTTGATTGCAAAGTCGTTGATTTACGGATGTTGATCTTATTTTTACACTTTCTAAAAATATTATCTATAATATCAGAAGAGAAACCATTGTAATTCGCTATTTGTTTAATAAGAGCAAATTACTTATTAAATCTGTTTTTATTTAAAGGAAATTCAATAATCTATTAATTAAAAGTTAAATGAAGCCAACTTATGTTGTATGCTATGATTAGAGGAAGACAAAATAAAGCGATTTACATTGGTTTCTTTTCTATAAATGTCAAATTCTAATTTATTACCATTTCTAATTACTAATGTATCTAAAAGGGTAATTGTCCATTATTCTCTAGTTCATACGTAAATTTTATGCTTTGAAATTTTGAATTCATTTCTTTAAGAAAATTATCAACATTTGATTTAGAAGTGTCAAAACTGCAAAATATCATCCACGTACCTTAACAATATTCTTGGAAGTATTTGAGTTTTCTTTTAACTCGGTTTCAAAACGAGACATAAATAAATTTGCTATGAAAGGTGATAAGCTATTTCCCATTGCTGTGCCTTCATGTTGTTCGTACAACTTGTTGTTGAATTGAAAACAGTTCTGGGACATGCAATGCGAAACAAGCTTGATATAGTCCTCAACTTTATCATCATCAATATCACTATCTATAAGAACATCCTTTAAATATGTTAAAGTACGTGGTATTGGAACACTAGGGAATAATCAACTGACATCAAATGAAATTAAGATTTCGTTCTCTTCTAATGTGATATTTTTAATTTTATTAATGAACTCTAAAGAGTTTTGTACAGATAAACTATTAAACTTTAAAATCTTAAATTCATTTGACAGCCACCGTGATAAATAGTAAGTCGGTGAGTTGATACCTGAAACTATTGGTCTCATCGATTTATTATTTTTGTGAATCTTTGGTAAATAGTAAAGTTTTGGCATTTCGGGACTTGAAATTGTTAATTTTAATTTTAGTGTGGGCGAAATTAGGTTTGGACATTCTTTCAAAACAGACTCTGTTGATTTAATCATTTTATTTAAAGGAACTTCATTTTTACGTTTTTTGACTATTGGTCTGTAAGGACCCTCAGACAGCAAAGTCTCTACTCTATCAACATAGTCTTGTTTATCCAGAATAACCAACTTATTCCCCTTATCAGCCTTTAAATAATAACAATTCTTTTGTCGTAAATCTTTAATAATCAGATGATCTTTCCTTGTTTGTTCTGAGGCATTTCTTGCGCAAGTGCGTAAGTTGTTCGAAAGTTGAATTTTGCACGCGTTTCTAATAAAGGTTTTGAATTGTCGTCTAATTTTGAAATAGATTTTCAATGCCAGCAATAATGTCTTCCAAAGGAGTTTTCAAATGATCTACTCCAAATTTTAGGCCTCGATCAAGGAAAGTCAACTCTTCATTATTAAAGATTTTCGACGATTCGTTAACAACTATTGACTCTAATGGAGGTGAAGTAATTTCCAGTTTTTTAGGAGGTACATTGACATTGTGTTTCTTTAAAAGAAACTTCAACTTATTGTTTTGACTATTAATTTTGTCTAACAATTTATGATTGTTGACTTCAAAACAATTCTCTGAAATTACTCCATTCCTGAAAACCGGACTCGGATAAATTGCACGTTAGTGCTAGGTGCGATTTATACGTTTCCAGTTCCAATCTACTAAGCTTACTATACAGATATTTGATTTCCAAATTAAGCCATTTATCTTTTGCAAAATTGATTATTGCGTTACTACGTTTACAATTACTGCTGATTTTTACGTTAATGAAATTTGGAAAAACTTTGTGGGCTTTATAACTTTTTAGAAATCGAATATCTGCTTTTACAAAACTAATTTTAAGAGCTAAGTTCCGATACCTATTAAGTTCCGAAAACCGGGAAGTCATAGTTAATAATCTATAGGAACACTGTGGCACGATTTAAATAAAATTAAATAAAACCCTTAACCACAAAAATATTTAAATTACTAGATACGTATTTCGACCACTATGTGGTCATAATCAGTAGGAAACCTCTTAAAAAAAAAAACATAATAATAATAATTAGCTGTTGTTCTGGAACACTTCAGAGGATATTCTCCTCACCACTTAGGCTGAAGTGAACCTTCCCAACCTATAATTTACTATATTGTTGCTTTAAACACTATCAAGGATATTCTCCTCACGCGCAGGCTAGTGTTCTCAACAACAAACAAGTGAATTGTGACATTATAACTTAAATCTACTTAATTTATACTAATTCTAAATCTACTGAAGCGAAACCAATTCAATCTTGCTTTCTCATTGGTTGTTGACCAATAGGGAAAGCAAAGCAAATGGCGCTATTGGCCCTTTATCGGTGTTTAAGAGGGTCCTTTATGTTTAACAATTTTAATTGATTCATAGGCATTTAAGGAGGAAAACGTTGGTACCGCTTTTAACAATTTAACATTTTCTAGTTTAACAGGGTGGCTGGTTTCAAATATATGTTTGGCGACCTGAGACCTTTCATATTTACCATATTTGAAGTGAGCAATGTGTTCTTTAAATCTTGTTGTTATATTCCTCTTGGTCTGACCAATATATTTTTGAAAACACCCTGGCCCTGCACAACTAATTTCATAAATCCCCGACTTTTGCAATTTTTCACCTTGTCTTTTGGATTACCTAGCAAATCTTTAATTTTATTAGTATTAGTGAAAGCAATTTTGAAATTACACTGTTTGAATATTTTATCAAGACCCTTTGTGGTTTTGCGAAACGGAAGTTTAACATATTTAACATTATCGTTAGAGGTGGTTGATTGCAAAGTCGTTGATTTACGGATGTTGATCCTATTTTTACACTTTCTAAAAATATTATCTATAATATCAGAAGAGAAACCATTGTAATTCGCTATTTGTTTAATAAGAGCAAATTACTTATTAAATCTGGTTTTATTTAAAGGCAAATTCAATAATCTATTAATTAAAAAGTTAAATGAAGCCCACACTAAAATTAAAATTAACAATTTCAAATCCCGAAATGCCAAAACTTTACTGTTTACCAAAGATTCACAAAAATAATAAATCGATGAGACCAATAGTTTCAGGTATCAACACACCGACTTACTATTTATCACGGTGGCTGTCAAATGAATTTAAGATTTTAAAGTTTAATAGTTTATCTGTACAAAACTCTTTAGAGTTCATTAATAAAATTAAAAATGTCACATTAGAAGAGAACGAAATCTTAATTTCATTTGATGTCAGTTCATTATTCCCTAGTGTTCCAATACCACGTACTTTAACATATTTAAAGGATGTTCTTATAGATAGTGATATTGATGATAATAAAGTTGAGGACTATATCAAGCTTGTTTCGCATTGCATGTCCCAGAACTGTTTTCAATTCAACAACAAGTTGTACGAACAACATGAAGGCACAGCAATGGAAATAGCTTATCACCTTTCATAGCAAATTTATTTATGTCTCGTTTTGAAACCGAGTTAAAAGAAAACTCCAAATACTTCCCAAGAATATGGTTAAGGTACGTGGATGATATTTTTGCAGTTTTTGACACTTCTAAATCAAATAATGATGATTTTCTTAAAGAAATGAATTCAAAATTTCAAAGCATAAAATTTACGTATGAACTAGAGAATAATGGACAATTACCCTTTTTAGATACATTAGTAATTAGAAATGGTAATAAATTAGAATTTGACATTTATAGAAAAGAAACCAATGTAAATCGCTTTATTTTGTCTTCCTCTAATCATAGCATACAACATAAGTTGGCTTCATTTAACTTTTTAATTAATAGATTATTGAATTTGCCTTTAAATAAAACCAGATTTAATAAGTAATTTGCTCTTATTAAACAAATAGCGAATTACAATGGTTTCTCTTCTGATATTATAGATAATATTTTTAGAAAGTGTAAAAATAGGATCAACATCCGTAAATCAACGACTTTGCAATCAACCACCTCTAACGATAATGTTAAATATGTTAAACTTCCGTTTCACAAAACCACAAAGGGTCTTGATAAAATATTCAAACAGTGTAATTTCAAAATTGCTTTCACTAATACTAATAAAATTAAAGATTTGCTAGGTAATCCAAAAGACAAGGTGGAAAAATTGCAAAAGTCGGGGATTTATGAAATTAGTTGTGCAGGGCCAGGGTGTTTTCAAAAATATATTGGTCAGACCAAGAGGAATATAACAACAAGATTTAAAGAACACATTGCTCACTTCAAATATGGTAAATATGAAAGGTCTCAGGTCGCCAAACATATATTTGAAACCAGCCACCCGTTAAACTAGAAAATGTTAAATTGTTAAAAGCGGTACCAACGTTTTCCTCCTTAAATGCCTATGAATCAATTAAAATTGTTAAACATAAAGGACCCTCTTAAACACCGATAAAGGGCCAATAGGCATCTGCTTTGCTTTCCTATTGGTCAACAACCAATGAGAAAGCAAGATTAAATTGGTTCCGCTTCAGTAGATTTAGAATTAGTATAAATTAAGTAGATTTAAGTTATAATGTCACAATTCACTTGTTTGTTGTTGAGAACACCAGCCTGCGGTTGAGGAGAATATCCTCGATAGTGTTTAAAGCAACAATATAGTAAATTATAGGTTGGGAAGGTTCACTTCAGCCTAAGCGGTGAGGAGAATATCCTCTGAAGTGTTCCAGAACAACAGCTAATATTATTATTATGTTTTGTTTTGTTTTTTTTTTTTTAAGAGGTTTCCTACTGATGATGACATAGTGGTCGAAATACGTATCTAGTAACTTAAATATTTTTTGTGGTTAAGGGTTTTTATTTAATTTTATTTTACTTAGTATTTTAGACCACTTTAAAGTAGATCTTTCTAAGTCGCATAGTAGCTCAATAAAATGACTCGAAATTTGTCCATTTGGAGGAAATAATACTGACTGGGTTGAAACTTTGTAAACAGGCTTGTTTGAGGGTACTATTCAACATATTAAAAGTCCCCACGTGTAGACGCTACGTTGCGGGCAGGGTAGTGTCCAAAAAGTTCAAAAAATTAGTTTTTCGCATATAACTCGGAAAATATCAACTTTACGGAAATTTATGTAGACATCAGAATAATAGCTTATAAAATCCCACATTTTTATTCAAGTCTGTACGACCAAATGGAGCAGAGATATAATTTTTTAAAACACCGGTAGTTTTGCGATGCAACGAAATCGCATACATGCGTCGCGCATTTTTCGCTAATATCTCGAAAATTGACTCTCGAATCGAGAAATGTTTCAAATAAAAGTTGTAGAGAAATCTAATTACGAACAATTTCATTTTTTATTCATTTCTGTACGGCCCAAATTAGCCGAGTTATTTATTAAAAGACAATTTTTTTTATGTTGATAGTGGATGTTTTACATGTTAAAATCAGCATTAATTCTCAAACTATAGGTGGTACATATATCGGCCTAGTACCAAACGATTTAGAAAGACCCAAGAATAACTTCTGACACTTCAATAAATACAGAAAAATGGTTAAAGACGCGTTTTTTTTCATCATTTCAGGCGACTCATAGTGATGATCTGCTACATACGTAAACTTACCTGACTTTACGATGCATTCAAAATTACATGGCCACAAACTCTATTTTATAGGAAATTTTATCAGCTTTAATTTCGGTCTCTTGACGTTTTTAATAGAAACGAAGATATTTACAAAAAATAAAACATACTTTGCGAAGGACTTATACTACTCTAGCACGTTCATATATATATATATGAAGTAATGAAAACGCGATAAAATAAATTTTTGAATAATTATCATCCACATATTTTTGGACTAAAATGTTAATTTAACAAAAATTGTTTTTTTCCTTAAACATTTAAACGCCTGTAACTCGTCAATGAAAAAGCTCTACGACATCTCATTTTAAAGGTAACTAAAATATCTTTAGCAAAAATTCTTAATATTATCGGCTTCAGCCAATCGGAAAGCGTTATTTTCCAAAATGCACACAAAAATGACATTTTTTCATATTTTTTACCCTTAACTTCAAGCTATCTTTACCAAAATGGATTTGTGCATACATCAACATGTTCAAAATTTTATTCTCTTCTACTTTCATTATAAATACTATATATGTACAACCTATACTTTCAGAGTTAATAATGATTTTTACATGCAAAACATCCACTATCAACATAAAAAAATTGTCTTCTAATTAATAACTCGGCGAATTTGGACCGTACAGAAATGAATAGAAAACGAAATTGTTAAAATTCTCTACAATTTTTGTTTAAAACATTTTTCGACTTGAGAGTCCATTTTCGAGATATTAGTGAAATATGCGCGACACGCGTACGCGTTTTCGTTGCGTCGCAAAACTACCGATGTTTTAAAAAATTATATCTCTGCTCCATTTGGTCTTACAGACTTGAATATAAAACGAAATTGTGCAAAATTTTGTCAGCTACAATTTTGATATTAATATAAATTTCCGTAAAGTTGATATTTTCCGAGTTATTTGCGAAAAACTGATTTGTTGGACCTTGTGGATCCTCTACTGCCCGCAACTTGGCGTCTAGACATAAGAACTTTTAATATGTTAAATAGTACCCTAAAATAAGCCTGTTTACAAAGTTTCAGCCCAGTCAGTATTATTTTCTTCAAATTTTGTGGGCTATAAAGTGTATGCAAAATGTTATCCCCTAAATGGCAAACGAAATGTAGATTGTGAAAATATGTGTATACATACCAAAATATTTTTTCTATTCTACGATCAATGACTAAAATAAAACAAAATGTGTCGTCAGACCTATATCAATCAAAAACTTTATTACCGCAATTTGCATTTGAACTCATTTGTTTAGACAAATACAAAAGTAAATCATCTTAGGATACAATGATCACCATATGATAAAGGTTAAACTTTCGTTTCTTTCCATACATCAACCGAATTGAAAAGTTGATTGACTGAATTGTGCAGTTTGCTCTGTAGGCGAGAAACGTCTTGCATTTGCACCGAATCGACATATAAGATCAAGTAACGCGGGTGTTTGAACAAAAAGGAGTTCGGATATAGAAAAAACCTCGCTTATTTTGGTGGGAGTACCATCATGATAACGCGAATCACACCCGACATTACCATAGCAACCTCTACGGGAAACGTAATTTACAAAACTAAGATTTTCTAATCTTCGACACTTATTGGCAAAACTTCCTTATGCACCTTGACGTTTATGTTGTAGTATTCTGACTCAAATATAGTTCCTAACTTTGTAAAAGAAAACACCACTTCACCAACGCGAGCTGCAAGATTTTACACCGTATGGAACTTGCCTTTTTCCGCGAAAACGCCTGTTACCAGTAAAAAATTAACATAACTTCTAGACAGCTGCTCTTCATTTAGTGCTATCCGGGACGTTTGACCATAAGGATTGAGTTCTATTCGGCCGAATTATATATAAACGAGTCTAAAAACACCTAAACATATCGCTAAAAAAATTATCTCCAAAATTTTTCGCAACTTTCCAACAAAACTCAGCAACTTATAAAACCAATTTCTATAGAGAATCCTTTATTAAAAACGATCTAAGTACGCCCTTTCAAAAAGTGTTTCTACGTATTCCCCACAGAGAGCTAGCTATTCCTGGACTTCCTTCCTCCCACTGACATCATAATCATAAGTTCGGTGGAATCATATACCTAAAGAAGACGCCGAACCAATACAGAAAGGAACAAAATGTCTGTGATACGTCAACATTCTCACTTAAACCATAACAAAGGAATTAAACACTGCTTTAAAACAGCTAGGTGTAAACTAACACATTGTCAACTTCCGACAAAAAAAGGTAATGCTACCACGAGCCTAATCGGACAGATACGAGGAAAAAGTTAACTTTTTAACGCTATAACCAAAAACACTATTACCAAACTTGAAAACAAAATTGCCAACCTCAATAAATTGTCAAATATTTTCAAAGATGTTCAAAAACGCATATCCCCCGTGAGTCACAACCACAATGCTTGTTCGGTCTCCTAAAGATTTATAAACCAAAGGTCCCTTGCATTCAATATAAAAGCACGATAGATTCACCCACTTACTTACAAAATTCACAAACTGTTAAAGCCTTGTGTTAACAATAGTCCTGTCCACGTGTTGAGCTGTATACATTTTATGGCACATCTGAGAGTATTCAATTGGTTCGCACCCAATACTAACATTTATAGCTGCTTCAGAGCGTGTAATTTTATCCAATTAGTGAAAGATATCACCCGTGATCTTTGTGATAGTATCTAGTTTTGATTTAACGTATCTATTCATCAAGGTACCCACCACGGATATGTCACAATAACAAAACAATTTCTACCATAGGCCGATGAGTCTATACATCTAATTACCCTAATAGACAAATGTTGAAACATTCATATCTATTTTTTCTTTGCAGAATACCTTTACAAACAAGTTTCTGGTACAGTCGTGAATTAACCTTTATCTCTTGTTTTGGTAAATACCTTAATGAAGGCATTAGATCCAGGTGTGGTTTCGATACGTGGACCTCACGTTGCTAGCATGGCTCCATCGTGAACAAACATATCAGAATTCCTTAGTTGGTATAACATTTTCCATAAAAATTACAAAATAACCTAACCTTATTATTGCATGACATACTTGTTGCCGGTCAGATTTCACAACCAGAACATATAACCAAAGTAACATCCCATATAAAATTCAACTTTATGAACAACGGTTTCTGCAATATAAATATTCAGAAAACAAAATACCGACATCCTCACCCAACTCAAAATGTCGAAGAACAGTACATTTCCAATGCACAGTATTTAATGGTCTCAAAGACCCGGGTTTTATTCCTGACACAAACCATTTGAAAAATGTTGGCGAGCATTCTTCAGAAAAATACGCCCCTAGTTTATGTAGGTATCGTGCGTGATTGTTGTCACGCATGATAAAGATCCGTACGCTGATCAGCTGAATCCCAATATTTCAAGACAAAAACCATGCCTCCTGTTCAATGGAACACCGTGTGTTGGATAATTTAAATACAAGGTTGCTTCATACATACAGATAGTAATCGAATGCATTAGTATAATTCTACGAAAACAAACAAAACACTTATAGGGCTGCCACGACAGTATCACAAATCTTAAAGCTGCAGGTATATATAGTATATGTTGCAACTTGTGGTATGATCCACATACGGGAAATACATAGATCGGTATAGTCTAAAATAAATGAGCATAAACGGTGTCTTAAGACTAGTCAGTACAAGCGTTCAACAGTAGCTGAACATCAACACGAGATGGGTGATACTAAAATTGACCAATTCTATCTTTATGTCCAAAACAACGCCCCTTTAATTTTGTTAATAAATAAGGATTGAAATTAATAACCTAATTCATCACTAAATTACAACCCTAAACCTTTTAGAAGTGCACCTGAATTAATTTTTATTTCAAGTAACTCCAATTTTAATGAATCATTATGTTCTATTCGTTTAAATGTATTCCCATTTAATTCATGGCAGTCTAAATAACTCACTATATACCACTAGACGCTATAAAAATCTTAACTTAAACAAAGCGTATCCAAATGCTAATTAATTACTAATAAACTAATCTTTACTATACAAAATTGTTATATTGTTATATTGCACAATTAAGATATTCAAAACAATTAAATAATATTGAACAGGCGTCTTCTGTAAACACGCCTCCCATGCGTTCTTTTAAACAAGATTATACAAATAATTTCTTGCTGGATGCAGTAAACCAAAGATCATAACATATGTGATATCCAAGTTGCCTCATTAATGGTGTCCACCGTTTGTATTTATATAGCAGGTATCCAAAATATAATATTCTTTCAGCGGTACCAACAGGTTTGTATTGATAACTGTGGTATCTACCTTTTTAATTTTGTAAGCGGCGTCCAGATTATATTGCTTAATGAAAGTTTGCAATCTTATGGTTTATTACTGAGAATCTGAATTCTTGGGTAGCGTCCAACACTTGATGATACCAAATCCTCCCAACACCACCTTTTTTTTTAACTTGACACCACGGACGCGCAACCGCAACTCCCTGTAGCACTTACAAA
Source organism: Platerodrilus igneus (assembly GCA_036346225.1). Classification (NCBI taxonomy): domain Eukaryota; kingdom Metazoa; phylum Arthropoda; class Insecta; order Coleoptera; family Lycidae; genus Platerodrilus; species Platerodrilus igneus. The sequence continues at coordinate 1,705,484 of JARFIW010000884.1, read as the reverse complement.
CCTTTCCGTTACGGCACTCGTCAAGATTAACCGGTTATGCTCTTTAAAACTAATAGGTATATTATATGCGAACCACCAAATTTGCAACGCCCATTAAAGATATCGCTATGACAAATTACAGTACCAATATTGAAATCTACCAAAATGTACCTGTTACAATGTCTTATTAATCAAATACACTTTTAGATGTGTAAGCAAATAATATTCCCATCATGTCTGCAGCTTTCTGCTTATATGCCAAGAAGGAGATCAGGTGCCAATATATTTCCAGCACGGTTTAAACTATACTGGAAACAAAACCGGAAATACTGCTATACACATTGTTTCACACACACACACACATGCACGCAAACGCGCACGCACACGCGCGCGCATACGTACATACACGCAATACACACATATACATCGACGTGATAAAACGGTCACGAGACATCATTGAAACCCAAAGTCTACAAATAAAACCTACCAAAAACAAAAAAAAAACCGGTTCCACCCTGTATAATATAAGCGTATTGTAAATACATAGCCATTATTGTGAAAAGAAGAAACACAATTCCCGGCTTGTAAATAATCACTCTAAGATAAATACAAAGCCATTCGTTTGGTATAAAAATGCACTTTCAGTGCATAAAAAAAATGATTTTGTGTATTAAAAACACGTTTTAATTTACCGTGAAAGCAAACCTTTGGAATGTGCAAAAGCCGTTGGGAAAGCAATTAAAGCTTTATTTAATCATATAATTTGACTCCCGTGTGTGTACAATATAAATTTAATTTTAAGTAGAATATGTTCTCGAAGCTTCGGGATCAAGAAAGAATAAGTCACTTAATAAGAAATGTAGTATAAACTAATTAAATAAAACAAACGTTTATTCTAAGAAGCCGCGCGGTATCATTAAAAAATTCGTAAAATTGATAGGGATTATTTATTATCGTTCGCATTACTACAGGATAGTATGCGACGCCACGTTAACCTGTAACAATTTTATTTCTTGATTATTAAATGCATCCATAAAAGTGCAAAGTTATAAAACGCTTTTATTAAAATTATAAGTAAAATACATTTAACAAGTTTGGTAATACGCTAAAGCTGTATCTATATGTAGCATTCTATGTATAGTCAAATATCTGTGCCTTCGATAACTGTTCGCAGGCGCGTTTTGGTTGAAAGCCCGCACCCGGGACACGCCGTCGTCCGAGCGAGCGTGATAACGAGTCGGCCATGCGAGATTGTTGAGTCAAAATGTACGATTGGAAGCAGGCCGCCAATTTGCGGTTACATTTTAAGCAGTCGAGACCCATCTTTAAATAGCGCGCGCAAATAACCACAATAAAAGCAACTTTGAAAACAACTATTCCAACCACTGATGTTAAAAACCACTTTGTATTACAGTCAGTAGAAAGCAACTTTGATGATGGAAAATTTGAATAATTTATAGAAGACCATTTTAGAACACAACGTTAGGATGTTATTTGATAAGGCGGCAGGGTTCAACATATTGCAGCAGCTGACGGATGTATGGTGATTACGTTTGATATTACAACACCTCTTCACAGCTACAAAACGCAGCTTTGGTTCGTAGATAACTTTAAGTAATTTTTCGTGTTTCAAATTAGAAACACGCTATTTTGTTTAGTGCATAAAAGCACGAATATTATAAAATTTCAATTATTTGTTGTGCTGGAAGTTTCCAGTGTTAAAATTATAATTCACAATTTTTAATGGTTTAAGAAACCATACACGTGGTTCATTCGGTACTGTTGGTAACAGCGACAGGTGTTATTGACGTCACTTGTTTGTCTGCAATATACTGCTGACACATGTGTTCTAGTAAACATATGCTTTGAACAGCGTTTGCCCAAGTTGAGTAAACAAGAATATTTTTGTGATCTGCCTTTTATATTAGAAATTGAAACTAACACAAATAATTTAGATAAGGAAACTTGAGTAACTATGTTTTAATTTGTAACCCTCTCGAACAGATCTGCACGGGTCGGACCTTTTTTTTTGTAACAAGTTCACACTAAGTTTTAAAATGTTTGATTATCAACTATTTTGATAAACCTTAATTTAAAACCCATGAACTCATTTAATTATTTATGAAATTTTGTTACATTGCATTTTGTTTTAAAAGAGAATCTTTTGAGTAAATTATTGGTTCAAGATTAAAGTTTTTTATTTTGATCAAATATGGTCAAACCTAATAACAGGAAACTGATATCCTTAAGAGTAGAATTTTGATGTCAACTTTATATAGAAAATACTTTTTTTAATATTTCTTTAGGTATGTTTGTGGGACACAAATAGTGTTCCACCCTTCTATTAAGCTAATTATTACCATTTCTTACAGGAGCAGCGTCTTATTCAGTTAAGACGGGTTTCTGTCATCGAAGGCGATTTTTTTCTTTGGGTTTCCACGTCCGCCCCTAGAAATATACCACGCAATTATCATAAATAAGTCAGGACTTGGTGGCGCCTATTTGTTTTGGATTAAGTTCAACTTACAATCAGAATTCGACTTACCCACCCATTTCTCATAGCTCTACCCAAGGAATAGACCCCTAGTTATGTCGGAAGACTTCGTTACACTTGCTCATAACGTGAGGCCAGCTATATATAAGAAAAATTAGTTTCACTGGCTTTCTATAAACGTAGGGCAGGTGCCTCAAAAAACAATATTCGTTTCACTAGCGCCCATGCGTGAGGCTAGCTGAGCCGAGTTAGAAAAACCGTAGCAAACCTCGTTGTGTTGGACAAGGACGGGCGGCGCGTGTTACTATTATAAATTTCCAGAAATTTTGCGCCAGGTAGGTGTGTAATCCTTTGATTGGAATACTGTACAATATAGAAGGAGTGACGTAGTCAAAATAAATTGTATATAAACGGAAAGTTTATTAAAGATATTCATTCGATTTCACATTCAATTCATTCAGTAATTCGATACATGTCGATGTATACGATCAACAATGTAATGATTTATCCATAATTTCACATCAACCAAGTACAAGCAACGTTGATTAGGACGTTAAAAATAACAGGCAGAGTTTACATATGAAATAGTTTGAAATATGGAAGTTGTTAAATGCAGTCATTTGATTTTGTAATATACAATGAAGAGGAAAATTCTTCGATACAACGCTACTTTAAATTAATTATTTAGAAAGAAGATGCACTTTTGGTAACTGATGTTCTAAATAGAGATTTAAGCGAATATAAATGATTTTGTAAATTGGGATTTGAACGAATTTAAAAATAGAAGTAGAATGACACGGATTTTATTTTATAAATCGAGAAAGTGCAAAAATGTAGCAATTTATTTAGCCATTTATTTGCATATACTATATAATGGGAACTTTGAAATGCACTATATAAACCGTATTAGTTACGTTTAACACATAAAACATGGTTCTAAAAGAAAATTTTATTCATATTTAATAATTAAAGGAACGTAGTTTAAATAGAATTATGTTTAATACATAAAGCAATAACACCGTTACGAGTATGTTATTGTACACAATTGTGATATGATACATAATTAATTTCAATCGTGAAGCAGACAATACTTTGCAATGAATTATTATTTATATTATATTATTATAAAATGCAAAATCTACAATTTAATACATATTAAAACAATTTGAAGGCAAGTTTGATTCATGAAATCGAAAATTTGAAGACTAATAAGCAATTTAGAATGGAAGTTGAACTGGTTAAAATGATTTTAGAAAAAATGAACATTGAAGAGTTGACCTTGATAATTCGAAAGCAAAGGGAGACTTGGCTCTTAAAGAGGTCAGATACAAACTTTTTTGTTTTAATTGAATGTTTTCATAAAAGACTATTTTTTTTAGGTTAAGGTTTTAATTTTTATAATAGTTATGTATACAAATCACTCATAATTTATTTTGGATTGCAAATTCACGTAAAGTATTTGTGATTACATAAAATATAACAAACACACTAAATTCAGCATGATTAATACGGTATTAGAAGAGGAATATTATTAGATGACTTTTTATAGGACTGATTATTGAAAATAGGTGTAAATAGAAAATAACTTGTGTAAACAATCATTTCAAGAAAAGTATTTAACTGAGAACTTATTGATAAAGAATTCTCATATGTTTAAAGTTTGCTTATTAGAATAATAGTGTACATAATAATTGTTAATTGTGCATTTATCATGTTTTTTATGAGAAAGATATGTTCAAGCTACTCATTCTTAATTATTTATTATTGATTAATTTAAATATTAACTTGTAATATTTTCAATTGCATTTACTTTGTGTTTAAAGAATATAAGCGTTCAAATCCATTGTAAATGAAACAAGTAATTTTTATTAACGAATTAAAATAAATTTGATACTTGTGTTTTTGGAAATAAACTTTTTAAGAAAAACTCCCAGGAACTCAAAATCTATCTAGTGTCATTGGCCAAGAATATTCACAAACGGGGTAATAAAAGATAGGGAAATTATTCACTGCAAATTAACGTGAATTTTGGTAACTCACAGAAAAATGGTGTGAGTTCTGTATAAGGTAAGAATTATTTTTATGTAACTTTTAGCAATAATTTTCTATAAGAACTTAAGCTGTAAACTACTTTTTTTAAAGTAAGAGATTCTTTTGTATGAAAGAAAAATGTTTTTGAATGCAAAGAAGTATCTTGAAATTTCCGTGTTTCATTTTATTTTTGTAAATTCCACAGCATAATATCTGTTGAACTAGCCAGGTAAAGAAAAAGGAAGGCAAGATTAGTAATTTCATATTTTTTATTGCAGCATTCTCAGTAATAAAATTCGCTGTACCAAAGTCGCAGAATTAATTTAGTGATTATCCCCAATTAATAGGCGTACCAGGCAAAAGAGAAGTAAGTTTAATGAGTCTTAAATTAATACAAAGTAAAAAAGAATTAACGGCAAGTGACTCAAATTCAGCCACGAGGGCATCCTGTCGACGCAATTTGTCCTAATCAGGACAGGAGTAGCAAAGTTGTAATATTTAATACAGATACATTATGGGAAGTACAGCATCATCTAGCACACAAATTTTGTGTTTCGTGTTGTTTCACCTGACATCGCAGGTTTTAGCAACAGTCGGCACGGAGGAGATCCGGCTCAATTGCCTTTTTCTATAGCAAAAAGTTATAATTCAAAAGAGAAAAAAGTTTAATGAGTCTTAAATTAATACAAACTAAAAATGAATTAAATTCAAGGGACTCAAATTCAGTCACGAGGGCATTCCGTCGACGCGTTTCGTCTTAATTGGGGTTCTTCAGGACAGGAATAGCAAAGTTATAATATTTAATACAGATACACTATGGGAAGTACAGCATCACCTAGCTCACAATTTGTGTCTTAGTATCGTTTCACCTGACACCACAGGTTTTTAGCAACAGTCGGCACGGAGGAGATCCGGCTCAACTGCATTTTTCCATAGTCAAAAGTTATAATTTAAAAGATAAGTAAGTTTAATGAGTCTTAAATTAATACAAACTGAAAAAGAATTAATGGCAAATGACTAAAATTCATCCACGAGGGCATGCTGTCGACGCGCTTCGCCTTATTGGGGCTCATCAGGACAGGAGTAGCAAAGTTGTAATATTTAATACAGACACCTTATTACAGCATGACCTAGCTCACAATTTGTGTCTTGGTGTCATTTCACCTGACATAGCAGGTTATAGCAACAGTCGACACTGAGGAGATCCGGTTTAATTGCCTTTTTTCATAGCCAAAAGTTATAATTTAAAAGATAAGTAAGTTTAATGCGTCTTAAATTAATACAAAGTAAAAAAGAATTAATAGCAGGTAATTCAAATTCAGCCATGAGGGCGTCCAGTCGACGCGTTTCGCCCTAATTGGAGCTCATCAGGACAGGAGTAGCAAGATTGTAATATTCATACAGCTGCACCTAGCACACAGTTTGTGCCTTCTTGCTATTTCACCTGACATTGCAGGTTTTTTCTCTTAGTAACAGTTAGCACGGAAGAAGTCCGACTCAACTGCCTTTAGCCAAAAACTATAATTATAAGAAAAAGTAACAATAATGAGTCTTAAATCAATCAAAAATAAATGAATACATAAGCCCCAATTAGGGCGATACGCGTCGGCAGGATGCCTTTGTGGCTTGGAGTGAGTCACTTGTTATATTTATTTAGTTTTGATTGATTTAAGACTCATTGTTATGACTTTTTTATAATTATAGTTTTTGGCTAAAGGCAGTTGAGTTGGAACCTCTTCGTGCCAACTGTTACCAAGAGAAAAAATCTGCAGTGTCAGGTGAAATAGCACGAAGGCACAAACTGTGTGCTAGGTGCAGCTGTATAAATATTACAACTTTGCTACTCCTGTTCTGATAAGCCCCAATTAGGGAGAAACGCGTCGGCAGGATGCCCTTGTGGCTTAGAGCGAGTCACTTGCCATTATATTCATTTATTTTTAATCGATTTAAGACTCATCATTATTACTTTTTCTTATTATAAAGAGTGCTGTGAAAAGACCTGCTTTGATGCGCTGCTAAAAGGGTAATATAAACTTGGCCGCACATTGTGGCGTCGCTAAAAGGGCGCTACGAAAAAGCCCGCTTTGTGAGTATCACTAAAAGAGTGCAATGATACAGTTACAGCAATTTGTAAAACATGAAATTGTTCACTTACCTTCCTTTTTAACTTTGCTTGGCTAGCTCAACGGAATTGACAAACTTTTCAAAATGAAATAAAACACAGCAATATCACAAAGCATTTATACAGTATGAAGTATTTTCTCTCATACAAAAGCATTTATAACATCATTTCTTTCAAACATAAAATAATTTCTAAGAAGTACTTATTATAAACAAATTATTCCTTACCTTATTTTGAATGTACAGAACTAAATTCTTTTTTTACGTATGGTATACCTGGTTATGTTTATTGCCACGCTTGTAAGGTTTGCTTGACCAAAAAATCCTTGACAGATAATCTACTAAAAGGTCAGTGTTTCGAACTCCGATCACAAAAATCCCTTACAAAAAAATTATTAGGACTATCTTAAACTAGATACAAATACTCCAATATTAGTTAGAAATAAATCTAACCGTAGTACTTGCAGAATCAACAAAAACGCTCCTCGTAATTAAATATCTTCTTATTTTAAATTGACATCCAAATCAGCTTATAAGATTTTCCATATTTAATATCCTCATTTCAAACAGCAGTTATCGAAGTACATTATGCTTAAATGTTCCTTTCAATTATTTAAAAATTTTTAAAATAGCGTTATGTTGAAGAACTTTCCCTCTTCACTGCCATTTGTAAAACATCACTTCTATATTCATTGTACCATCGTGAATATTAAATTACAGTATGCTTACTGCATACTTCAAATATTATTTTCGCAAAGCAACAGCTCGCGCTTTAAATCAAAATAATATTTCACGATCGAATTTAAGAATCGAATGAAATCGAATGAATCGAACGAATGATTCTCTTAATTAATAAACGCTTTCTTAGATATACAAGATATCTATTATCCAGAACCTACTAGAATGTGTATGAACTATTATAATACAAAGTTTCACAGAAAAACTCATTGGCATCTAAAATTGCGGCGTAATTACCTCGTAATCTTGTTCCAGTTATTAGTGACGCGCGCTGCCTGTCCTTGTTTAACACATATACGATTCTTGTAGCGTCTTATACTATTGAGAAATATAATCAATTTTATCGGATATTTCTTAGATATAGTGGGTTTTTCGTGTTCCGGGCGCTTCTTGGAACAAACGTTTATTCATTAATGAGTTCATACGAATTCTAAATGCGGATGACTCATCATTTTAGATATTTACGTAGTTCTAAATACGTATGACTAATATTCTACAAAATTATTTATTTAAAATAAGTTTCTGTAATCCACAGGAGAATTAATTTAAACTTTAATTGCTTTTTAATGCAAAAGGAGTTGCATTTTATAGAAATATTTGCTTTTGTGTTTTAGTACACAAAATTAAAACTAGAATTGGTTTTTAAGTACACAAAAGTATTTACTTTTATGCTAAATCCGTAAAGCTAGTACTATTCTACGTTATTTACAGCAAATAAAAAAAAAAATTTTTTCAAAAAATTTTTGATAATTAGTAAGTGAAAATAAATGGCCTTGTATTTATCTTAAAATGATCGATTTGCGTTCGCATTTAAATGCGTTTTACGGTATCTTACAATTAATTATTTTTACATATACAAAAAGGGCGATTATTTATACACGAAAAATTTGATTTTCCGCTTGTACCTCAATAAATAAAAGTACGCTTGTATTATACGGGGCGTAATCATGAACTTTTCATTTTTTAAATTCTTGTATATTTTGGTGGAATTTATTTCTACAATTTGGGTTTCAATGACCTCTCGTGACCCCTTATCACGTCAATATATATATATATATATATATATATATATATATATACATAGTAGGTATTGACGTCCAACAAAAAAGTTTTCAAGAAGAAGCAACATGGAATGTAGCAGCACATATATATATATATATACACGCACACGCACGCGCGCGCAGACACGCGCACGCACGCGCTCGCACTCGCACGCGCGCGCACGCACGCACGCACGCACGCACGCGCTCGCACGCGCACGCGCACACACACATAAATATATATATATATATATATATTATTTAATCTTTTAAATTTTTATTTTATAAGTACGAGTCGTCAATATCCAATAAATAAGTATTTGATATTTACCTTTTTGCAATACTCTAAAATATCCATTTTATCTTTCATGCAGGTAGCTTTGGACGATAAATCGGTTTGCCATCGTCCTTGCTCAGTCATATATTGCGGATGATATGCTTCCTGTCCATGAACTCCACTCTCACAGACAATCGCTACTTGAGGTTCAAAATGAGTTGCAGCACTATTCGCCAAGCTTCCATCCTGAAGAGCCTAAAAAGAAAATGCAACATTAAAATATTGTAGCGGTAGAAGCGCACAAGTTAAAAGCCGGAAATGTTCAATAAATTAGCAAGTATTTAATGCTGATAAATCGAAGAGCTCAACAAATACGAACCGTTTGCAATTTCGAACAGAATATTGGAAAAGGGTGGTTATAGCCAATAAATACTAGTGTCCCAATATCTGTAATTGCATAGGCGGCAAAAACGCCCTCTAATCAGGTCAGTTTACCATTTTGCCGAAATCAGATATATATCATCGAAATGAAAGCAGAGGGTTTTCATACAACTGATATTGATATACCAATCAAGAAACCTTATAAGATAGAAATAATTAATATAATGCTAGTTTTTATGTATTGATTAGAATAAAACTTATACAAGAGGATTAAGTCGAACTTCCTCATAGCGTTCGTTGAACCTATACATGATTTACGTGGTAGGTTATAATTAATTGCTTATGCAGGTAGGTATTAAGATTAAATTGATATGAAGCAACTAATCACTCCATCGTTTCATTATTCTTGGTCTATAACATACAAAATCATAATTATTAATACAAACAGTCGGAAAAGTCATTCAGCTTTATTGACATCATGTGTGAATTTTTAAGTACAATAATAATTGTCAAGATTCATTAATTATACGAAAAATCCATATCTGATATTTGATTCGTAAAACTCATAAGCTTTTTCAAAATGCAAATATGAAATTTTCCAAATAACCCAGTATTGGTCAGTAATAACCTAAATTTATGCTTTATAAAAGTAAAATGCACAAAATGCCCTAGGTCCTACACCAAAGTTTCAAAACTTCTTTGTCTCGTAGATTCGTGCCAATTTTTCTGATCTGAATAAACCCTCCGCCTTTCTAATATTGAATCGTTAGAAATTTATCAACTTCAAATGAAATAGTTAAAAACCACACGTTATGTCATATACTGTTATTAATTAACACGACACAAAATGCAAATCTACTAAAATTGTAACAAAATATCAACACAAAAAATAAATGCTCTTAATAGGAGGGATGCGTCTGATGCTTTAATGCAAATTATCTATATTTGGTTTTAATTTACTTAGGTTTAACCTTAAATCCCCTGATCGGTAATTTTTAATCTGATCCTTTTTTTGTAAGAAGATTAGTAACCTCACTGAAACCAATATCCACGAGATATGAAGATGGAAAAGCGATCAAAATCTTCCTCGCGTTAGTTTATGATGCAGTATAAGTTATAGGTATGTTTCTCTGAAACCAACACTGCTGATATCACATTCTTAGTTTAGTGCTTATTCCGATCGGCAAGATCACCTTAGCCCTCCCAACACCAAATTATTTTATTTTCTGTATAGCATCTGATTGCATCAACATTGCACCACATAGCACCACAAGACTTATAGCTAGCACCCAAAAACTATGTGAGTTATTACAGTTCAAAGTTTGAGGGCTAAGGTGATGCCAGCCCCCCACTACACTTTTTTCAAATTTTTCTCTTGCACCTGATGGCACTAACATAGCACCACATAGCACCACCATTCTTACAGCTAGTACCCAAAAATTGGTGTAGATATAGCAATTTAAAGTTTAGGGCCCTAGGCTACGTCAGCCCCCACTACATTTTTTTCAAATTTTTCCTCTAGCACCTGTTAGAACTAACATAGCACTACATAGCACCACCAGTCCCATAACTAGCAGTTTAAAGTTTATGCCCTTAGGCAATGTTAGTCCCCCACCTCCACTTTTTTTAATTTTTTTTCTTGCACTTGCTAGTACTAACATAGCACCGCATAGCACCACCAATCATATAGCTAGCACCCAAAAATGGCGGAGATATAACAGTTTAAAGTTTAATCTTTTCTCTTGCAACTGCTAGTGCGTCAGCGACCCCCACACACACTTTCTTGAAATTTTTCCTCTTGCAACTATTAGAACCAATATAGCACTACAAAGCACCACTAGTCCCATAGTTAGCAATCAAAAAATGACGTAGATAGAGCAGTTTAAGGTTTATGACCTTGGGCGATGTTAACCCCCACTCCACTTTTTTTAATTTTTTTTTCTTGCACTTGCTAGTACAGTATTGCCCGAAATAAACAGTACTGAAATTGTAATTGTTTTGTATATTTAAAAAATACATATTATTGACACTTTATTATATGTTCTAAATGTGCACCTCCTCGTTCGAGACAGACTTCATAACGATGTTCTAAGTTTCTGGTCAGGTTATTGAATAAGGGTTGTCTCAGGGCTGCGAAGAAGACTCTAACGGCATCCTTTAATTCATTGATGGTTTGTGGTGCCCGTTTGAAAACGGCATTTTAGCCATGCCCCAAATGTATGCGTCTGGAGGTGTGAGGTCTGGAGAATGTGAAGAATAAGGGAAGTCAGTAAATCGTGATATGAATTTGCTTGGAAAATGTTCTTGAAGAAATTGACGAATTGCGGCAGCAGTATGGAAAGTTGCCCCGTCCTGCTGAAAAAATTGGTTTCGAAATGCCAAGTTACGTGCACGACAGAATTGACGTAGATCAGGGATAAATCGTGTTAAAATTTGTCTGTACCTCTGTTGATTAAGTGTGACTTGCCTACCATTCTCTTCGATAAAGTACGGACCAATGATTCCGTGTCCGGAAACAGTACACCAGACACTCGCTTTTTCACTATGTAAAGGAACCTCTTGAACCTCATCGGGTCTGGCAAAGCCCAGAAATCGATTTGTGCGACGATTCACATAGCCTGACAAGTGAAAATGTGCTTCGTCTGAAAACCAAACATTTTTCAAAAATTCAGGATTTTCATACTGTAACGCGAGAATTCTGGCGCAATATTCCACTCTACTGCGATAATCCCGAGGATGTAGTTGTTGATGTACCTGAATCACATACGAAATGTACCCAGCTCCTTCAGGATTCTTTGAAAGGAAGTTCTTTTAAATCAAGTTGTAACGCTGTCCTTGCCTGGCTGACTTTCGGATTTTCTAAGATTTGCTCAAAAACACGTTCATGGTTATTGTTGTTGTTAACTGTCCTGGGACGCCCCGAGTTTCCTTTTCGTTGGCACAATACACTACCTGTATTTCTAAACTTTTCAATAACCTTCAAAATTACAGCATTACTTGGAGAACGTTTATTAAACCTTTGTGTGAATTGATCAGACACGTATAGCAAACTTGCACCATTATGTCGGCCGGTTCCGTATGAACGAAAATAATGCTCTACCAGAAACACTTTCTCCTCTGTACTTAACACCATTTTTAACAATTAGGCCCTACTAATTACTTGTTTGTGGTTTACTTGACAGGTCTATACTAGCTAACTTGAGTGTGGCAGCGCACGCATAAAAACACCGCCAACTTAGTTTCAGTACTGTTTATTTCGGGCAATACTGTACTAACATAGCACCGCATAGCACCACCAAACGTATAGCTAGCATCCAAAAAGTGGCGGAGACATAACAGTTTAAAGTTTAATCTTTTATCTTGCACCTGCTAGTGCGTCAGCGACCCCCACACACACTTTCTTGAAATTTTTCCTCTTGCAACTGTTAGAACTAATATAGCATTACGTAGCACCACCAGTCCCATAGCTAGCACGTCATTTTTTGAGTGTATGTGGTGCAATGTTGGTGCAATCAGATGCTATACAGAAAATAAAATAATTTGGTGTTGGGGGGGGGGGCCAAGGTGATCTTGCCATTCCGATCCGTTCTTCTTGTAATATGACATGCGTTTCTTCAAAGTCATCTTATGGATCGATAATCCAATGTAGTTCCATAGTCAAAACATGCTCAAACCAAGTTTTAAAGTCTGTGTGAAACATATATAAATGTTAAACGTAAGTTGAAACACTATCATCTTGCTAGTTTGTTTGAGACATATTGAGAAACCGGCAAAATTCGTACCATTCAATATTTCGCTTCATTAGTTTAAATCCAACAAGAAAATCTGAAATGATGATATCTGTCACCTTGTAACTGCAGGTTAATCTCATTGAATTTAGTAAACAAATTTGCTAAATAAGCAAAGTGTGGTTTGCGCTTAATTAAATTTTCTTTTTAAATGAGATCTGTATCATCCAAAAATTCTAAAACTGCCTCAAAAAGGGAAAAAAATTTTAGCAAACATAAGCCTTTTGATAGCCAGCGTACTTCAGTGTGAAGGACCAATTAATGAAAGTTCTTGTCATTTCTTTCACACAAGTGCGCAACTAGCCTAGTATTCAACGCGTTACTTCGAATTGTACTTACTAGGTTAATGAAACATGTTGTCCATGGATGACAAAGTGTATTACAAACACCTCGGGTACATTTTGTTTTAAATGGCTTATAAATCCACGGTAACGCCCAAATATGGCTGGTGCTACATTTGCTGCGGCTGATATTATATTTGATAAAGAAATCGGTTTCTCCATGAAATACTCTTTCAGAATATTACATATTGATTCGCTTATAGTGTCTGCTGTCAAAGTTATTACAAAGAGCAGTTCTTTGAGAATTTCTTGGTTCATAAAAAACGAACATATACCAATAATAATGCTTCATTACCAGATAAAGTTGACTCGTCCAGTTGCATAGAGACATGGGTCGTTTGTAGATAATTACACAAAAAGCTTTCGATACCATAACTCATTTTATCAATACGTCTTTGAATTGTGTTATTGCTCCAAGAAGTTTTTTTGATTATATCATATGCAGGTTTGTGTATAACAGTTCTTAAAGCCTCTTCAATTACTGTCAAAATTAGTTGCTGCCGGATAGTACGTGGTTATACATACTTTCCGTGAGTCTCTAGTAAGGTGTTTTCTTTAAGTATTTGAAAGTATTTCAAAACTTTGCCTGTTATATCAGAGCGAAACCTCCTCAGATGATCCTCTAGCTTGGATGATATCAAAGTACCATTGCTCAATACACTGTTGCAAAATGGCTAATAAGCAAACGTTTTTCCGACAATGATGGAATGTAGCCATTATTAAATGATGGCCTATGTGCATTTCATGCAACAAAGTTTTGAGCAATGACGCAATGAAGCTATCCGAGTTAAAGGATTTACGAATTAGTCTGTGTTTAGTATCAGTTGTCTGTGGACAAAAATCAAGCTTTTAAATATAAAAAAACATAGCATTAAAAATTGATTTTCGAAGTAAAACTTTATCTTAATTTCATCTTTAGATATCTTTTTTACGTAATGTTTCAGAGGGAAAAAAGTGGAATGTATTTTAGGAATAAAAGGTAAAGGTGTATGCATTGGTAATAATATGCACGATAAAAAGTCACTCACTAAAACTGTTACACTGAAGTTATCTCTATGGTGATGCACCCCCCCCCCATGTGATTTTCCAATGCTCCACCCGGAAGCGAGGTTCTTTTTAACCTGAAAAGTTTTGAACTTTGCCGAACCTTCGCTGTTCCAAACAAGGTAAGGATCTTTAGCGTGCGTGACAACACTCACACACGGGGCCTCCATTTTATCTCTCATCCGAACAAGGGCGTATTTTTGTGAAAATTGCTCACCTAACATTTTTCAAGCAGACCGTGTCGGAATTCGAACCAGAGACCATGGGCGTAGTAGTCACACGCATACCAACTACGCCACGGAACTGCCAAACACTTACACCACATGTTCCACTGAGTTAGTCGGCAATCATCACTTGTTTGCATTTATAGTGTGTTAATCGTGTGATTATTATTATAATGATTATTATTATAATGAAAATTAAGCTGTCACTGTTAATCTAAGTACTCCAGATCAACTTAATCTTAGTGATCTTGTGAGCAACTGAAAATTGTGGAAACAAAACTTCGAAGTACGTCTATTATCTTGCAGTAAGGAAGGCAAATCAAATGTCCTGACGATTGTGTTAGTATTGTTTATGGTGATGTACCTTACATGTGATTTTTCCAATGATCAACCCGAAGGTACTACATTGGCCAGGAAGCGAGTTTTTTTACCTGGAAAATTTGGAATTTTTCCGAACCCTTGCTGTTCCAAACAAGGTAGGGATCTTTAACCTGCGTGACAACACTGACACACGGGACCTCCATTGTACCTCTCATCCGAACGAAGGTGTATTTTTGTGAAAAATTCTCGCCTAACATTTTTCAAGCGAACCGTGTCGAGATTCGAACCCGGGACCTTGGGCGTAGTAGTCACACACATACCACTACGCCACGGAGCCGCCTCTATGGTGATGCACCACCGGAACGGCGGACCGGTACTGTTTATAAGTAACACTTTTGTCTATGAATAGCTGTAACCCGAAATCTACAAGGGTGGATCGGTGAGGAGTAAGAGGTAAATAATTAGGAATGCAAGGATATCAACCTTTGTGAGAGTGATTGCGAACGTCTGTCGAACTAATAACTCTAACCGTGCGATATGATTGGACAACTCCGTGGATATGCGCCCTGAACCGCGAGCGGTGCGAACATACCACCGACCTAAAATTAAAGAATTTTAAGAACGCGGAAAGAGGCTTGATTAAATAATATAGAGGGGAATAATAATCGTTAGGCATTTCCTCCCATTAAGGGAGCGGTTATCTCGCTGTTTCTCGAGTTTACAAGAGGGGGAAATATAGTAAAAATTAAACTAAATGAAGCAAAATAAAGAAAGTAAAAATGCAATTAAATTTAATGAAGGGAGAGAGAAAGAAGTTTATTTACCGGACGATTAAATTCAACGCTGGTTATCTTAATCGACGCCACGCGAACGATTCCGTCACGGCTTGGAAATAATTTACTAACCCGGCCAAGAGGCCAAGCTAAAGGGCTGATATTGATTTCTGTAATATAAACGAAGTCATCAATTTTTAAATCATTTGAAGGACGAGTCCATTTGTTTCGCTGAATGAGGGTATGTAAATACTTCTTAGACCAGTGTCGCCAAAATAACTTAGTAAACTGGCAAAGGCGGTACCACCGAGAACGCAGGTCAAGATATTCATCAAATGTAACTTCTGGAAGACTTGAAACTGTACCGCCAATCAAAAAGTGTCCAGGAGTAAGAGAAAGGAGGCATAAGGGCCAACTATTCAGAACAACTTCTATACGCGTAAACATTGTAGTAAGTTCTTCAAAACTTTGAGGTTGCCTTCCGAAAGTACGCGTTAAGAGCAGTTTAGCAGATTTTACACCAGGCTCCCAAATGCCGCCAAAATTTGGGGCATAAGGAGGGTTAAAAATCCATCTGACTTGATGCGACGTAAGGACAGACAACAAATCGTCTTGATGGTCTCTTAAAAATCGATAGCTTTCTTCAATTACACGTGATTCACCCAGGAAATTTCTGCAACAATCAGAATAAACAGGGTGAGGTAGACCGCGGCCAGAAACAAATGGGGTAAATCATGACATAAATGCATCTGTCGAAAGCTCTGATACAAGCTCTAAATGAACGGCTTTAGTTGATAAACAAACATAAATACATAAGTAACCTTTGAGAATAAGTGCATTCTGACGAGTAGAAGATTTCAGAGAGAAGGGTGCAAAATCAACACCGACATGAGTAAATGTACGGATAATGGATAATGCGTACGCTCGAGGGAAGTAAATTAGTCATAACAGGTTGAGGAGGTTTAGCGCTTAAATGAACGCAAGGTAAACAGTTATGATTACGGAGCCTTCCAAAGATCTAGCACCAATGGTCCAATATTGTCTAGAAATGAGAGCAAGTGTAGTAGAGGGGCAACACTGTAGCGATAAAATGTGATAATGATCACATATGAGAAGACATAGATGAGCCAACTTGGGTAATAATAAAGGGTGTTTACTTTTATAAGACAGGGAGGAATTCCAAAGGCGATCGCCCACCCTAACGAGGCCATGGGGGTCAAGAAACGGGGATTGCTTTCGCATGTAACGAGGTAGAAGTTGGCCATTTTCTAATAAGTTCTGTTGTTGAACAAGTTTACCACATGCCTCTAAATCAGCTTGCAGTTCATTAACAGAAATTGAACAGAATAATTTGATTTGAGGGCGTCGGCAATTATTAATAAAGCGGTATATGTATGCCAGACAGTATTGCAGTTTATTGAAAGAAGAAAATGTACTGAAGAACTCAGAAAAATCACGTGTAGATGCTACCAACATAGCAAAAAGGGGTTTTATTTCAGGAATTTGTTCAATTGGTAGAGGTATAATCTCGTCATTATTAGAAGAAAATAAATCATAATAATTGATTGGGCCATGTCACCATAAGTTACTATGAATTAGTTGTGATGGGGGCAGACCGCGAGATGAGATTTTGCGGGGTTCAAAATACCGGGAATGTGGTTCCATTATGATAAATTAGTGTGTTCGAGAATGCGGTTGACACGAGTTGCTACAAAACTGTTAAGTAAATGCGCATAGGTTCTTAACCAAATTAAGACAACTTGAGAGTCGGAGTATAATTTTATTCCTTCTAAAGGATAAACAAATAGGTTGGATGTAATCGAGTGGATCAACTGAAAAAGCAACAAAGCAGCAGAAGCTCTAAACGAAGTATTGTAAGAAATTTTAAAGGTATAATTTTATTCTTCGCTTGCAATAAATTGCAAAAAATAGAAGATGGAAAGTTACATGTAGATAGACTCACGCACCATAGCTAGCGTCACAAAAGCCTAACACGTAAGTGCCATTAATCCGTGATAATCTATGCAGAATTATGATCCGAAACAAAACTGAAAATTGATCACAAGTTTTTCTGTTCACAACACCAGTTATTATCGGGGGTGTCATCCAATCGAGCTGCTGCAACCAAACCGTTGCAGAAAACATTTAACTACAAAAATAATAGATGATAACCACCCTAGCGGATCAAAAATACGTGCCATACGTGAAAGAACATTTCGTTTAGTAAGAGGTCCTTCAAAACCAAGGGTGTGGTAGGTGAAAATATCTAGAGCGGGGTCCCATACTAAACCCAAAATTTTAATACACTAACATTAGCAGAGAAGCAATGAGGTTTCTAAATCAATTTTCTCGAAATCATTTAGAACTTCAGTCGAGTTGCTGGACCATTTTCAAAGTTGAAATTGCCCGAGCGATAAAAGGTTTTTTAATTCAGTTTGAAGTTGTTTGACGGCGTCAATAGAATCTGCGCCAGAAGGCACTGGATGCCATAGGGTAAGAGGACCCTTCATCTGTAACTAACTGCTGGAGAACACGCTGCGTAATGAAAGACGATGGTGAAAGACCATAAGTGATGGTTTTGAGTTCATACTCGGGCACAGACGTCTCGGAAGAAGGACGCCAAAATATGTGTTGAAACTTGCAATCCCTTTGATCTGCCAAAATTTGACGGTACATCATATTAGCACATACTGCAAGAGCATGTGAACGAAATGCGAATATTCTTTCAGGTAGTCCCTTTTGCAATTTAGGGCCCGCATACAAACGTTCAATCAAGGAGACTCCCGAATTATAAGGAGCGGATCCGTTAAATACAACACGGAGTTTAGTTGTGCTACTGGTGAGTTTGTAAACAGCATAATGAGGTAACACATATGGTTAGGAAGTTTCAGCAATATTCATATATCCTAAAGACAAATGTTCCTTAAGGAAGCTGTTGTATACGATTTTCTCATCAGGATTGCGGCTCAAACGAGATTCTAAATTGGGATGGCTTTTAAAAACCACATGACGATTGCTACCGAGAGAAGTAGCATTTTGAATAAATGGTAGTGAAAATATATAACGACTTATTACATCGCGCTTAACGGTGTCTAGAAAATGTTACTCACAATAAACATCTTCGGGACTAGGATTTACGGGATGTTAAATTTCTTCAATTTCCCCAAAATTTGCGTAATTCGTGATCTAAATTTAAAGAAGTGGTAAAATAGCGAAGTACAAGAAGAAATATTTCCCATAGTCGGAATTTGACCCATGAGCACATAGCCGAAATTGGTGGAAACTGCAAGAGGTTTTCAAGGAATAATTTGGCGAATTATTACTAAATAAAATTTATGAGCATATATCTGGGCCTGATAAAACATCTACTGCTGCAGATCGATGGAAATCACAATCAGCTAGGGCTAAATTACGAAATTTCTCGTAAATTGATTGAAGTATGGAACAACTTGGAAAATTTCCAGTAATTCTTAAAAATATCGAAGCTTGAACACGAAGTTGCGCAGGAGAATTTTTGGAATAAATTACACAGGTATCAAACCTTTAGAACTGATGGAAACATTAGAGAGACCTGAAATTTGTCTGGACTTCCGACTGCGTTGAAAACCTAGTCTTTCCGCGCATAAAACGGATATTGCATTTACTTGAGATCCTGGGTCTAAGACACAACGTGCAGGCTGTAGGTTTCCATGGGCGCCTTATAATTTTAACTTGTAGGGTACCCAGTTGAATCACATGGTTACCGAGAGTATGAGAAACATTACATGTAGATACAACTTCTTGAGCGTTTGCGACTTCAGGAGCATTAACGATTGCGGTTTGGTGTGATTGAGTGGTCACATTTCTATTATGAGGTTTATGTAGTAAAGAATGATACCAACTAGAGGAACACGTGTTACATTTGCTTTGAGATTTACATCCTCGAGCATAATTTCCCAAGCACTTTACACAACGAAATAATTTCTTAATAACTAAATAACGTTCGTCGACATTTAAATTTTTGAAAGAGGTGCAGCCATAAATGTTGTGATTCCCATTACAATGGGGACAAATGGTGTAGTCTCTAAGGTGAGCGTTGGAGTTTTTAATCAAAAAGGATTTGTGCGGATGCGACTTGAAACGAGAAACTGAAGTTTCAATTTTTTCTGTTTTTAAATCAGAATGAAGTTGTAGCGTTTGGCTTTGCAGTCTTAAAAATTCAAGCCATCCACGCAAGTATTTTTATTCTGGTTACTTTATGTCTTACACAATTTTTTTCCAAAAAGATAAGAAGCCAATTGGTACATCAAAGAAAAAGCAAATAAAACTCCGATTCTAATTAATTTACTTTGATGGAAGATTTTCTCAACCGTGTTGTGGATGCAAAATAATTTTAGAGTTAAGTAGTGCGTATTTATAGCAATTTGCGACTTCTAAAAGCGGCGCTGTTTCTCTACCGATTGCCAGATTTATTTAGTAATTGTTTTTAGATTGTAGCAAGTCAACTTCACAGTTATAAGCGGTTCTTTTAGTTGCAATATGAATGTTCTCCACAGCAATTATTGTATCATACAGAAGGACGATTGCTAATGTTTTTGAAATTTAAATTTACTTCGTTCTATTGAAAATTGCCTTCCTGTTAAGGTTGCTCATCTTAATAATATTTGAAAGAAATTTTTGGCATTTCACTTATACCGCAGTAATAAAGGAAATATACTCGAAGATTCGAATAGTATTAATAACATAGGGAAAGTGATTTTAGTTTATTGATAAGTTGTATTAGATAGTATTGTGACAATGACACTGAATATGTAGAATTTAAAAAAATTAAAGCCATTAAATTAACCGTGGATTGATTGACAGTTACAAGGAAGTATTTAAAGAACCCATACCGAACAAACAAAAGGGGCGATAGGATCATACTCTAGATTCTAGAACATTCTGGTGTAATATAGAAACTTTACAATTCGATTATAAATCGTACGATCCTGCAGGGGGATCAGTGGAAGTATTAATCCACAAGTAAAATAAACTAGATTGTTAAAATAAATACGGATAATGTCTATATAAATTAAGTGCTTGTGTAGAAAAATTACGTAATCCAAATTAGTAATTGATATAGTATAATCGTCTTGTAAAAAAATTAATTAGTGCAGTAGACATTGTTAGTAATAATTGGCAGTTATAAACTTCTGTAGAGGATTTGCGTATATAAAGGATTTTTTTGTAGATTGTAAATATTTAGGCTTATATTGGACCGAATCAAAAAACAGT
This sequence comes from Platerodrilus igneus, assembly GCA_036346225.1. Lineage (NCBI taxonomy): Eukaryota > Metazoa > Arthropoda > Insecta > Coleoptera > Lycidae > Platerodrilus > Platerodrilus igneus. Next base: position 1,684,679 of record JARFIW010000884.1, on the reverse strand, counting down.
AAATTGAAGATAAAGTATAGAAAAGACAACCAGTAGATAGATGTTAATACATACAATTTTGTTAATGCAGCTTAATACGGTGACTATCTGTCTGTAACTGCATGCTAAAAAGTATATTTAACAAGTTGGGTATAATTAACATTAAAATTGTTACATATGGCAATAATAAAATAAAATCCAAAGAGAGTGTTAGACTGACATGTGTAATGAAGCACAAAAGTTGGGTGCAAAATTTCTGTTGGAAGATGAAGCTAGTGTACCATTCTTAGGGTTAAGTGCTTGCACCAAGTTAAATTTATTACAGAGAGTCAAATCGTAGAGTATAATTGTAATACTAAAAATCAACGATAATGTACAAATTTTTAAAGGTAGAGGAAAAGTTCCATTTCAGCATAAAATTGTTTTCAAAAAAAACATTATATAAGTTAATGGCGTTTGATGTCAGACAATTAAACTTTTTTTAAAAAGATCTTAGATAATTTAGTTAAATAAAATATTATTTTATGGAAAACTATTAATTCGTCAAATGTTCAAGTATTGGGGGATCTTGGTAGCCACAGGCTGCGTAACCCCCTTCACGTACCACAATATCGGGGAAAGAGAATATATATTTGTAGAGCAATAGAAGCGGAACCGAACTGCATCTAACAAGAAAGAGCAGCGGCTATGTTCGAACATAACAAACATAGAAACGATGAGAAAATTGTTGAAAGCATATGTGTGGAGCACAGCACAGTATATCTATTAAATAGAGACAGTAGGAGAAGCAGACAGAAAAATGCTAGAGGTCTCTTGGAATGTTGTGCTTCAGATGTATGATGATGATAGCATGGACAGACAAAGTTAATAATAAAGAGATTATAGAAATAGTGAAGGAATAAAGATATATATGGAAAACAAAAAAAAGAAGAAATACAAGGGGAGGATACGTTCTAAGGCATTTTTAAGGAATGGTGAGGAGATATATTACAAGCAGAGATAGGAAAAAAAAGGTACAGGTAGACCTAGATCAGACTATTGCATGCAGACAGTGAAAGATGCTGACTGTGGAAGTTTCAAAGAAATGCATATATTAACTTACAATAGGAAGCGATCAGGGTACGCGTCTAACCAGTTTCAGGACCGAAGACCTAATGATGATGAAAATATTATTTGCAACGTTGAGGAACCTACGGAAACGGTTAATAATATTGTGATTGCAGAAAAACAAGACAAAACTATCCGTATCTGTTTAGATCCAATGCATTTGAATAACAATACTTGTAGCGATCTATTTGCTATTCCAACTCATCGCGAATTATCTCTAAAATTGCAAGATACGTTGATTTTCACAGTGGTGGTGTTAGAAAAGTATCACATACAATTAGGTACCGAAAACATGAAGTATACTTGTATTATTACTCATTTGGAGGAAAGTTGTTGCAAAAAAGTTCCTGATGATCTTAACTTTGGAATTTAATTTGATGACTTTATAGTAGTAGCTGAAATTGATGAACTTTTAAGGTTTGATGAAAAACCTATAATTACGTTTGCACATTAAACCAGTTCATTAATGGCATGCTCGTGATTATTATATACCCGCATTACAACTTAATCTTCAAGTACTGTTGGTTACCGTTCTAGGCTTTTACTCTAACGGTTGGCTGTATGTGAAACTATATCTCGCGAGGATCAACGTGACGCTGTTCATAGTGGTTAGGTCAGTTTGACACCTCCCGAACATTCAATCTGCAGCCATTACTTAGTTCACAGAGACTGTCCGTCAGGGAATGAATTTAAAAATGGTGAGTTACATGGTTTAGGTAATTCGTACCACTTATTCGGCGTTTTTTCGCGACTAACTTCTAGTATAGGATATTGATGATTTTAACATAAACGTTTACTGCAGGACGATTAAGACACGTGCCGTGGTGTTGTTTTTTTAATTAATACGTAACTTGTATGGTACTGGTGTGGTTTATTCATCTTTATATTTGAAAGTTTGATATACAAAACGATATGGATCGATGAGGCTAATCTATGAGACAAGATCTCCGTTAATGAGCCGCTTTGTAGGTTACCTTTTTGTCGCGTTTAAAGTACATCCAAATGGCGGTAAGTGAATTTTTGATCTTCTATTCGTACTTATTGTGGCGTCAACATATGGCAAACGAATTTTATAAAAAATTCTCTCACATGTATTGTGATTTGTTTAGATTTTGGTTAACATTGACGAGTAGAGAAATATGAACGGCTCAAGTTATTGTGGTGATTTTGTTGACATCGATGTTATTAGAAAATTATAACTTACTGCAGAAGTTGGATTTGTGTAAACTTAGTTCCATAAATCAAACACGATTTTATTTGATATAAATATTTTGTTTAAATAACTATATTTAGTAATTATTAGAAAGTATATAAAAGAGCAGTCACGTGACTTATGCTTACTTTTAAAGAAAGATAAATCATTTAACTAAATATGACTTAAAAGTGCCAGACTTCCTCAGGCTCTCGACAATTTCACTGATGCCTCAAAATAGTAAATATTATTGCTAATAGACCACAAATGTAAAACAAAATATTCATCATAAAAGACATTTACTAAACGGTGAAACAAATTAACATTACATATTTTACCGAAAAATTTAAAAAAGGTTGTGAGCTCACCGGGTATGCTTATGGCATTTGAGTACTACGATATTCACAGTGTACCCTGAGCATCACCAATGGTCTTAGAAAATACATTTAGTGCCTTTATTAAAACAACATAAACATATATACTGCACTTATTGCACTTCGATCACTCACTTCTATCATCGCTAATATGATTTTCTTTTAAGTCGATAATAGATATGAAAGGTTTATAATTTTTCAGTAATTGCATTATAATCCACGAACTAACAACTAATGTGTTTAGCAATAACTCAATAATTTTTGAAGGGGCAAAATGTAGAAATAGCAACGCCTTCTTTTCGCTTTTTCTACTCTATGATAGTCATAGGTTCTCACTTGTGCCACCTTTCTTTATTTCTTTCTTGTACGCTGCTGATCAATTTCATGTTTTGTTGAAAAAGACAAAATCGCACCTCTTTCTATTTTGCAACTATAATTCCGTCCAAATTTTCTTTTCTAACTGCTTCCCCTATGTATAATTTAGCATTTATAATATCTTGTGGAAGACTATTTATATTTTTTCGTAGAATATTCAACAAGCGACAATTTTTAAGTAATAACTTTACGAATGGAACTGAAGAAGATCAGTAAATATGTCACAATAGTTCTGCCTTAGTCGAGGTGGTTGCCAGTAAAAACTATAGAAATTTTTTAATGCAAAACTTGTTCAAAATACGACATTCTATATGTATTACTTTCCGGACCGCATATTCAGTTCAGATTGGTGTATGATATTGCTTTATTAAATACAGGATGATTCCCAACTTCATAGCAATATTTTAACTAATGCTTAAGAATGGGTCATAGGTTGGTATTTATGCAAACAAATTATTTTTAAAACTAAAGTTATACCTAACGTTTTCAGGACATATAAAAATAATGAGGTAACAAACCACGCGCTCTAACTGAAATTCCTTGGTGAATGATCTCTGGTATAATGTTTATGCTGTGCGATAAGTCCTACGTAAAATTTTATGGAATAATTTAGGGTATAAAGTTTACAAAACAACAAATTGATGTGTTTTACTACTAGCGGTGCCAATTACACCGACGGATGCTTCAAATAATGTTTATTTGCTACTCATTAGTAAACAGAATTTTTTGAGTTTCAATACAAACAATGGGTCTCCTACTTTACAGATAGAGAGTTTGTTAAATGCTACTTTCAAAAACAAAATTTTTAATGTTTCCTACGAAATTAAAACTAGCTACAAATGCTTGCTGTCATTTGATCCTTTTAAATTTATGACTGCAGTTATCGGATACACTGACACCAAAAAATAAATCGCAACTGTCAATTAATTGCTATTAACTTGTAAAGTAGCGTTCTGCAAGTTCGCTATCTATAAAGTAGAACACCCATTGTTGATATTGAAACTTAAAAAATTCAGTTTACTACTGAGTAAGAAACCGGTGTTACTAGCACCCATAATAATAAAACCCATCCTTTAATGGGCTTGTAAACTTTAGATTGCAAACCATACCATAAACTTTTACAGCAGACTTGTCATGAAGCATAAACATTATACCGAGGTCACCCATCAAGGAATTTCAATTAGAGCATGTAATGGTAGCCTCCTAACTTTTATGTGGCCGGTTCAATTTTAGTTTTAAAAAAATTTTCTTTTACGTAAATACCAATCTATGGCCCATTCTAAAGCACCAGTTAAAATATTTGTATAAAGTTGTGAATCACCCTGTAGACAGTCGTTGCAACAATTTCTTCTTCTAATTTGTTCACATTAGATTTGCGGTTGCCTATCAACTTGCTTCCTTATAGAATAAATGAAAGACTAAATGTAAGTTGACAGTTGAGTTGTTGATGCTTTTAGGATGGATTTTAACGTGCATAATTATATAAATTGGTATTCAGTGCAACAGCACATGAGATTTTGAAAGACCTATACTCCTAAATATCGTTAAGATAGTCCACTTGTTCAAACGCACAACCAAAGTTTTTGCCATTTAGAAAGGCATACGCTTTCTCGCTTTAAATCTAAAACACATAAAACTTGCTAATTAATTTTCTAAACTATGGGTCATCGTATCGCCGAACTAATGGCGCTTAATAATTACATAAGAATCGAAAGTAATGGGAAGTATAACTTGCTTCTCATACCTCTTTTAAGTAATTGGCTTTCTGTGTAAAATTTCAAACTAGCAATGTCAGTTCTTTTAAGCATCCCGTTTCAGTGGCATCACGTAAAGCTTAACAAAATCTTATTAAAAGAAAAGTAAAAAGGTTCATTTTACGATGTTTCACGAAAAGAAAATTTTGAATTTTTATTTTTCCCTTATTTAAATTTTAATCACATTCAATAGTAAAATTGAAATTTCCATTTTAAAGACTTTATATTATACTTTTATATATTATTAATATAAGTAAATGTATACAGCGCCTATTTTAACTCAAATTATACTTTGATGAAAAAGCTTCGAAGTAATAAAATTTGCATGCCCTTTTACATTTTAATAAAACCTGGCCGTGGTAGCTTTCCTGGGTCAACGGTTCGTTGATGTTCATTTAGATTGGTTTTGTAAAGGAATGCGGCAGATATCTCATTAGTAAAGCGCTAAATGAAAGACCTAAGTGCGCAATTCATTTACATAATATACGGTTTAGAGAGTTTTAGAAATATTTGCAGCAGTTTATAGTGTGAATTAAGCTTTTGCACACAGTTTCTAAGCCGCTCTTGCTTTACACATTTCCTTTATAAAACTAACTGATCAATTTATGTAATTAATTAATTTAATGCTTGTTATTTATCAATAAAAAAAAGCACAACAGTAATGGCATGCAAAGTCAACGCTACAATTGTGGGGTCGGAACCAAATTCTTTTTTGAGAGGTCTTCAACTGAAATCTTCAAGTCAATAGGTACTCATCACATTAGTAGAACTTCGTAAAAGCAAGAAATCAAATTAAGATTGAATATGATAAGTTTTAGTTACCTGTTTTATTGTGTACAATTATTTACAAAAAAAAGATAATGTGTAGCATCCCCAAATACAGACGCTCTTATTCATATCATAATTATAATCACTCCCTCTTAAATTTGTATTATTTAAAACATTTATTGATTTACATTTAACTATAAGTATAGCATGTGAGGTAAATATTCTAAACGGTGTTTGTAGTGTATTTTTCGCGTTCTCAAGTTAAAACTCAACTATTCGTTATCTGTTGTTTGGAATTCACAAGATCGGTTATCTCCCGACGCTCTCAAGTATATCCGCTCAGTTATAAATAAACGAGATTTGAAAGCGCTTAATCATGATCAAGATAAAAGACGATTTACGTATTAACATGCAAATCTAGTTAAGACAGCAATGTCTTACTACCTAGTTCGATCCTTTTAATAATGCGTAACCAGGAGGTAGTTAAATATTAGACATAAATTTTAAAGTATTAAGAATTCTCAACGTAATTATAGTATATAACATTAGTAACTTAGTTTTAACTGAAGTATCAAAATGTGCATCGTAATTATTTCATATTGGAAACGATAGTATTATTTTTATGAAAGTGAAATTCAGTTTAAAATACCGATAGAGATGTTTTCATTGGGGTATATACAATCCGTCAGATGAACTTCGACATCTGACGAATATTTGACATCTGAAAGTTATTAACTTCCGGTGAATATAAGAATTATGGATTTATGTTTTGAATACAGAGATATATTCCATTGTGAAGGAATACCTTTAACTTTCACCAAAGTGTACAGACTACCCCAAGCAAATCATCAAGAAGCAGATAGGCAAGTAGCAGACTTATTAAACCAAGATATTATTCAAAATTCAAATTCACCCTGGAGCAGCCCTGTACTAATGTATCAAAAAATTAGACACTCAGGCAAACGCCAATATCGAATGGTTATCGATTACAAGAAACCCAACGAATAGACTGTAGACGATAAGTACCCATTACCAAATATCACAGAGATATTGGACAAGCTACGAAAATGCGAATACTTTTCGATGTAAGATCTCGCCTCAGGTTACCACCAGGTGGAAATGGAGGAGAAGGACATGACCAAAACAGCTTTCAGTACACCCAGAGGACACTATAAATACAAACGCATGCCGTTTGGCTTAAAGGATGCAGCCGCCACTTTTCAGAGGGTTATGGACAATATTTTGAGAGGGATACACACCGAAAAATGCCTTGTGTATCTTGAAGATATAATTGTATATTCAACGTCACTCAACGAGCACATTGAAAGACTAAGAGAAGTTTTTGAGCGTTTAAGAAAAGCTTACTTTAAAGTACAACTAGATAAGAGCGAATTTATGCAAAAAGAAGTAGCATTCTTAGGACACATAATAACGCCACACAGTGTTATGCCAAACCCAGATAAGACAAATGTCGTATTAAACTACCCCTTACCAAAAACGAACAAAGAAATAAACGAATTTTTAGGACTTCTTTAAAAGTTATGCACAAATAACAAAACCACTAATAAATTGTTTAAAGAAAGGTAATAAAATTGAGCATACACCAGAATTTATTAAAACAGTAGAAAAAATTAAGCGTACTCTTACGAATCACTAACAGACGCATCTAATGTTGCTTTAGGCGCAGTAGTGAGTCAAGGCAAAGAAGGTAGCGATAAACCAATTAGTTACGCATCACGAACACTAGCTAAATGAGACAGAACAAAAATATAGTACTATTGAAAAGGAACTGTTAGCTTTAATTTGGGCAACAAAATATTTTAGGCCATATCTTTACGGAAGAAAATTTTATATCTACACAGACCATAGACCATTAGTGTAGTTATGTAAACTAAAGGAACCTAATTCAAAATTACGGAGATGGAAGATTAGATTAGAAGAGTACGACTCGAGATCATATATAAGAAAGGAATGTATAACAATATTGCGGACGCATTGAGCCAAATAAAAGTCAACGCCATAGAGACAGTCAGTTACAGGTAATGTAGACGAAACCGACATGAGAGAAAACCCAGGCGACCCAGAAGAAATCGAAATTATACATACGACTGAAAATGACGAACCGAAAACCGCAATTAAAATTCTAAACGACGCGATAGATACAAAACCAAACCAATTTCTAATTACGGAAGTCTTAACCTACCCTAACCAGGTAAAATACACAAAAACAGACAATAGAATATATCACATTCATGACAACGAGGATCAAATAATTAAAATATTAAAAGAATATACCCCAGAGAAAAAAGTTTTTACTTGCATTTCACAACAGAACACCTGTATCAGAGATTTTCAGAAATATATATCCGATTATTTAAAACTCAGGACCAGAGAATATCAGATGTACACGAAAACTAATTACTTTGAACGATCCAGATGAAATAAACGACGTAATTTGCAACCAACACGAAGGTAAGACAAAGCATCGTGGAATAAACGAAACCCTAAAACAATTAATACGGAGATACTATTTTAAGGACATGAAAGAGTTAACTACAGATTTTATTAATCAATCCGAACTATGCGACAGAGCAAAATACCATAGATCACCACCAAAAGCACCCTTAATGTTAACTAAAACACCCAACAAACCTTTTCAGAAATTGCATGGAAATTCTTTGGTAGTAGAAGCTTAGAACATTTTATCAATTGTAGTCGCATTCACAAAAGTACGATAAGCGATACCCATTACTTATAAAAATAGTATTGATATGACTCAAGAATTTTTACAGTACTTTACATTTTACGGTACACCTAAATCAATAACTTTAGATAATAGAAGTGAATTCAGAAAGGCGACTATACAGAACACCCTGGAAAGTTATAAAATAAAAATTCATTTCATTTCAGAAAATCAGCCAGAATCAAACGGATTAACTGAACGCTTACATTTAACATTATTAGAACATATCAGACTTTTAAGAATGACTTACAAGAAAGAACCTATTACCAATTTGTCATATTCCCTAATTGCTTATAACAACACAAATCATTCTTCAACTAACTTTTCACCCCTCGAATTAATATTAGGACATTCAGACTCTCGCAACCCTTATTACATACACTACAATAAAGAAGTATATCAACAGTTCGCCAAGAAAAATTAAAAATTACTTATAATAACGTCAAAAATAAAATATACAGCGACAAGGAACGTATTACAAAAACCCACAATAAAAACGCCAATATAAATAAATTTGCAATGGGACAGACGGTTTACGAAAGAAATTTTAAAAGTAAACGACACAAAATGTCCCCTAGAAATTTAGGTCCGTTTAAAATAAAATAAAAATTCAGATAAAAATGTAGTAGTAGTAGATAACAGAAAAAACATAAGGTATATACATTAAAAGAACTTAAGACACCCTGTAATTTCAGATGAACAGCCATCGCCCTTGCCGTTAACCTCCACCCAGGTAGAACCGACGACAACTAAATAGTGGTAGAAATCCTAAAAACAACCCGGGTATACTACCAGTAAAATTGGTAACTATACAAAACACAGTAAACTATTGGACTTTCCCACAAAAATTTGGTTTAACTGAAATAGAACGAAAATTTTGTATAATTAAAGACAGTTATTACAGACCGAAAGAATCAATAAACATAGCCACATTTGGAAAAGATTATGCGATAGAATTGCTTAATTACAAAAGTATAATGGAAAATATCTTAAAGAACACAGACGACAAATTCAATCGATTAATACCGGTAGACCAAACCACAAGACAGAAAAGAGCACTTATTAATCGATTAGGTAATATTATAAAAGCTATCACCGGTAATTTAGATAACCAAGATGCTGAACGATGCGACAATACAATACTAGAATTGATTGACAACCAGAATGACACAAAAACTGTTGTTAAAACTAATTTTTCTTAACTCAATCAACTAAAGTAAAATTTAATGATACCCTCTGAAAATTATTAAAGAACCAGGACAGTATAACAAATAACATACTAACTCTTGAAAGTAGCATGCAAACCACAATATTTGGAATGCAAAATTTAATAAGTTTCCACACAGTATTTAATCAAATGATAGCCACCCTTCTCACTGTAATTCAACAGATTTTAGCTACACTGGAATATGCTGTAACATTTGCTAAATTAAATACTTTACATGCTAGTATTATCGAACCGCTTGATTTATTGAACGAACTATTAAGAATCAAACCATTTATAGCCCATAGTAAATTACCTTTTGAAGTAACAGAATCTAACATACTTGTATATGAAGAAATAGCCATAGTAAAAGGTTACGTAAAGAATCGTGAAATTACATTTTTAATAGAAATTCCAATTATAGAAATTAACTCTTATAATTATTATCATTTATTTGCTTTCCCCATGGAAGTTAATAGTCAATATCAAGTTATTATCCCTAAAACCAAGTTCCTTTCTCTAAATATACTCAGGTATGAATTCACAAATGAGAAATGCAAAGAAGTGGCACCCGGCTAATACTTATGTCAATTAATAACCACAACAGCTATTCAAATAGATAGTCCTTGGGAAGTGCAACTATTACGATTCTCTAATCATTATGAGAATTGTGTGCCAAAATCAGTACAAATTACTGACATGAAAATTCAAAAAGTTACCGACAAATAGATTGCTGAATTTCCTCAAAAAGTGATAACCATCGCAACTGCAAAAAAAAAAAACGAAAACAGTTTAGTTTTAGCCCTGATTGGAAGCAAAGTGATCATCATAGAGGAAGATTGTTATTTAAAATTAAAAAATAAAATTATTCGAGTATATCAAACCCCAGCAGTGACGAAGAAATTTGCAAATCTACCCGTACTATAAATCAATATTCCTCGAACCGAATTCAACAAAGTTATCCAGAAGCGGATGCAACTGGAACATCTAGATCTCGACGATCTTAACCACGCAGTGAAATTAATTTACAAAAAACATTTGAACGATCTAAAAGTGCAAAAGTCACACTATAATAATATTAGTCTCTGGACAATTTTATTAATAATCTTATTATTCTTATTAGCTGTATACTTATTATACAAAATGTATATTAGATATAAGATCAAGGCAACAGAAGTTAAAGACAAAGAAACCACTAATGAACATCTAGGAACAATGAGTTTTTAAAAATTAAGTATCATCCCTTAATAAGTCGGGAGGAGTTGCATATTCCCTATATAAATAAGTATTTAAAAGTAAACATAATAATTATGTCTTAGATATAGCATGATACATTGTATAAAGGAATATAATACAATAAGTGTCAACAGAGTTCTTATTATAAATAAGAATAAGAAACGAATGCATTGTAATCCATACGCAGCTTGATACCACAGGTTAAAAAACAATGAACTGCGATCAAGCAAACTTATGTATAATTACTTAAAATAAAGGCATTGTATGATTTATCAAGAAACAGCGGAAACGCAATATCTGCAGTTTCCCACAGAACGATGTGAGACCAAAGGCCTCATGTTAAATGTAAGAAGTCCTGCTCGCCAGTCAGTCTTTGAACTTCATAACTTTAACATTGTTAAGTGTTCAAGCTATTCATTCTTAATTATTAATTATTGATTAATTTAAATATTAACTTGTAGTATTTTTCAATTGAATTCACTTTGCGTTTAATAAATATAAGCATTAAAATGCAATCATATCTTACTAATAGATCCCAGAAAATTATGGTTAACCAACTCTATTCGTCGACATTGCCAGTTTTATCTGGGGTTCCCCAAGGTTCCATTCTTGGACCCATTCTTTTCTCTCTTTATACATCTGACATTTTAAAGTCTGTTGGGAATTGTAAAATTCAAGCTTATGCTGATGATACACATCTTTATTATTGTTTTCCTAGTTGCGACATGTTAAACGCTCAAGAGCGAATTAATGAAGATTTAAAACTTCTTAGTTCTTTGTCGAAGGCTCATAATCTGATCCTTAATTCTCAAAAATCTAAACTAATAATCTTCTGTCACAACAGCATATACGACACTGTAGCTTTAAATATAATTATACACATTGATAATGTTCCTTTACCTGTCGTTAATTCTTCTAGAATTTTGGAGTTACTTTGGACAATAACTTTAAGTTTCATTCACATGTGATTAAAGTGATTATTAAAGCGTACTGTTCTCTTAAATTACTCTATGCCTCGCGTCATTTTTTAACTTTTAAATTAAGATTAACTTTAGTTGAATCTTTGGTTTTGTCTCATCTAAATTATTGCGATATTGTTTATAGCCCTTGTCTCGATAGCATTCATAAAAAAAGGATTCAAATACTGCAAAATTCTTGTTGTCTTTTTGTGTTCGGTCTTAGAAAGTTCGATCATATTTTCGCTAAGATCAAAGAACTCAAATGGTTAAAAATGGATGATCGTAGAACCCTTTACCTTGGCTGCTTCGTTTTTAAGTTGCTATTTGAAGCATCCTCGGTTACATTAAAGAATAAGTTAGTTCTAGATCTCTCGTTCACTCAGTAAATGTGAGATATAATGAACGTTTAACTATGCCTCGACACAGTACTGCCATGTTTCAGAAATGTTTCACTTATAATACAGTTAAGTTATTTAATTCTGTATCCTTCGATTATCGATCTATTAGTTTCATAAAATTCAAATCCAAATTACACAGTAGCCTTTTCAACTAGCCCTGTTTTTATGTTACAGCGCAATACGCTAATTTTTGCATGCTCACTCATTGTATACCTTTTTATGCTCTTATTAACTTGCCATCTCATTTTTTTCTAACTATAATTATCACTGTCTCATGGACAAGAGAATATGTACTACTAACTTCGTTAACTTAGAAATAGTTTTTAATTATATAACTCAAATGGTTGGCTTTTAGAATTCTTACTTTCCTTTTAGTACTTGTGATTAGTTTTATTTATATGCCATCAGCCTATTCCGCTGCCTTTCTTTACTTTTAAAATTTAGCTTCAGTAGAGGTTAAGTGTAAGAGTAGCTCACAGCTAAACTTCGCCTCTTCTGTGGCCTACTTCAACAGCTTTATAATTATCCAATAATTTATATTTTTGTACTTTACTAGTTTGTATATCTTTTAAGTTTCTGTAATAAATTGATAATAATAATAATAAAGACTATAATAAATAAATATATATAAATAATAAAATAAATAAATTTAATAAATCCAATATATAATAATTACTGAATTAAAATAAATTTGATAGTTGTGTTTTTGGAAATAAACTTTTTAAAAAAAGAAGATCCCAATGACTCAAAATCTATCTCGCGCCAATATTTTTTCATCCTCATTCATCATTAGGTCTTCAGTCCTGGAACTGGTTCGACGCGTACCATCATTGTTTCCTATTCTGAACTAACCTACAGATTTCCCTGAAATTTGCACAGTCTGCATCTATACCTATCCGATCTAGGTCTACATCTACGTCTTTTTTCCTATCTCTGCTTGTAATATATCCCATACTATTCCCCAAAAATGCCTTAGAACGTATTCTGCCCTTCTATTTCTCTTATCTTTTTCGCCAGATATCCTTGTTCCCCTACTATTTCTATAACCTATTTGTTATTATCTTTGTCTGTCCATACTATCGTCCTCATACTTCTGAAGCACAGCTTTTCAAAAGGCTGCTACCGTTTTTCTGTCTGCGTTTCAGACTGCCCGTATTTCATAGGCATACTGTGCTGTGCTCCACACCTATGCTTTCAACAATTTTCTTCTTGTTCTATGTTTGTTGTCTTTCCTCATAGGCGCTGTTCTTTCTTGTTAAATGCAGTTCGGCCAGCTTCTATTGTTTTACAATTATATACCCTATTTCTCCGACCTTCAGTGGTTGTAAAGGGAGGTAAGCAGCCTGTGGCTGCCAAGTTTCCCCAACACTTAACCATTTACCAATTTAATATATTTTCCAATATATCTTTTCACACAGTCATCATTAGTTGCAGATATTTCGCAACCAACAACTAATTGTTTATACTAATCATCATATTTATCTGCACTTATTTTTTCGTCATTAGGTTTTCCGTCTCAAAGCTGGTTGGACACGTACCTGCACTTATTTATATTCTGAGCTAGCCTACATAGTTCCCTGAAATTCTCACACAGCACGTGTATACAGCTCGTTCCCCTTCTATTGTTTTCTAATTTTATGCCCTATTTCACAGAGATTTAGTGAAGGCGGTTAAGCAACCTGTGGCTACCAAGTTCCCCCAACACTTAGACATTTGCCGAAGTAATGGTTTTCCAGTAAATCCTTTCACACACTTAACACTATTTGAGATTATTGCCCAACCAATTCTTGTAGTTACTTATAATAATCATCATGTTTAAGCACAGTTATTTTTTTCGTCATTAGTTTATCCATCTTGGGATTGGTTGGATGCGTACCTCCATTGATTTCTATTCTGGGCTAGCCTACACATCTCCCTGAAACCTATACAGCCTACATCTTTTACTATCTGTGTGCAGTAGTCTAACCTAGGTCTGCCTCTTCTTCCCTTTTTTCCTATCTCTGCTTCTAATATATTCCGCACTATTCCCTCATGCCGTAGTATGTGGCATATCATCCTATCTCTCCTATTTTTTACCGTTTTCCACATATTTCTTTCTTCCCTACCATTTTTAGTACCTCTTCGTTCTTAACTTTGTCTGTCCATGATATCTTCACAATACGTCTACCCCCACACCAAAATTTCCTTCCTCTGCTCCTGTATAAATTACCCTGAATTCTCCACTTCAAAAATCCCCCGCCTCTGGCCACCGAACTTCGCTGATCCCTACTATGTCTAGTGATAACCTATTCAATTCGATTTTTAGGTTCTCTAGCTTACCTACTTGCTTCATACTTCTAACGTTCCACGCTACGACTAGCAGAATGTTCCTGACTCTTATTTTTAATTTTTCGATCGCATCCTCCGAAATAGTCCCCTCCTGGAGATCTAAATGGGGGACTATTTTAACTCCGGAATCTTTTACCCCAGAGGATGCCATCATCATTAATAACAATTTAGGTACGCTGTCTACTTGGGAGATAATGTGGTGGTTTCCCGTTACCTTCCACATCGCGGTAGTGTGTCTTAGACTGCCATACCGACCCCTATGGTCTCTGCCAATCTAAGTACCAAAAGAGCCGCTGCCCTCTTTCGGGGACCTGTCTTAGTCTGGTTCCTCACTAACGACCCTACTACTTTGGTTAGACCTGTAGTTTGGCTCTTTAGCTCATTAGAAGACGCAAGCCATTTCACCTGTTCTAGTAATTTAGAAGTTCGGCAAGGTGCAGGTCCATTCGAAATGGGAATATTTTTTTTTTATAAAGTGAAAATTTCTTTTTTACTACCTTATTATTCTATTGCTGACTTAAATGCGAAATTTTGTACGTGAATTTTTATTTTTGCGAAATTTGATTGTTTTTGTGCGAAAATTAAGTATCTAGTAATTAGTCATTTCACCTTTTTGTGATTTGATCCTCCAAATAGTGCAATTTATAACTGTCAAAATTGACGTTTAAAATATAACATGTTGCTGGTCGATATAAGTACCAGAAAATCACAAAAACAAGAGACGCAATAGTACGCTCCAGATTTTCACAAACGTTGAAAACTCTACGGTTTTGATACAAATATATATGGAAATAGCTATTTATGATACAAGTAGGGCTTTTAAGCACGAATTGCGAGGTTTAAGGCACAAGCCGGGGGCGAGTGCCTTAATCTCAAAGAGTGCATAAAAGCACTCCACACACATGTATCATACAAAATTTTATCTACGAAATAATTTGGAAAGTATAATATACTTCTTAATTACATAACTTTTGTACACGAAATTTGCAAAATATAACACAATTTCATGTTGTTCGGTCAGAAAAAAAGTGCGATGGTAAAATTCTAACAATTGCTAATATTACCGATTACAATTATTACTCGTCTAGGGCTCTTGCCTTAAATACAAAGAACGCATTTAAGTCCTGATACATATTATATTGCACAAAAATTTATCTGTAAACTAATTTTAAAGCAAAATAATAAACAACTTATTTCACAGAAAATACAATATATGTTTAATACAAGATCATTTTATTTACTTAGAATTAATAGTGATCGTCAAATTTGGGCAATTGCTAATATTACTTATTATAACGCAACTTTTTTCATTAGCTTGTTTATTCATGGCATCCATTGTATATGTATAAAAGGTCGATGGTTCTGGAGTACTTGTTCCAAAGATCTTTTTTAGTTTGCAAAGATTTTTCTATGTAGCCCTCTGCGACGGTGGAGGATTTCCATCCACCATGTCTTTTGATTGCAGAAATATCCGCACCAGAATCTGCCAATAAGGAAGCGTACGATCTCCTGAAAGAATGACCCGTATAGCTTTTAGGACATGGAAGATTAAGAAATTTTGCATTTGCCAAATTGGTTGATACCGACGGGCTGCTTTGTACACTTATTATTTCTGCAAAAGACAAAAAAACGTTTATGATGTGTTTGTGGTCGTAAACTGGCATATTTTCGATATATTTGTAAAAAATTCAGAATATTACCATTGTTGTTAAAACAACAGTGAAAGTTCTTGGTATTTTATTTTTGCATTCTCGGATAGTGATTATTGAAGCACTGCTCTGTTTGTAGCAGTGCATTTGTAGGCCATCTAAATTGGAAACGAAGAATAGTAGTAAGTATTGAGAAAAGTTCATGTAAATTATTTTTGCGTACTAAACTGAAACAGCTTAACAAATAAGTACGCGGTTCACATTTTACATTTACCAAAGCCATCAACAAGTGTAAAATTAATTAAATCGGGTGAATTGATAGTGTCAAATTTAGTGAGTGTAATAATCACTTGCGACGTTATAAGCTACTATGTCGAATTAGTTATAAAAATTTTACTACATTTTTGTTCATATGGCAATCGTTAGCATGCCCCATATCTAAAACAATTTACGCCTTGCTTCTGTTAAATTCCTTACAAATTACTGAAATTTTAAAAATGTAGCATTAGAATACCAAAAACTTGTACCGCTAAAACTCGTTACTGAACGTACATAATTTAATATAAATTCCAAACTTTTAATTTAAAACGGTTTGAGGTTAAAAGTTCGACATGTTTGCCTACGGCGCACATTGCTTTTTGTATGGACTGTTAAGAATTTAAAAACATTCAGTTCATTATTTACGTTACTTGAATATATCGAGTTCACAAGAGGGTAATTTTGTTTAGAGTCCAAACTATAAAACTGGTATGTAAATCATTCAATGAGAAAGCCTACGCTTATTGAACATTGGAAAAGTTATCCAAATGCATTCCTTAATTACATGAACATGAATTGTCTACGTCTGAATATTTTATTTATACTACGCTTACAGTTTTAATCCATAGTCATTTTCTTCGAAAGGTCATGAATTACAGTGAGAAACTTCGTCTCGTTAGGGGCAGTGATAAATATAAGAAAGCACTAAGCAACAACATTGTGTATCTAATACCTTTGAAACATCTTAATACCTCACACTTATACAATCCTCTATATCTTTTGTAAGGTGCCACTGTAACATTTCTTTTGTTGTTGGTTGTCCTCCATCTAGAAAAACAATGTTCAAACAAAGTACGGATTACTTCCCTACCAGCAGATTCAGAGTCTCCAGAATAATAAAACTTTTGGTTAGTTGTCATTGACCATTGAACTTTTCATCTTTCAACAACCTTTTTGAATTTTACCAAATCAGTTTATGGTGCGTGCTATGAGGCTATTGTAAATAAATCGAACTAGTACTGTGCCGATAAAAAACGTGTTTGTTCTCAATAGTGTAATTAGTTTAGTGAATTGAATAAGTTTGTGCAAGCAATAAGTAAATGTAATGAGCTAATGAGTTATTAAGTACTAAGTGATCTAAAGAGAACCAGAATGGTTGTAAATAAATTATTAGTGTTTTAAAATAAAATTAAGTTCATTACATAAATTGCAAATACATGGATTATTTTCTGAAGGAAAATAATTACGTGAGATACAGTACCTACTATGAAGCAAATTATCATTCTCTTATGTTTTGAAATGTTAGTTCAACAACCGACAAGTTCGAATTTTTTTGGATCGATATATTAATTAAATCGATTTTGTCTTATTTTAGCTTCTTTATTAAAGTTCTTATTATTGTCTAAAATAATGCATAAAGTGAAACATAATTTTATACCATAGGAAGCTACCACACTGAGATCTTTTTTAAAGTGATAGTTTCGCGCGAACAAACTGGCAGAAAATATTAGTCAGGAAGTTCGGGAAAAAAAGATCCGAAAAAGAAAGGAACAAGCTGGGCAACTGGATCTTTCGCAAAATATATAAAAACAGGAAATTGTTCACGACAAACAGATACAAAATTGTCATTCAGTTCAACCAATTTGGCAAATTTAACACCTGTTGAAAGTTACATTCTACAGTAATCCCCAGCGAATCTTCACCGGAGCCTGATAAACGAATTTTGCAAGCAAAAAACGCGCATGTAACTGTCGGTTTATAACATTTGTAAGGTTTTATTAAATGGATAGACGAATACCGAGGTACTGGCTTTCATTCTGCATTAATTGATGCAAAAAAATTTGCCGAATAAGCAAAAATTAAACGAACACTCAAATGTAAAAGTAGCTGCGAAAGAAACGATTTTTTATTATGAAGCAAAAAATGCGTTTTCAGCTAAAAGAAAATAACCTTAAAAATAATTTTTTAATGTGTCCGTTGTTAGAGGAAGCGTTCAATGCTGATTTTAAGCTCTTAAAGAGCACAGTAAAATATATTTGGCTTTACATATCAAATTCGAAATGTAATACATATGAGCGATGAGTCAATTCTAAAATATTGTAGAGATTTGGAGATTTCATTAAGCGTTGAAGGAAACAAAGATGTGTATGGATTAGAGGTGTACGAAGCGTTAAAACTATTTATAAGAGCTTTTGATGGCAAAAACGGTACTATTTCCGCATTAAAATACATAATTGAAAACGTTTTAAAAGAAGTTTATCCATATATTAGTGTTGCTTTAACAATTTTATGTACAATTCCAGTGACCGTTGCCTCCGCAGAAAGAAAAACTTATTTACGGAGTACAATTTCTCAAGATAGGCTGTCTGCTCTTGCATTGATTTCTATCAAAAACGACGTTGTTGCATCGTTAGGTTATCAGTTTTGATAGAAGATTTTGATACAATACTAAGTACAAAATTTTTGTGACTAAAAGCTGTTATAAAGATCGCAAAATTTTTCTTATTCATTGTAATTGTTTATTGATGATTTTTTTTTAATTTTCACATTTTACTTATTTTCAACATTTGAATTAAAGTTAACTTTAAATATATCTAAATATATTTTATTTTAATACAGTTCACGTAAAGTATTTCATTATGTTAACAATACAAAATAAATATATTTGGTTGGATTAATATCTTTTGCGCTTTTACCAAAAAACGTGAGTATGCATTTCACATTATAGCTTAAAATTTTGATTTTAATGAAAAAGGACCCGCAACAAGTATTTGCCCCAGGGCCAGGTACATATCCCCCAAATTAGAATATATATGTAACTAAATGGAACTATTAAGAATTAAGAATTATTGTTACATTGTACATATTGAAATACATATAATAAAAGGTTAATGAAAGTTCACAAGCCAGACAGTGAGAACGAAAACAGACATTGTATTCCAGATGCAACGTGATACTTCAGGTGCAGGTCACAGTAGGTTATAAGATAGCAATTATTAGAATTAAGATTGCTACTTTGTATGGTATAAATGAATAAAGAAAATAGCAGAAATGAACTCTGCAGTTTCCACAAGCGAAGTGAGGGGCAGGGATAGCATAAATACCCTCGAAAGCCCAAGATGGCCAGTCAGTCTAGAGCTTCTCAACTTTAACATTGTCGTTAGTTCAGCTACTCACCGTAATTTTAGTTTATTTAATTAAAATGAATTTCAACTTAGAATTATTTTGATCTCCAAACGTTATTGAATATAACGTACTTGTAAATTAAAATTAATATTGTAATTCAGTATAAAATAAATTTGATAAAAGAAGTTTTTTTGGAAAAACCTTTTTTACAAGCCGCTCCAAGAAGCCCAAAACCTATCTGACCCAGTAAAGTCGAAGGCCGCCTCTGACTATGCCAATGTCATAAATATAAGCAATCATTAACAATTAAAATGCCACGATTCAAAATCGTAGATTCATTCCTGTATACAAATCAGTGCTTAAGCCATGGTAATGGATGCCACATTCCCCCATCATGAATCCACACAAGCAAATTTGTTAAAAAATAAGCACAGTAATCGTTTAAACGTACACTAATCTCATGTGATTCTCGTTCAGAATCGTGTCAGAGATTATTTAACATAACTTCTGTTTTATGACTTTCAATTCCAAAAACACTAAGCTTATGCACTACAAGATATGAAAAGAAATCAAATATAATTTATTCTTATGCAAAAATCTTTTTAGTTTTGAATACAGTTACAAATCAAAGATTATAAAAAAAAGGCGTTTCCAAATAAAATGGACTGTAAAATGCGCAAAGGTACAAAAAGATAGAGCATCATTTATGTGAAATCTAAAAATACTAATTTCCCGGAAGCATATTATGAATACAGACTTTATTACAATCAGTTCTTGGACACAAAATTATACGATTACAAAATTCGTTATACTGCGGATAAATATGTGTGGCAATGCAAATTATGCACTTAAAGAGATTAATACGAAATATCAACAATAAGATAGTGCCACAACATAAGAAAGAAAAAGAAAAAGCATCCCAACAGGAAGAATTCTCTACAAATCTGAGCGCGGAACGGAGTTTTTGGAGGTTTTGCAATGTAGAAAATTTGAAGTTAGAAATAGCCAAAGTAGTACCTGCAAAAGAATCATTTGAAAGTAAAATGTAAGGTATAAACAAATAGCACAATAATAAAGTCCGGCAGAAGATACGGTTTGGTATAGGAAGGCAATGACACTAAGCTTCCCACTGCTATCTTTTTTACATCGTCCAACTTGAAAGTTGTATTGCGTGCAGCAACATAGTTTTGGCTAATGCCCATACTTTTTCAATTGAGTTCAGCTCCTGATAATAAGGTGGTAGACGAAATAAATGTAGCATACTCATATTGTTCTAAAAATGCAGCGACTACATATGTTTTACAACTAAGTTTGTTCATCTGTATTGTTGAGTACAGTTCACTCGCATGGTAAACAATTTCCTTCTCAGTTAACCATGTCTGCGTATCAACTTACTTCCGAGCAAATGTTGATCTAGGTTCTATTGTCACATTATGGTATGATGCGTTATCCATACTGAATTCCTTTCACAACTTGGTAGGAACCTTTATCATATCCACCTTACAAAATTACGATAGTAAATATCATCATTGTAATCTCCTATTTTAGGTCCTGATTTAATCATTAATAAAGCGCTTGGAGTAAAACCATTTTCATCACCAGAACGGAAAATAGTTAGACGCTGTCCCTTAGCTGCAGGAGCTTTTAAACTTTACTGCTACCCTTATCCCAAGCTAAGGGGACCGCGTGTGAGCTGTGCAAATATGTTTCGTCACAGTAAACAATGTGTCTTTCTTCTTTCTTGTATTATTGTAGTTGCCACAAAAACTCAACTCACTTTTTACGAATATCAGCTTTTCAAATAATGCTTTTCCGTTATCTTGTGCTATCCTCCACGGAAAACCCAATTTATGGATGATACCTAAACGATGGCAATTTTCTAGTAAAATTTTTATTTCTTCGCGTATGGGTTTATTGGTAGGTCCTTACTTATAAATGCTTGCATAATTATACACGGTCGTTCTAATAATCCTCTCTTCAAATTGGTCCACACTAGATTTAAGGCACCTCTTATGAATTTGTTGCAAATTTGATGCCCCCCAGTTTGCTTTTAGCTTCTACAATGATCTGCTTTATTACTGTTTATTCCAACTCTTGTTGTACTTGCTACTATGCGGTTCCGTGGCGTAATTGGTAGGCGTGTGATTATTATGGGCAACGTTCCGGGTACGAATCCCGTCACGACCCGCTTGAAATATGTTAGACGAGCATTTTTCACAAGAATACGCCCGCATTAGGATGAGAGGTAAAGTGGAGGTCCCGTGTGTGACTGTTGTTACGCACGTTAAAGGTCTCTACCTTGCTTGGAACAGCAAGGGTTCAGCAAAATTCAAAATTTCCAGGTAAAAAAACATCACTTCCTGGTCAATATAGTACATTCGGGTGGAGCATTAGAAAAAATCAAATCAGTGCACTTGCTACTCGTTGTTGTAAATTACTAATAGGAATAACAGGTATTCCATTCTTTTTTTCACTCATAAACTTATACACACTATAAATAATTTCCCGCCTTGAGTGTGAACTATTTTCTTGTGTTTACTCATTGTAAAATTGAAATTTGAGGAATAAGAAATAAACTGTAAGCAAAACAAACATTATTCATTATCTAGTTGAATTGAACGCCGTAATTTACTAACACTAAATACGACGCTTGATTGCAGTAGTATCTAAAACTACTGACTGAAGTTTGATAAATTATAATAAAAGTACATAGAATAACTCTACTAAAATCGACAACGAACAATAATAAACTATCTCAAATACCCGAATAAATGACATACAAAGTACAAATTGACAGTTGAGCGGACTATGTTTTTAGGATGAACTTTTACTTAAATAACTTAATTTAGTGTTCTGCGCAACAGCCTATGAGATATGCAGTAGTACCTTAAAAGTAATGATGGCAGTTTTTCATGATATGCATGGGATTATGTACCGTCACTGGTTTCCCGAACGTCACATTGTTGATCGACATTACTGCCTTGAGGCACTTGCTTAACGTCGTGAAAAATCAGAAAAAAGACCTGTATTGTGGATAAATAAGTCATGGGTTCTTCAATAGAAAGACGCATCGATAGACACTACACTGTCTGTCATGACGTTTCTAGCCAAGTACAACATTACAGTCTTAGACCATTCGCCTTATTCGCCTGATCTGACACCATGAAAGTTGTATCTCTTTGCCAAGATCGACTAAATCTGCATTAAGAGAAACAAAATTTCACACCGTTGAAGATGTGAAAGAAAAACGGCACGCCTTATAAAAGAACGCACAGAAAACGACTCCTAGCATTATTTTGAACGTGGTGGTATGCTGAAGGGGGTAATAATTAAATATGTAAAATAAAAAGTTTTACAGCACCAGTTTCGATATTTTATAGCTGTACCTCGTATACTGATGGATATTAAAGTTTCTCGATCTTGTAGGGGAATTGTAGCTATATGACTTGGTTTTGAGACCACCTGTTTGAGCACGTTCTGATATTAGACTCTCCTCGCTCTGAAATAGACAAACTAAAGTTTTGAACTTCTCTCCACGGACGGGAAATTGCGGTCCAATGTAATGCTTCACAACAAAAACCAAGAACCAGATTGGTAAAACATTGTTGTAGATATGTCTTCCCCAAAAGTTGTAGAAGATAATTGTGCAAGAATTTTCGTGTCTCATTTCCTTTTTTAAGCTTATTTGTCACCTTTAAAAATTCACTTTTCACTAAATCAATTGCCATACCTTGACGAATGCTTTTAAGGTTGAAAGTCAATGCTGAGAATATGTAAGTGACACTCCCAAGTGATTATATGTAAAACCTAAAAAGCATTTTTCATAAACAAAGATATCGGTGATAAACACGGATACCCACCTGCATCAACTCCGGACTTAAAAAGGCTGGTCAGCACACATATAGTTACTCTAAAATGTAACTGAAAACCAAACACTTTTGGGTAACCATACGTAGATTCTCCAACTAAGAAAGTAAGTGAAAAAGAAATTTGAGTTAAACGTAGAAGGATGTAAAAGCACAAAAAAGTGTTTGGCCCACAATGTTAGTTCTGAAACATTGTAGCACGAGAGATGATTTCCCATACAGCATCTCTGCTTCAGAATCAACTACACAAGCAACTTAAAACGTAATATTCATACAAAATAAGAATATAAGCAACCAATGACGTCTCCAAGTTGGGTGTAGATAACGTCGATAATGTTTAAAAATCATTTCCCGAAAACCCCTTTAACCTTAAAAGTTTTAAAAATGGAGAAAGAAATTTTTTGACAAATCAAAGAATTATTTATTAAGAACTAAAGTATCTAAAGACAAAACAAAAATAGTAAACAATCTACATCCATTATTTTTTAGGTTCCAATGCCATTATACAAGAATAAAAAAACCATCACACAGCTCTTTTTTTTCTCTCTACACCAACATTTAATTTACAATTTGAGTTAAGAATATGATAAATGCAAGAACCTGGCACGTTCTCATAAACTTACTTACTGAAAAACATTCAGTAACATTACATAAAAATAACTGTACAAAGCTTCTACAGCGCGCCTACTAGTTTTCAATAATGATCAACAAAAATATTAATCCTACACGAAAGAAGAATAAAAAAACCGTCACACAGCTCTTTTTTTTCTCTCTACACCAACATTTAATTTACAATTTGAGTTAAGAATATGATAAATGCAAGAACCTGGCACGTTCTCACAAACTTACTTAGTGAAAAACATTCAGTAACATTACATAAAAATAACTGTACAAAGCTTCTACAACGCGCCTACTAGTTTTCAATAATGATCAACAAAAATATTAATCCTACACGAAAGAAGAATAAAAAAACCATCACACAGCTCTTTTTTTTCTCTCTACACCAACATTTAATTTACAATTTGAGTTAAGAATATGATAAATGCAAGAACCTGGCACGTTCTCATAAACTTACTTACTGAAAAACATTCAGTAACATTACATAAAAATAACTGTACAAAGCTTCTACAGCGCGCCTACTAGTTTTCAATAATGATCAACAAAAATATTAATCCTACACGAAAGAAGAATAAAAAAACCATCACACAGCTCTTTTTTTTCTCTCGACACCAACATTTAATTTACAATTTGAGTTAAGAATATGATAAATGCAAGAACCTGGCACGTTCTCATAAACTTACTTACTGAAAAACATTCAGTAACATTACATAAAAATAACTGTACAAAGCTTCTACAGCGCGCCTACTAGTTTTCAATAATGATCAACAAAAATATTAATCCTACACGAAAGTTTTAAATGAATGCAGACATAACTTTAACGTATTTTAAATTGCCTACGTATATTGTGACAAACAGCAAGTAAGCACACTATTTAGGAAGTCAGTTAAGGGGTTACGTTTATTTTGGTTCGCATTTTAATGACCATTACAAAATCCAAAGTAGGTTTAGAAATTTTGGATATGCTTACCTAGGACTAGTTAGATGTTTCACTTGCCTATGACCGATCATCTAGATTTCGTTCAGATCATCGCAAAGTTATTGTATTCAACACCCGCGATAGAGAGTCAACCCTCATTGGATTACGATGATCACGTAAACGCTGAAAACCCTACTAAGGCCAAGGCACCAGGTTCGGTTCGCGACACGGATCGCTTGAAAGATGTTAGGTCAGCATTTTTCACAAAAATACGCCCTCGCTCAGATGAGAGGTAAAATGTAGGTCCCGTGTGTGTTGTCACGCACGTTAAAAATCGCAACCTTGTCTGGAATAGCAAGGGGTTGGCAATATTCAAAATTTCTAGGTACAAAAAATCGTTTCCTGACTAATATAGTACCTTATGGTGGAATATTGGAAAGTCAAATAAAGCGGAGGCTGGAAGACAATCACGCAATCTCCAACAGGAAAGGAAGTAAATATTCAGAAAAAGCCGGATAATTTAAACATAAAGTTATAGTAAAACTACACATAAAAATTGAATACTAAAAGGGATTTGATACACGTGAAAATAACACAGCAGTGTAGTCATTGTTTTGGAATTCGTTCATTACTCTGCTTCGAGTATTTCCTCACAGTCTCTCAAATCATTAAGATTTACTTTCGTTTTTGATTAAATAAAATAGAAAACAGTTTCAAATATGCTACTTAAGACCGGTGTGAAGTTAGCAACACTGAAATCAATCTACACATGTAAAACCAGTGGCACACAAAGTGTGGCTATTATACATCGTTAATGTGTGGATGAATATTCGCGCAAACAAATTTAGCAGACATCGTTTCGTAATGAAGATACAATTTTTTACGTTTCATTACTTCACACCTACCCTTACTTTAATGACAGTGGTTACATTGAATTGAAGGGTGGTGATCTGAAGCTCCTTTAGATAGATGGCTATTTGCGCAAACGCATTTAGCAGATATGGTTTCGTCATGGAGATACAATTTTTTAAGTTGTATTACTTCACCCCCTACCCTTACTTTAACGACAGTGGTTAGATTGAAATGACGGGTGCTGAAATGAAGCTCCTTTAGGTAGATGGGTATTTGCGCAAACAAATTTAGCAGACATCGCTCCGCAATAGAGATAAAATTTGTTACGGTTTATTACTTCACCCCCTACTCTTACTTTAACGACGGTGGTTACATTGAATTGAAGGGTGCTGAATTGAAACTGCCTTAAGTAGATATTCGTGCAAACAAATAGTGTCGAAAAGGAGATAAATTTTTAAAATTGGTTTTTCGATGTTTTAAAAGTGTGGGTGACGTTTCATCCACACATTAGTGATGTATTATAGCCACATTTTGTATAATACTGGTATTAAATGTGTGGATGAATGTTAGTGTTGCTAACTTTACACCGGTCTACCCAAGTGTTCTCTGCTCACGATGAAACTCCAGGTTCGAATCCCTTAGTAAATACTAATTTAGCAAGTTTTGGAAAGTTTTAAGTAGGCCTTTCGCGCCGGTAGGCAAAGCCTGCGGCTGCTATCCGGTATTACGACCCCCTTCTTTTTTCTAGTGCCATGTTGATCAGACACTCAGTCAAGGCTATGAGTACCATTATTTAAACCGTAACTTTAGTTTTAGTTTATAAATTATATTTAACGATTAATTAATTTTAAAGTCGGAACTATATGAAGCACGAAATTATTCGCGTTAAAACACAATGTAGTACCTTCGGGTGAGGCATTGCGGACGTGACCGCAAGTGTAGTGGTCCTTACTCAAATTATACGGCGGAACTCCAGCATAGTTTGTAAGAATTCTTAAAAATGCTTAGTAATAATAACTAATACATTCAATACTCTTAATTAACAACAATTAAGAGAAAATTGCAGTAAATGCATTCAATAAACCGCATGGCAGATTATTCGCAAATTTGTTTTTATAAAACGATTGATTGAAAAGTTGCAAAATATAGGACTTTCAGCTGTCAAAATTTTTATTCAAGCGGCATTAAATCAGGAATAAAATCAATTAAATAAATAATTAAGTACATGAAATAACAGGCATAAGATGAAAGTTCTGAAATCATAATAGAAGAACAAGTGGCAGTAAACTTTATGATTATCACATCTCAATAGAATAGAAAATAATCAACTGTGCTGTTATAATTCAAACAATAAACGTAAATTGGAGCAGTAAAAACTTAAGACTTTATACAGTGCTACTAACTTCCAGTGGCAAAATAAATGAAAGTGCACAACTCCCTTGCTTCCAATATAATCACCACGAAAATTCGTTATTAAACGACGAAGTAAAATTATCTCCATTTCATACACGTAAATTGTATTTGCAAAGGTTTCAAGAGAGAAAGCTTCATAAACCTTCATTTCGCTGCCCTGGAAATTAAATTATACATCAGGACTTGGAATGAGTAGGGAAAATATGAAATTTGCTTAATGTAATCACAAACTCAAATGAAATCTCTATACAGTCAGGATTATACTCGTTGTTATTTGTTTGCGCCAAACAAGAAACTTGTGAAAACAATTAAAGACAAAAGCTACACGAGCTATGTCTTTAAGACATTCTTGTTAAAGGAAATAATTCAGATGGCTTTGTTGTAGATAGTCTTTCATAAAATACAAGACGTTTACGAATTACATGTTGGATACAATAGAACAAAATCCGCAGAAGAGTAAGTCGGAGTGTAAAAATAAGGCCAATATTATATAAAATTTTTTTGAAAAGCAATTCTTTTGTCATAATCTTTCATACATGCAAAAAACGGACTTTTTGTAGAGGGCGCGTAAATATAGACCTTGAGAAACGAGATTATTAACACCATTTTGTCTATTTTTAGTCATACATACCTCTTATAACATTCTGTTGCGAGCTACTACTAGGCAACCCATCAAACACACACAAAACGCCGCAAGCACTGTTTATTCTCCACGGTTCGAGAATTCTTCTAGTAATTACTAGAGCATGAGTCATATCTTTAATTCAGGGTATATATAAAACCGCTTATGATTGTAAGAGTTTAGTCTACATAAGAATGTCGTATATAAATTATATCGTGTATAGTGAATGTAGTTGAGCTTTTGAAAGTCCGAGAGTAAACATAAATGCTATATGAGCTGAACGTGTCTAATGTACATGCAGCTTGTAGTATACATAAATAGATAGAAGTGTATTGAATAATAGTTGTGTTAGTGTTGTTAATGGACCAATCCTTAAGAAGTTAGTTTAAGAAGATATTAGTGCTTGTAAATTCATTAGTGTGATAGTGCTTCATTGTTAAGTGGACTGAAAACATCTATAAATAAGGCATATACTGTTAATTAGACTTGTGAACAGTAAGTAATAAAGACTCTTGTTATTACTTGTTTTAAATTAGAGAAACGCGGTAGCAGTGGCACGCTTCAATACAGTTGTGCGCCTCAAGCATCCAGAATAACCTACAAAGATTACTAAGGGAAAAGCCATTATTGCAGACAGTAATCAAACCTGCAAATGCAATCTAGGTTTCACTGTGCTATTTCAAACATTCAGTGCAAGAACAGATATGAACAGAATGTAAAACACTTTTGAGGCGTAAAGCTACACCATCAAATAGAATAAGTGTTTGCGTTATTATTTAGTACTAACATTTGATTATAATGGCGAATCAAAATAGCTGGCTTTGTTTTTGTTCTACAAAAAACCAAGTTAGCTACGTGTTCCTGTTATCAGATCTCCAAATCCACTTGTAAGCTTTTGATTTATGTTCATTTTGTAATATATGGGATGCTATTATTATTAGTACACTGACAATTAGTAGTACTTTAAGTACTTTAGCAGATGTAAATTACCACAATCAGCATAGACTTTACAATTGTGAGTCCCCTTGAGCTATATGAAGTTCAATAGTTTTGATACTATCAGAGCATAAAAATTTAGCTATTGAATATGAGTAGAACAAGTTGCGATTGCTAACCTACATCCTCCATCGCCTGTGTTCTTTACAACTGGAATAGTGTTGTGCTATTCTTATTAGACACTTCCAGCTCCAACCCGCAAGGAAGTATATTAATTATAACATCAACAAAAAGAATTCCATATGAATTCTATTGGTTAATAAAACGTTTGAACAATTCAATGCCATCGATGCATCCAAAGAAAGTAAGGTATAAAAATTACCACAAGCATGGGTTTAAATAAATTAAAATGTACTCACAGTGCGGTAGCTTATGCAATAGCTTACATAACACAAACGAACGTCTGGTCATAAATATATATCTTTGTATTTTGCATATTAGTGCCCCTTATACCCACAATTGTGGCATAAAAAACATCTACGCACTTGTGCGTGCTGGCGTGTACAATATCAAAAATTTTGGAATCAAAAAAACATCTCCGTACTCGTACTTGCGCGTGTTGACGGATCGTCCTAGACACCTATCTCTACGACGAGGTCTTTTGTGATACGCTCTTGAGGTGGTTGGAAGAATGAAACTACTGTCTCTCGAATTAACTCAGTAAGTCGCCTGGTCTCGACCATATCCGAACCAAAGGTGACCTTCCAGATAATTTCAATCACGTGTATAACTTCAACTACCTTTAATTATTTGCCGAAAGAGGTTTGGTTTGTTTATACTATGGCTTATAATTTATAAACACAAGTCCATTGTTTTAAGTGAGAGGGCAATGCGCTTCTCGAAATTGTTGTTATATGCGAGTTAGAGTCCTGCTACGTTTATAAAGGTCGAGACGTAATATGCGTTCTCTCTTTTGCAGCTGAGACAATCTTTTAAAGTGAATGGAAGCCTACATTTACCCATATTCAGTGTAATGCTTACAGTTTACTAAAATATTAACGTTCATTAATTTACACTTCTTTATTCGGTATAAGCCTAATATATTCGCACACATTAACGGAAAAATCCTAGTCTACTGAAATGCCGTTACAAAGATCACTAGTAATAATTACTGACAATATGATGTTTATTAAGACGATGAGAACACTATATTACTTACCAACTTAACTAAGTACGTTGTATTGGATTGATGCACCATTAAGTTATTATTGTGCAGGCACTAATCGATTTCATGCTTATTGTTATATCATAATTACTTAAACATGCAGTACATTTATTTTCACTACACAAATAATTTAATTCATATCACTTATACATACTCGGATTAATACTAAGTGACCGACTTCCCGTCGAATTGCGCGGTATATGTATTGGACTATCGTATCTTCATTCTTTTCTAGAAGTCTGACGTCATTCCGTTGTATTCAAACCTTACAACTGTCAATCATACCATTATTCGCTTGAGATTTATATTCATTTTTAGACAATCCGGCAACGGTGTTACGATATATAATTGTTACCCGGGAATAAAACTTTCTTTTCCGCGAGGAGCGAAAAGTAAAAGGACTGAGAGTACGACTAAAATTAATATAACTTTCGAAACATTACACGGTGTGTAGATTTTTGTTACTATAAGTGGTCAATTAATCGTAGTGTGATCATTTTATTATATGCAGAAAACAAATGGCCAATATCGTGAGTTATTATATGTTTAATGCAATAATTCAAACACACTTATACAAACTAATATGTAAGATGATTAAAGCAATCCAAAAACAGATGAACTTGTAACGTTTTACATATAGGCAATTTCAAAGTTGCTATATGTTATGTGGAATGCCACAATCAAGGGGTAATAATGTTAGTCGATGTGATTATCAATCCGTGCAGCCATGCGCGTGAAGCTCGAACGCGCTTGCCCGATGTACTTACATTTATTCTTGTACGAGCATGTAGTCAGATAAGACGCAATTGTTTAAAAAACGTGGGAAGAAAGTTTCCTTGCCATGTTCTGTGGAAGAAATTTCCATTCTTGGGAAAGGCATGTTGCCTGGTTCGTGATGAGAAAAGATTATTGTTAAAACCAAGCAGCAAAGTGGACGCAAGATTTATAGAACGGTTCGTAAGCGTGACAATATGACGTCTTTAATGCCATTAATTTGTTTGAATTTTTAGCAAGCAGTTTCATCTTTAAAAAATTCATAATGGATTTCAGGAATTGATTTGTATAGTTTTGTAGTATGTGGAAGTGGGTCAAGCTTTGAGGATGGCATCCTGTCCGTTCATAATGTGGCGGCATTTGCACGTGGCTGCAATCCTGCAGGTGTTGTAAATTTTTGTAAGCACCATTCCTACGGTGAGTACGCTTTTTTTTGTAACAAACATCAATCCAAGGGAGAAGCAAATTCATTGTGAAACGTTGTCGAATTGGAAGACAAATAATTACCTAAACGATTTAAAATTTCAATAAATTTCCGATTATTAAATATATAAAAGCTTTCTTGTTAAACGATTTAAAATTTTTTGCATATTTTCAAATATTAAAGATATAAAAGCTTTCTTATTAAAATAAATTATGCTTCATTTAGTACATATAAGATAATTTGCCTAACGATTTAAAATAGTTTTAGTATATTTTTGAATATTAAATACGAAAGCTTTCCTGTTAAAATAAATTATACGTTATTTAGTATATGTCAGATGATCTGGCTAGATTTTTTGTCATTATTCGTTAGTTTTAAATAGTCGTTTAGGGCACAATTTAGTTTAACATCTGTCAGATAAACATCTGGAGTTACATTTTACTTAAACAATTCACACGTATGTTCTGCAAACAAGTTGTATGATAAGATAATCCTCGACTTTTATTGAAAAGCTACTCAGATGTTATAAAGATTCAAGTTTGATCTATAACAAAACCTTGTAAGCCGAAAACAAAGATCTTTGCTTGAAACATTCGCTTAATGTAATGAGATATTATTTTTTTATGATGGGCCGCACCCATTAACAACTGCTAATTTATCGACTTAACATTACTAAGACCATTCCACATCATGCTATTATATTTATGATTTTGTCTTTATTTTTTTGTATATAGAAGAACAGCGAATAATTTTATTACATATCTGCAAACTATTGTAATAGTTTTATTTCTGGACATTTAACTAGAGAAACAGTGATTTATCCAATTCTGGTTGCAATGATTAAGTGTAAAAGAAATGAAGTTAGGTTTTTGAATATCTATCTTCAGGCATAACTAAATTCCCTTAAGGTTTATCTGCGTCTTTCCTTAAGAAGATTATTTTTTGTTTATGTAATTGACGTAGTGGCGCCCTAAATTGTACAAAGGCAGATTCAAAGATAGAAAAATACCCCCCTATCTCATGCCTACGCAGGGATAGACCCCGAGACTAGTCCGCGAGCATTAATAATTCTTTTTGGCAACACAGTTTGGCTCAATGTCATCCTAATTAAAAACCACCCTTGGTAATATATCAGCCAAAAAGTAATTTTAAATTACAAACTCTTAAATTAGAATAATGTCACCGGGTTCGGCTGCAACGTTCATACCACGTGCTAGATATTTGTTGGAAACCACGTTTATCCGCTGCGGAAGCACTCACGCGCCTAATTCACTAGCACCCGTACTCCCATATCTTCCCTTTACTCTAATCATAAAGTAACATATACATAGTTAGGCATTATCGCATCCCCCACCCTTAAATTAAATAAATGAACAATTTAAAACTTTAAAATAAACGGGTTCACAAGTCTAACACCAAAAAGGTAAACATTTAGCCGAAAAAGACGTGCTACCATGTATTACCCGATTCAACTACGACTGTATTTCGTCAAGAATCCACACCCACTTCGCGTGTCGATAATAGCAAATGCTTCGCATTAACCTGCCAATTTCTTTGTTAATCCTTTCCGCCGGGTTTACTTGATGAAAATAAGTAGAGGTATGTCGTTCGCGTACACCCTCATCCCTAGTCGACCGACCATGAGTGGGCTCCGTTTTCTGATAGGATACTTTCCGGTTAATCCATACACAGATACACTTTTAAAAAATATAATTCAAAATGGCCTCTGTAATAGCTCGCCGTAGAGGAAACAACATGACCAATTTACTGAACACATCAATACATACCAAGAGCATAGTAACCCCCTCGAAATTTCGGCAAGACACCTAATCGATTTATACGTTGAATATTATTTATATTGTCTGAGATCACGCCCTGCATGACTGTATACGGAGGTTTTAATTTTTTGGCACAGATCACAGTTGCCAATCCATTTACGACAAGTACGGCGCATCTTGGTCCAATAGTAATCCATATTAACTGTGCATTACACTGACCAAAGTGTCCCTCTCCTCGTGCTCATATATCACTAAAGTCCTAACATGGGCCGCGGGAATATATAGTCGTATTATAGTAAAAACGGTTAAAAGTAAACATTTAGTACCAGCATGATTCAGCAGATGGCGCAACATTGCACAAATTTATATACAATGGAAAATGAAAATTACAAATCAACTACAAACGGCTTACTTCTAATTATTAGTGGTTATTTAAGATAGGCTTTGAAATACGAAAAACGCAATGCCGGCATCTACATTAACAGCAAGTTGCGTGGTGTCTGGGTACTTATTTTCTACAGATTCCTGCAGAGAACTGTGTTGAACCTACAACTTTAAGTAACATGAAATGTAATTAATAGGAAGGTATGAAGATGGTGAGATATACTTCACTGCACTAAAACGTGTCGATACGGTACGATAGTTAAGGATAAAGTGTTTGAAATGTCGCGCTTGCACACGGAACTTGTCATTGTCCCCACCACTATAAAAACTTTTCATTTGGTAAGACGATAACCGCACTTTGTTGAAAACGTGTGAAAATGTGTGCTTGACAAAATACAACGATATTTTATGGGTCTTTGACCTCAGTTAAATGAACCCAGAAACCACAATTTTTATACATAGTAACCTATTTTATACACATAATAATGATGAGGAGAAAATAAAGCTTTCCTTTTTGGATTAAAAACATACCAATACCTAATATCAAAACGAAACTTTGTGCAGCCAAAGTGGTGTAAGAACCGGTAATGGGCGTTTGCACCTGACCCTCTCCTGAACAATAGTTCCGAAAGAACCGTATACTACTTCGACTTGTTCGAGCCCTCAGCGGGCCCTACCAACGCTTTCATGACCTTATTGCAGAAATGATCGTTCGCTTGGTCCACAACCAATCTTTTCATATTGGTTGCCACTTTTTTATGGAGTTCCGAACGGCGCTTTGTAAACAGAAATATTTGAATCAGTAGAACCTAAATTTGGTTCCCAGACATCTTTTCAGAATGCCGAGACAGTCTGCCACAAAATTGTGGACCTCTTACAGTACTTTATTTGAAAATCGTATTTTTGTAAGTACAATATTCAGCAAATCAGGAGAGCTGACAGTAACCGACAGAATTGAATGAAAACTATTGCTTATAGTCCTAATAATAGTAGTATTACGACTCTTTTTTTTTAATGCAAAGACCACCACAGTGGCCTCCTTTTCTGTAATCATATAATGGAAATCAGTCCTTTGAATGATGCGGCTTGCAAAGGCAATTACTATCCTTTCATCTACAACATTTACCTGTTGAAATAGCAATGCCCAAAACGTTGATCCATTGTATCAGTTTGAATGAAAAAAGCTTTAGTAAAATCCAAATGTTTCAGCACAGGCACTTCTCAAAAAGTTTCTTTAATTTTTACAAAAGAGTTATCGTCTTCGACCTCCCACTTCCAAGATTGATTTTTTTTAAAAGACGATTTAACAAAAAAAAAACAATTGGGAGAAATTTTCGCAATACCTCGAATGGTAATTCATACTAACTACCTAAAAATGCTTTCACTTGCTTCCATTACAAGGTTTCGTATATTTTCGAATGACTCGGACCGCATTCGAATCCATCCGGATTCCATCCGCTGAAATAATGGGCCTAAATAATTAACTTTTTACAGACAAAGCAGGATTTTTACAATTTAACAGTGCACCTTGCCTTTTTAAACTTTTTAAAAATCAACTATAGGTGGTTTAAAAGTATCTCGAGCGATTAATAGATTGTTGACATATGCTATAGACAAACCATCACGCTACCCAGAACAGTTTGCAACCTTCGAATAAATGATCCTACAGATGTGCAAAACCCAAACTGCAATACATGCAACACATTGTGATGCACTTGTTGTATTTATGCATTGAGTGGTGTAATAATTGGTAAGTATTCACCGTGGGTAGCTCTTGATGTATATATTTCTATCTGATGAGTACTTAATAGTTAATTAACGACGTTGTATATTATTAATTACTGATACTTTATGTGAACTGTTTACAATAACAGAATTCGTAGAGTACCTGTCGTTTAAAAACAACCATGAAGTGACCCTTTTGTTAGATTTAGTTGAGGTATGTGGTTACTGGTTTGAGTGACTGGGATGAAAAAATAAGGAAAGTAGTCGTCACGTAGTAATTTCGGAGTGGGTTGCAAGTCGAAATGTTCTATGTCACGAGAGCATAAAAGGAGGTAATTTTAATAATTATGATCTGTTTCTGCACCGTGAGCGGTAATTGAAAACCAAGTACTTTTGGGTTATCATCATGTGAGTATTTTAAGGGTTTGCGGTCGCCTCTATATATCCCATTGTAGTTATCGTAATATGATTGGGTGATAAAATTAATATCGTCGCAATTATTAAGTGATGACTTATGGTGTTATTTCTGATACTGCTTGTACTTGAGCTCCGTAGCATGTGTAGATATTCTCTTCTGTAAGAGATCTACAGAGGTATTCAAGTTCTCCACCGCCAAAAGCGACACGGCTGTCTACGAGAGATAATTCAGGGCACGCAATTCGCCTGGGACGATACAATTTTGAGGCAATTCAATTTGAATGCTTTGATATCTAACTAGAATTAAACACTAATGCCCAGTAACGGATTAATTAGGTTAAGTATTTAGCAGACAAAGAACCGATATATTGCCAATGCTCCTGTGGCGCTTTTCGGTCTGGTGTTGACTATAATAATACATAGGAATGTATACTAAAGACGATTGGCGGTTCCCGCAGTGTTACACTTTTTAGGATATGTTGATTAAAAGGTAAGACTTTGACATTTAAGGGTTATTAAAATTACTATACATATATTTGAGACGTACGTAGGAAATCTCGACAAAGTAATTCGCATAATTCTTGTAGATACTAGAGTTTGCGAAAACAATCAAAATGTGTATAAATTTGTAGTTATAAGTGTTGCAGTTCAGTTCTAATTGCAGCTTCGAATATAATAAATCACGATGTCAGTTCTACTTGACGTTGAGTTCTAATGTGATTGCAATATGCTGTAGTTTAAAGCTCTGGTAGTCATACAGATTTGATATAAATCTTCTTATAAATAACTGTTCATATAAATTATTGTAGTGTTTATATAAATTAATTAGTGCTTGGATAATTAACTGTAGTGCTTCGAGATTAAGTTAATTAAGAAGATAGAATCACGGTTTAAGAAGATTGTGCTTGTACTGTTAGTAATTAGTTCGGAAAACAAATTATTGTGAAAGCTTTTAAAAATTTTATAGTACTACGACTTGCTGAAAAGAAGCTTGTATAACCACTTTTATCTTTTTACTCTGCGATCGTATGAGATGGTCGCACAATGTCGACTTTGGAATCCTAAACTTCTTACTAGCAGAGTACATTGTTGCAACACCTCGATTAACCTCATTAAGAGCTTCTTCCAAACATTCCTTGGTATATGTTTTTCTAGAAATCATTTTCAAGTTACAATACTTTACGGTTCAATATCTGAGATAAACTAAAGTAGTAATATTGTAGCCAGTGAATATAAAACCGATCGAGTTTAACATAATTCGATCTATATCTGTAGTTGAAGTACGACAATTTAGAAACGTATAAGAGAATAAGCTGTAATATGCAGGATTATAGTGACAAAAATTCTCTAAAATCTATGGTTTAAAATTTAAACATAGTCCCGAAATTCGACAGACATCTATTATTTGATTATTACCCAATTTATGTTGAATTTCCTCAAACAGAAAATAGGGTGCATTTCTAGTAATCTAATTACTTGGTTCAAAATCGCATTTAATTACGCGCGTCACTTACATTCTTGAAATTCCATGTTGGTGAAACGTATGGGGTAGAATATTTTTTATTTAAAGTAAATGCGGGCTCCTCTCTAATTAAATGGACTCGTCCGCGCAGACGGGTGCATAGAAATAGTAATAACTATAAATATTGTATAAATATTTTTTTAAAAATTGCTGTATTATCAAGTTAAATCTAAATAAAAATGTAGAGGTGTTTTGCTGTTAGGTTTTTGAATATTAAAAGACTATGCGGGTCCTTGTTGGAGCTAATTTTAAAAGACGTGATAATTAATTTCGATTCCCCAGGAAAATTCTATACTAATTTGATAGGTTACACGACGGAGTTATATTAAAAATACTGCTAAGAGTAATTTTGTATAATAATTCTAAAAATGGTGTTGGTGGTTAAATACATACAGGTAAAACCCACTATAAAACAATTATACGCGTCACTTTTCCAGTCAAGCCTTGCATATAACGCCAATTAACATAATAAGGAGCTGCGCACGCTCGACCATCGGCATAAAAGGCGATGGAGGCATGTTCCAGTGCATTAGTCGTCAAAGTATCGTCGAGTTTGATTAAAATTACAAGTTAAAGATGGATTTTTCTTGTGTTAACGTTACAAGTGGTGTGCGAGTACCACAATTAAATATAAACCACCTAGTTGGTAAGACAACCTATAGGTTAGGCGAATTTTCTCCAAATTCTCACCACCATATAATAGAAGTTGGTTTTGATTTATATGGTGGTCTTCAACCTGTCATCCAAGTTATTTGCTGTAGTGGTATGTGTGCAGATTCTACGATAACATTCTCATACTTCGATTGGAAGAAATTGTGTACTTTTCAAGTGGAATTTCAAATTCATTAATTTGCTCAAGACTCAAAACAAGTCCGATTAAATGATTTGACTGCTGGAAACGACGTTGTTGACATACAATTGGATCAAGATTTCAAATTGCAGCTGAGCACGGCCTTTAATAGAAGTATATGGCTGTTGAACAATTTTGAAAAAGAGAATTTATATAATATGGAGATTACGAAAGATCAGAATGTTATTGTGCTACCTGCGTACGAGTGCATCAAGCTAGTAAATTTGCGAGAATTAATCTGTTTTACAATGGCTGAGTTAAGGTGTAGAAACTTTCCAGAATTTTACGAAAAATTTGTAGGTGATATAAAAAAAGTATGTGGAAATACGACGGAGGAAGAAAGGGTTCAAACGTTATTAGAGGAAGAGAGCCGTGCCAGTATTTCTTTGTCTAATGATTGCAGCAATTTAAATTACTTGACAGTGTTGGAAATTATTAAATGTTACCCCATCCAGTATTTAAAAGATGCGACTGCAAGGCAATCGCTTACGCAAATGTTTAGAGATTTGGCTATCCCAGATTCGCCAGACTCTGGTTACCACAGCGGTTTATAGATGTTATCAATACATGTATGTATTTTATTAAACACATATTTCTTGATAAAGTTTGTTTTTACATATTTGTATCGCCAACATTAGCAAAAATTATTAATAGATCGTATTAAACTATCTTGTTTTTTTTTAGGTTTAAAGTGGTGTACCCCGCAGATAATAAACACAATATACCGCATGTCAACAAAAAAAATTGTAGGGAAATTCAAAGACAACTTTAATGTGGGTCTAGTATTAAAATTTGTTGGTAGTAAGGCTAAGTCCTACTGTATTGTAAGCGAGAAGGACACGATTAAAAAGATTAAAGGGGTCTCACGAAGTATAGTTAAGAATATTAATGTAGATAGTTTTAAGAACATTGTACATTGCGGAAGATTTGGTTCTAGAAAATGAGCAACCTACGAAAGTACGGTATACTTGATATTAATGCTAATTGGTTTAGTGACCGCGTTTGTGCACTCTTCGAGTGTCTTCGACAATCTTCGATTGTTTCCAAAGAAAATATTCAAGCCCACCATTTCCTAAAGTATGACGTAGAAGTTATTTAAAATTAAATTGCTTTATTAGTAAGTATCCTGTAGACAACAAGTTTGGTATTCCCTTAGTAAAGGTTTAAAATGTTTATTTAAAATTTGTATTTCCCTAAATACGTAGTCGAGAATGCTTACTAGAAAGTACCTTGTGTGAATCCCCAGCAATTATACATCAATTTCTAATGCACTGTATTCAAACATAATTAATAGAAAGTCCAAGAAAAGAAATTATATACAGCTTTCACATGTAATTTGGGTAATCCATTATCGTCAAGGAAACGACTTGTATTTTCCCAAGCATTGAGCATATAATTATTTGTGACGTACTTAGTAATTAAAAAAATGTTAAACCAGAAATTGATACCTGTTTAAAATTTTAAAAGTCAAGGTTTTGAAGATTTACAAGAAAACTATCGGTTTTAAATATTAAACAGTTATGGCCCATAAAGGACTCATTTCTAAAACTCTCGCGTTTTTGATTTTTGGAGATGTTTGGTTAAAGCATATGTCATAGGTGAACAAAAATTATAAAGAGATTCGGGTGGCTGAGAAAAGTCTAATATTAATTGATACCAAACAAGATAGATTTATCTTGAAAGATTAAAAAAAAAAACTTATATATGTTTACCAGAGGGTATATGTGTAACTTTGTAAGGGTCTAGACTAATTTGATGTATCGCATGGCTAAAAAAATGTTTAAGGATTGTCAGAAATCGCTGTCGGTAAAAAAATCTTAAAATAAGGGTAGCTCCCTGGGGGATGATGCTATCTAAAAAATTCATAGAAATTCAGGTAGCTGAGAAAATCTAATATTAATTAGGTACATTTATCTGGTGGGTGGAAATGTGGAGAAAGATTTATATCGCATTTAAGCCTTACCATAACATATAACTTAATTAACGTCTCCGTGACATAACTCACAATTAGTTAGCGGCCTGGCATATTGGCAGCGATTGCCTACTTAAGCCTTACCATAACATACAACTTAATTAGTGTTTCCATGACATAACTCACAATTACTTAGCGGTCTGGCATGTTTCCAGCGATTCGTTGCTTAAGCTTTAAGATATAATTCAATAAACGTTACCGTGACATAACTCACTATTAGTTAGCGGTCTGCATGTTGGCAGCGATTTCCTACTTAAGCCTTACCGTAACATATAACTTAATTAACGTCTCCGTGACATAACTCACAATTAGTTAGTGGCCTGGCATATTGGCAGCGATTCCCTACTTAAGCCTTACCATAACATACAACTTAATTAGTGTCTCCATGACATAACTCACAATTACTTAGCGGTCTGGCATGTTGGCAGCGATTCGTTGCTTAAGCTTTAAGATATAATTCAATAAACGTTACCGTGACATAACTCACTATTAGTTAGCGGTCTGCATGTTGGCAGCGATTCCCTACTTAGGCCTTACCGTAACATATAACTTAATTAACGTCTCCATGACATAACTCACAATTAGTTAGCGGTCTAGCATATTGGCAGCGATTCGTTGCTTAAGCCTTACCGTAACATATAACTTAATTAACGTCTCCATGACATAACTCACAATTAGTTAGCGGTCTGGCATGTTGGCAGCGATTCCCTGCTTAAGCCTTACCATAACATATAACTTATTAATGTCTCCATGACATAACTCACAATTAGTTAGTGGTCTGGCATGTTGGCAGCGATTCGTTGCTTAAGCTTTATCATAAGATATAATTCAATAAACGTTACCGTGACATAACTCACTATTAGTTAGCTGTCTGCATGTTGGCAGCGATTCCCTGTTTAAGCCTTACCGTAACATATAACTTAATTAACGTTTCCATGACATAACTCACAATTAGTTAGGGGTCTGGCATGTTGGCAGCGATTCCCTGCTTAAGCCTTACCATAACATATAACTTATTAACGTCTCCATGACATAACTCATAATTAGTTAGCGGTCTGGCATGTTGACAGCGATTCGTTGCATAAGCCTTACCATAACATATAACTTAATTAACGCCTCCATGACATAACTCAAATTAGTTAGCGGTCTGGCATGTTGGCAGCGATTCGTTGCTTAAGCCTTACCATAACATATAACTTAATTAACGTCTCCATGACATAACTCACAATTAGTTAGCGGTCTGGCATGTTGACAGCGATTCGTTGCTTAAGCCTTACCATAACATAAAACTTAATTAACGTCTCCATGACATAACTCACAATTAGTTAGCGGTCTGGCATGTTGGCAGCGATTCGCTGCTAGTAGGTAAATAGGGCCGGTCCTAATTCAAAACGCGACAGACGTATTTTCCATGTGTAAAATACGTCTGTCACGTTTTGAATTAGGATCAACCTATAATTTCAATGTAAAATAGTTGTGAAAACATTTGAATGTAAAATAGTTGTGAAAACATGAATTCTTCTATACTTTCAATGTAAAATACGTCTGTCACGTTTTGAATTAGGACCGGCTTTATATTACTTTCAATGAAACACACACGTATGTTGAAAAAATGTAAGTGCAGAGAAGAATGTGTGTAGCTGTTTTGAATTCGGTTTTCTAGCGAGAAGTTACACGTGCACCGTTTTGAATTAGGATCGGCGTTATATACTTTTAATGTAAAATGTGAAAACCTGAATTCTTTTCAAATGTAAAATACTTGTGGGCACGTTTTGAATTAGGATCGTCTTTATATTACTTTCAATGTAACACACGTATGTTGAAAATGTAAGTGCAGAGAAAATGTGTGTAGATGTTTTGAATTTGGTTTTCTAGCGAGACAGTATGACAGATGCAAAAATATCGCATTCAAGTCAATTGTGTTTTTAATTAAAGTGGTTTCTGATTTATGTTTAGAGGCTGCAAATACACATGGGCCGGTTTTAATTCAAAATGAGTTCACTCTTGTGATAGGTTGAAAAGTGGGTTGGCAAAGTACGCAGATGGTGGTAATCTGCTATATAAGGAGATTGCTCCTAATATTAATTTAATTAGTCAAAGAAAAGCAATATGGATTTTAATACTCTTAATAAAACCACATATCGCAAACCTTATGTAAATTCAAAAGATCTTGTAGTGAATAAGAAGTTTGAAGTTTTAAAAGTGGAAACAATCAAGACAAAATATGGAGAAAGAGTATTAGTGGAAACAGAAGAGTTCAAGAATATATTGCCATTGAGATATTTTGAATACCTTCAAGCACATGGAGTGAAACAATTAAATGAAAGTATTGGCTCGAACAAACACGTATACATAACTATTAAGGGATCGATCGGTCTAACTGTCAACATAGAATTTTCAGAATAATATGTCACTAATTTAAGAAATTAGTTTATTATTATAACACATCTAAGTCGATTGTATAAAGAATGATGTATCAAATTAAAGTGGGTTCTGATTTATGTGCGTTTTACTTTGAGTTTACTACCTTGTTTATAGAAAGTCTTGTTTCAAAGAGAAACTTTTATAAAATACTTTTTATTTTACAAATTGTTGAATATATTGATCTAACTATTTATAAATGAAAAGTATTTATTAACTCCGTTCTTGAAGTATCTGCTGCTCCCTCGCTGTTAGTTCCTCTCTTTTTGCTTTATTATTTCTAGTTCCAAATCTATACGACGCAGTAGCTTCTCTCCACGCTTTTTAAATGCGTTAAGCAACTCTACTGTGTCATCTTCGTAGGATTCGTCATCTTCACCGCAAACAGCCATATTAGATTCTGTACATAACTTTTTCATAGTCAACATGTTTTTGCCTGATCTGTGAGCATAACATAAAAGATTATTGTAGGTTCACCTTTTCTTTTGTATACTACCTGATGTTTCTGAGAGGACCTCAACGATCCTACGATAGCCTCAGAATTTCCAGAATGGTTTTTTGATCTAATGTAACTTATAAATTAGTACTGTTTTAAAAACACATGTATAAATGTGAAAAAAGCACTTACCGTGATATATCTATTACGTCACTATCAAAAATAGCATCAGTGTTGAATTGTGGCGAAGAACAGCCGAAAACTTCTTTAATCACGTCTTCGTCAGAATGTAATATAAATTGCTCTAGAACTTTTACGTTGGTATTATTACAATTTTTGATTGATGACAAGTTACTCATTTTTTTTTAAAAGTTGCTAGTAATAGTAACTAATAATTATACAAGAGATCTGATTGAATACTGTTGGTAAAAATCTACGTGAAGTATTTATATTAAATAATAAACTGATCTGTTAGAAAAAATTAAAATTTGCATCGTTTTCTGAAAAAATTCAGCTCTGTAATCTATTCTAATGAACAAAACAGTATGTAAGCGAATATAATTATACCTCAGCAGAAATAATGAATTAGTTTCATTGTCTGAAAAAGAAATTGAAATGAATGCACATAATAATAAAACCCTAAAATTAATTAATTTCGTTTTAGATTACCGCTGACATAACTTATGCTGTATAAGAAATTTTTTTAAAGGTACTGCTCAGCAGAAATAATGAATTAGATTCATTGACTGAAAAAGAAATTGCAATGAATGCACATAATAAAAACCTAAATTAGATTAATTTCGTTTTTAGATTACCGCTGATATAATTTATATGCTGTATAAGAAATTTTTTAAAGGTACTGCTCAGCAGAAATAATGAATTACATTCATTGACTGAAAACAGAAAATTGCAAGAAGGCGCATAATAAAAACCTAAATTAGATTAATTTCGTTTTATATTACTGCTAGCATAATTTATTTTCCATAAAAAATTAACAAAAATTCACGCACTGGAAAATGTTTTTTCTTCAGATTAATTTTTCGTTTAAAAATAATGCAATGCAAATAAATCCCTTTAAGTAGTAATATTTATAGAATAAGTTTTTTTTAGATTACCGCTGACACAATTTACATTCATATATATATATATATATATATATATATATATATATATATAGGTAAATTGTGTGAAAATTCTTTAAAGGTACTGTTATATAATAAAACTGCAGAATGTTTTTTAATACTGGGTTTTTAAAAACCATGAGTGCGTGTACATTATTAAACAAGAAGGTTTAATCTGAGACATTTTTTTCAAATTTGCTT
This sequence comes from Platerodrilus igneus, assembly GCA_036346225.1. Taxonomy (NCBI): domain Eukaryota; kingdom Metazoa; phylum Arthropoda; class Insecta; order Coleoptera; family Lycidae; genus Platerodrilus; species Platerodrilus igneus. The sequence continues at coordinate 1,640,753 of JARFIW010000884.1, read as the reverse complement.
TGTTTTTATTTAAAAATATTTCAATGTAATCATAAAAATAGCTCTGTAATGATAATGTATTTTCTGTACACATAATAAATCAAAGGTCGTATAAAAACATTTTTGTAGTAAACGCATACGGAAATGAAAATGATGTTGAATGCATTCCTCAAAGGTCGTATAAAAACATTTTTTGTAGTAAACGCATACGGAAATGAAAATGATGATGAATGCATTCCTTTTGCAGTTGTTTTGCCAGAGTTTGCATTCGGTATGTAAATATTGGAATTGCTTGCATAGCGAATTTATTTATTATAGACACGTACTGAATGCAACTGTGCAATTTTTTAGACTGCATGCACAACTCAAGCTTGAAGATCGTCTTGAATAAAAAAACGTAAATAAAGGCGATTTTTAACAATTGCATTCAAGCAATTCGTTATGCAATTATTTCGATTTGTATGCTATTTTCTTTTACAGTTGTTTTGCTTACGCGTTTTCCGTAAACTCAGATGAATGAACCTTTTGCAGTTGTTTTGCTTACGTCAGATGATATTTTATATAAATAATAAATAGAGAAAATACTTGTATTATTAAGTAGTGTATTTTGATTTTATATAGAATCATGAATGCTGAAACCGTATCCGAGATTAGTAGCTCAATTTTGAGATTAACTGTAAAATGCGTGAATCTAATTAAATCAGTGAATGAAATAACGAAACACATTTTAATTATCAAAGCAAATATTAGTATATTGAAGCTTGCTATTAAAAATAAGGTATACGAAGACAATCAACAAGAAAATCCTAGTAGGCTGGAATCTAATTTAGCAAATCTTAAAAGCTACCTTGTACGATTGAGGCACTTGAAACGTACTTTGGAATATCGTGGTAAAGGTGTTGATGCAACGCTTACTAGAGGTCGTACTCGAAAAAATTTGATTTGGCATGATGTACAATCATGTTTTGGAAGTCGAATAATTACGGGACTTATTACCAATTTAAATTATAGAGATCCTCTAGTGTTCTTAGACAAGGCGTTCGCTAGTTTTAAACGCAAGATTGTTGCTTGCTTAAAAAAGTCAATGTTGAAAGTTAATGTAATATTTGCCGCTAACTTTGTTAAGCCTACAACTGGTGAAATAGATTTGAAAACGTTTCCTACTGCAAATCGTCACATCGATATAAATACCAATCTCAAGCTGTGGTATAAGGAGAACGTATTGAACAAGATTTCGAAGCGATTAGAAGAATTTTGCGAGAAAGATTCTGGTTGGGCAATCCAAGAAGTTTTACACTTGAAGGTAAATATAAACAATCATGATCCACTTGAAGGAGGGTGTTCAACGTTTGTACCGGTTCCGGACTTTATAAAAAAAAAAAGCTGTGGTAAATGTAATAAATAACGATCAACATTGCATTTTTTGGAGCTTGGTTTCCGCTTTATATCCTGCTAAACAAAATAGTCAGAGAATATCTAGCTATCCACATTTTGATACAGTATTACGCTACAATTCAATTCAGTTTCAAATCGCATTAAAAGACATAAAAAAAATTGAGAAGCTTAACAATCTCGCAATTAACCTATATTGTATAGAAAATACTAAAATACTACCATTTTGTTTAAGTGAAAATTTTAAAAATTGAACCTATTAATCTGTTAGTTTTAAATAATGATTCCTTACAATATTCTCGTCCGACAAATGCTGATGAGAATCACTTTCATTTTACTTGGATTAAGGATATGTCAAAATTATTTGCAAAACAGTTGTCTTCACATGAACATAGAAAATTTTTTGTTATAGATGTTTAAATAATTTTAGTACAGCAGCATTACTTAAGCGTCATTCGAATTATTGCGAAAAACAGAATACTTGCTCAATAAGATTACCCGAAGAATCCGAAAAGTATCTAACGTTTAAACATTTCCACTATCAAGAAAAAGTATCATTTGTAGTTTATGCAGATCTCGAATGTATATTAGAACCATGCAATGAGTCGGAGGTAATACTAAACACAGTCTCTTACCAAAGGCATATACCCTTTAGTGTAGCGTATTATTTGAAATGCTCGTATGATAATAAATATTCCAAATTTCAATTGTATCGCGGAAAGGATTGTATAGAATGGTTTGTTGCTCAATTGAAACTGATTTCAGAAACGACTAATAAAATTTTCTGTAACCCAAAACCTATGAATCCTTTAACAGAAGAACAAAAGTTAGCATTTAAATTTGCCCTTCACTGTCACATTTGCAATAAACCTTTTAGTATAGATGATATTAGAGTTCGCGATCACTGCCACTTTACAGGTGAATTTCGAGGAGCGGCTCATCAAGATTGCAACATCAATTATCATAATTTTTATATGATACCGGTAGTTTTTCATAACTTATCAGGCTACGATTCGCATTTCATTATTAAAAAAATTGCGTTAGGGTTTTCAGGTTTGGTAAGAATTCTACCAATAAATAAGGAAAAATACATATCTTTTACAAAATATGTAAATGGTACGAAAGTTACTTTTAGATTTATCGATTCATTCAGGTTTATGGCATCTAGCATCGAAAAATTAGCTTCATACTTAGATGATAATAAAAAATCCATCACCAGGAAAATTGTAACACCGATAATGAGTTTCAGTTACTTACGCGTAAAGGTATATTTCCCTATGATTACATTAACTCTTGGGATAGGCTCAATGAAACCGATTTACCCTGTAAAACAGCATTCTTTAATCGTTTGCGCAATGAAGAAATCTCAGATGAAGACTACAATCATGCTAAACACGTTTGGCAAACATTTAATATAAAAACACTAGGGGACTATTCAGACCTATATTTAAAAACAGATGTACTGCTCTTGACTGATATATTTGAAAACTTTAGAAAAACTTGTATGTTCACGTATAAGTTAGATCCGCTTCACTACTTTACGGCTCCTGGTTTAGCTCTAGATGCGATGTTAAAACGACGAACGTTAAACTCGAGCTGCTTACTGATATTGAAAAATAATGTTTTTAGAACGGGAATTCGTGGCGGTGTTTCTCAATGTTCGAATAGATATGCTAAAGCAAATAACAAATATATGAATGCAGATTATGATCCAAATTTCGATTCTAAATATTTAATGTATTTTGATGTTAATAATTTATATGGGGCTGCAATGTCTGAATATCTTCCATATGGAGAATTTGAATTTTTAGATGGTACCAGTCCAGATATAGTACGTTTAGACATACTTAATATTCCCGATGATTCGGATGTAGGATATATTTTTGAATGCGATTTACACTATCCAGTATCTTTACATGAAATTCACAGTGACTTACCTTTAGCGCCTGAACATATGATACCACCAGTACCTTCTAATAAATCAAACTTAAAGAAATTACTTACAACTTTATATCCAAAACTCAACTATATTATTCACTACAAGAATTTAAAAATGTATTTAAGCTACGATTTAGAACTGAAAAAGATTCATAAGGTTCTTCGGTTTAAACAAGCTCCTTGGTTAAAAGAATACATTGATTTGAATACGAAATTAAGACAACAGTCAAAAACAGTTTCGATATATGCTTTTATAAAATATGATAAATTCGGTTTATGGAAAGATGATGGAAAACGTACGGAAAAGGAAAGATGTGAAATTAGTGACCAAATGGGAAGGACGGTTTGGAGCTCGTAGTTACATAGCGAAGCCTAATTTTCATAGTTGCACTGTGTTAGACAAAGATCTAGTCTTAATAGAAATGAATAAATTAGAGGTTTACTTAAACAAACCCATTTATGTAGGTTTCTCTATTCTAGATATTTCAAAAACCTATTTATATGAATTTCACTATAGTTATATAAAATCGCAATTTGCTAACAAAGCAAAGCTGCTGTACACAGATACGGATAGTTTGATATACGAGTTTAGCGTTGAAGATATTTACTCTTATATCAAACAAGATATTCATAGATTTGATACTTCCGATTACGACCCTCATAACAAATATCATATTCCATTATCAAATAAAAAAGTTCCTGGTATTATGAAAGATGAAAACAATGGTGACATCATGCTAGAGTTTGTAGGACTTAGATCTAAAATGTACACGTATAGAGTTCAGGATAGGATAATAAAAAGTCGAAGGATCTTCCTTAGCAAGTATTAAGCAAATTTCTTTTGATGATTATAAGAATGCTTTGTTTTATAAACAGACTGTACAGAAACAGCAATGTTTAATTAGATCAGTCAAACATGATGTCTGTACTATTAAACAAAACAAAATTGTTCTTAATCCAAGTGATGATAAAAGAATTCTTAGTACCTTAACCACTGATACTAAACCTTGGGGGTATAACTATACATATAGAGATGACTTGTAAAGCTTCAACCACTGGCTCAAATAAAGAATGCAATTTATTTTATCTAGATTAACATATAATATTTTTTAGTTATAAAACTTCAGTGTTATGTTTATACCTGCACAAGTACACCGATTTTCGTTTTTTTTTTGGATGTATCTAAAAATAGGATACCTTTCAATCTGCCCGAGTTTTGAACTATATATATAGTAGTAGTAGTAGTAACCGTTCTGCTAAAAAAAAAACCAGTTTGTTACTAACATACCAGTTAGTTTATTTGAGAAATGTATAACAAAAACTTTTATTTAAAATTGTCAATGTTTATGGCTGTTTACTAAATCACTTAATAATTCAAACATGTAAAAGATATTGTAAAACATGTAAAAATATTAATAAATAGACTGTGATTGCTAAATGATTTATTGTTTTTTTCATAATTTGTAAAGGTACAGTAATAATAATAATAAAGTAATTATAATATTCTTATGCTGTTTGAGAGTGGATTGTATTTGACTATCTTATCATGAAGTATAAGGCAATGACAAGATGTATTTGGCAAAACGTTTCTGCTAGTTTCAAATTCTAATCTAATATCGACAGTACCAGATTTTAACGCTTCGTTTTGTCTAGAACAATCTATGACTACTAATGGTGCAATACTTCGTAAATCTTCAGGATTAAAAAGTGGCTCATTTTCCTTTTCGTAGTATGATTGCTGAAACTGAGCATACATCTCATATAACAACGCAGTCTGTTTATTCTCGAACCTCAAATTTAAGTTATCGTACGGGAAAATTTCTGAATTTAAATATAGTTTCATGTTGGTTAAATAGCAATGATCAAAACTACTGTAGTTGCTCATGTATCTATTTTTTCGGTTGGTTTGGAAACCAACAATCACAAATCTTGGTTTTTCTAATTGTGTTGTTGTTTTAATGTTCCATGTATGACGTTGCGTTTCTTGTAGAAGTTGATATTCATGCAACACCCATCCTCTAAACGGAATATGCAAATCCTGATTCTGTGCAACGCATTCTATTAAATTAATTCGTTGAGTATCATCAACGGCTACATGCGGCATTTTCCATAAAACTTTGTTTAAAATAACTTTTATTTCTTCATCGGGTGTAGGATTAATTATAGCATTAGTATCAAAACTAGAACGTAGTAAGACTAACTCATGACGGAGGTTTAAAATATTTTTTTTAAAATCTTCGCATAATCCGAGAACCATTGAAAGGTTTATTGCAACATTAAAATTCCCATTAGCATCAACTATTTGTGAATCATCCATAGGAAACCACCCAGCGTTTTGTAAATGTTTACTTTGATTGCTATTATATGAAACATATCCCTTCATTATAGACGTTAATCCAGGATTCCGAACACGATCTACAATGATACCACCAATCTCATATCTAATTTCATCAAAAGCAGCAAAATTCCATTATTTACAAACTTTGCTGTCTGAGACGGTGTTCCATCTGTTTTAATTAATTTGCCTTCTATGTACAGCATGCTCTTTGATGGTAAGGTGTATACATCTTGTTGTTGTATAGGATTCGAATTTCATCATTATTGTTTAAAGATGTGTTAGCATAAGGTTGATGAGTATGTTTTCAATATTAACAATTGCATTGTCGAAGTAAACTTTTCACGCACGTTCAGTATTTCACTATTCATTCTACTTTTTTTTAATTAAATGCAGTCCTAACGATTGTAGAAACTGCCGGTTTTGTGTTGTTAGTGGTCTTGAAACAATCAATCGAGTGTCCATTGCTTTGAAATTTCCAGCATTTATATCAATTCTTGACATGTTGCGTGCATTATACTTAATACCCATGGCTATTGCAGATTTTTTAAATGCAACCTTACAGTTAGCAGTTCTCCTCTGAAATTAACTAAATTTCCATCTTGATCTAAGACTTTAACTATTATTTCATTTATTATACGTGACCTGATTGGTAGATATATAATCGTAGGTGGACACTCGACAATTTTAAAACCTGCAGGTACTTGAGGAAAAAATTCGTGTATTACATGGGCTGGTTTACTATTTAAATAGGATCCACTTGCAATATTACAATCGATTAAAACTGCATTCACTTTACAAATGTTGATCGCGTAGTCTGCTTGATGCGTGACAAATGCTAGCAATTTTCGCGGATTGAAACCAAGTAGAGAACCAATTGAATCCTTTTGGTAAAATCCACATCTAGACTACATTTAATACTACATTTAAGTGTATTATTGTCAGCTGTAATTTCTATATACACTGGCGTCTTTCTAGCGCTTCGTGATTGATCCATACGACCACGCCATCTTTTATCACCTAAAGCTTTTTGAAGATATTTATTAATTTCTCTAATCTCATAAGCACCTTCAGGTATTTCTATGAATTCTCCGTTAGATCCATAATAAAATTTATTATTTATTCCTTTTTCTATGTTTGGAATTGTGTTATAAGACTCAAAATTTGTTAATCCTAATACGTACTCCGAATCATTATCCAAGTTTATAGGCGGATTAAAATTGCTTGTTAAAACTGAAGTGTTTCCCGTTAGAGTAAAAGTGTACGACATAACAACTTCGTACGCAGTTCTATGCACTACTTAGAAATTGTAAGCATAAATGACCGCAAAACACAGTACCGTACGTTTGTTCTTGGTTAATGTTATAAAGAATTTTACATTTACCCCGCTATTCAAATAACTTATCAACTCTGTTGGCGGTCGCAGGTTTCCGTAGCTGTCATAGTAAATAGCGCTACTACCGTACTTTTGTAAGAGGTCCAATGCGTGCCTAAACCTTCTATTCCATCTAAATTAAATTATACCACATTCTTTTAAATTAACTTTCTTGGGAAGATTGTTTCTCATGAACACTCCACGGAAATATGGTACTTCTAATTGCTTAACAAACTTTATTAATTCTACATTGCTTAGTGCTCGATTAGGTAAAATCAAGTTGCGTTTCTTTGAAGTTTTGCAGGGGCTAAAAAAAGACCAAAACCTTTTTTATAAGGTTTGATGTACATGCCGTTTCCGACTGCAATGTCCTCCATTGCCTTGTTATGGCGTTGTTTTTCCGCTAGTTGTTCCTTAGCTATTTTAGTATCTGAAACTGCTTTTGCAACAGCAGCTGCACCTCCAGTAAGAGTACCAAGAGCGCTTAGGCCTGCAAAAATTGGTATTAGTGGTAGAAAACCTCCTGTTTTAGGAATTGATATAATACGAGCTGATTTAATATGCTTCTTTTGTTTTGCTGTATTGGCGGCCTTAATTGCTATGTTGATTGCATCCATAATATTAGATTCTTTAGTCCTTTTTAAAGCGGTACGTGCTTGTTTGATAATACTTTTAATATCTAGCGTACTTCTTATTTTACTTTTCTTTATCAGTTTTCTTATTTTATTGATATTTTTGTTCTCAGTGATGCACAGGCACCCATACCGAGTTTTACTTTAGCTTTCATTGCGGTAGCTACTCCAAATGCTGCTACTTTTTCACCTAAAGACGAGTCACCAGAATTTAGTCTTTCTGTAGCTAACTGAGCTAACTTCGAATCTGCTTGATGACGTTTAGATAGATCCTTTTCTTTGGTGTATGCAATATCGTGCTCCTTACAAGCCTCGTCTAACTTGTTTATTCCTTGTCTCCCGAGCTAACCGTTCGATTAGTTTTGTACCCGGACCGCAAAATTTGTAACCCGGAATATGCGCTTCAAATGATAAATTGTTAATTACAGTATTTAATAGTCCGTTCCCAGTAGTTTTAGAATTATTATTATATGTAATCATTAGCGGACAACTATCCTCTCAAGCTGTGCAGTAAATAAATAAAATATTATGAATTAATGATTCTTTATATACTCGCCGTTTCTTATATATATATATATATATAAGTATATATATATATATATATATATATATATATAGTACTTGCAAACATGCGTGTTGTGAAACAATCAACACCTTTAACCATAAACAATAATGACATTGGCGTGCAATCCTTAGCTAAAAAGAAAAAACATAGTGTTCTTCTGCCTTCATCTATTCGATGTCTAGTTGTTGGTCCATCAAATTGCGGTAAAACCAACGTTATGATTGGGCTGATAGAACATCCTAATGGTTCAAAGTTTGAAAACGTATATGTTTATTCTAAATCACTTTATCAACCAAAGTATCAATACCTTGAAAGTCTACTGCAACCAATAAAGGGGATCAAATATTATACATTTTCCAGTTCTGATAATATTATATCACCATCTGATGCTCGAAATAATTCTATATTTGTTTTTGATGATGTAGCTTGCGATAAACAAGGTATCATTAGGGAATACTTTAGTATGGGGCGTCATAAACAAGTAGACAGTTTTTACCTTTGTCAAAGTTATACTCGTATACCTAAGCACTTACTACGTGATAATGCTAATCTTTTAGTTCTATTTAAACAACATGATTTAAACTTAAAACACATATATGACGATCACGTCAATACTGGCATGAAGTATGATAAATTCCGTGAAATATGTGCTGCTTGTTGACAAGACAAATACGGTTTCTTAGTTGTAGACAAAGATAGTGATCCAGATCAAGGAAGGTACCGAATAGGTTTTGATCACTTCATACATATTTAAACCTTGAGAGACGCAAGTATCGTTAGTATCGAAGAATTTTTTTTTACTACAATAAACTTTTACGCAATGAACAAGGAGGCGATAAAACTTAAAAGAATTTTAATTAAGAAAAGAAACATTGTAAAAAACAAATTGCGTCAGTTAAAAGATAATGAAATCGTCCAAGTGGAATCAATCTTACCCATAACATCACGATTAGAAACTATTGCTAATAAACTGGATGGGGAAAGTGCGGTAAAGAAAGAAAAATTTAAAGAAGAAGAAGAACTGCCTCATAGCAGTGTAAAAAAAATTAAACCTAAATTGCTAGAAAGGAACGTTGACTATATTGATTCCCCGGTTATTGCTCAGCATATACCAAATATAAAAATGATGCCATAGAGGTAGATGATGATGATGACGATGTTGAGAATGAATATGAAGCAGAAATTAATCGAAATGCACAAGAAGCCCATGAATATATTCAAAGCTTTGCCGATTCACCTGGTATGACACATTATCTCGAACAGCTACATCCGCTACCTCGAGAATATATTTACAATATGTTTAAAGATGTTAAGAACGAATTTGATCATAAATATGGTATTAGGTTTAACCCTGATTCAGATGGTCTTATGATAGGCAATTCGAATTTCGCGTTGGATGATGAAAATGTTCTAATAAATGATTTGAAATATAAAGGTACTCCTGGATTATACGAACTACTGTTTAAAAATATCCTGTCGGGTACAGTCATCAAGATCTAAAGTCGTACCTTGATATTGTAAAAGAACAAATGCTAATAGAAGATATTATTCTGAAACAGAACAAATTCAGGGTAATACTTCATATAAGTACAAAAATATAATATCTACATTAAACATACTTCCCAAACACCCCGTAGACCTAGAACATTACCCTATAGAAAGCGTCTTGGAGACGGTATGACAATGGAAGTATCAAATAACGCTATAGATTATTTATATTGGAATGATCCCAATGAACTTGTTGATAGATTACGACTTTTAGTTTCATCTCAGACTGCTGGACACACAGGTCACGGCAACGAAATAAATTCGATCATTGAAGAATTGCGTGAGGCTAAAGTAATTAGATGATATGACAATTGACAAATTTGGAAGGCACTTACATAACCGTAAAATAGATATAACTGAACAGGAATATGAAAATAAAAGTGAAGGTTTTGAAACCTTGATTGAGTACAAGTTACATATGCTACATTACACGGTAGTAGCAACGTTTTACTCTAATACATTTCTCAACGGTGACAAGACATTCCTTATTTTCAACATTAAACATAATTATGAATTTCCTTATGAGGAAGCAGTCATTGAGAATATTAAAGGATACCCGCAAGACATTGAAATTCTTATAAACGAAAAAAGTTATGTAATTGCACAGTTACAAGGATTTTGCTTAAACGTATGGATGTAATCAGCTTTCGTGACAGCGGTGCTATCATAAACAATACCACAATGTTTCTTGATTTTATATTAAAAGTTCCTTTCAAAGCAAGTGGAGCCACGACATTCAAACATAGAAGTATTTCATTAATTGTATTTAATAAATCCTGATTATAAAAAAGTATTATGATAGTTGCTCAATCAAAAGTGAAAGAGGATATAGTAAATGAACTTCATAAACCAGCAAGAATAAATTTCAAGAGACGCAAAGTGATAGTAAAAGGTTTAAATGACCTTCTTCAGACCGATTTGATTGAAATGCTACCATATTCGCAAACAAACAAAGGATTTAAATACATTTTAGTAGTTATTGATTGTTTCTCCAAATACGTATGGGCTGTACCACTTAAAAGTAAAACGGGTATTGATGTTACTGCTGCAATGAAAACAATTTTAAATAAATTTAAAAATCCGCCAAGAAATTTGCAGTCTGATTTTGGTAAAGAATATTATAACAAACACTTTCAATCCTTAATGCAAACATATGACATAAACCATTATAGTGTTTTTTCTACAAAGAAAGCATGCATTGTAGAACGTGTAATTAGAACTTTAAAGGGAAAAATGTGGCGCTTGTTTAACCTGAACGGTTCTTACAATTGGATAAAAAATTTAAGCGATATGGTGAAACAATACAACAATACAGTTCACAATACTATCGGAGTCAAACCTGTAAAAGTTGATAAATCAAATGAAAAAACTATTCTTAAATCATCATTTACCCACATCAAACTTGCAACCAAAATACCAAAATATTCAATAAAAGACAGTGTGAGGATTAGTAAACACAGGAAAGCATTTACAAAAGGTTACACGCCAAACTGGTCAAATGAAATTTTAAGATTAAAAGGTAAACGTAACCAATCCTACAACATATATATTAGAAGATCAAGATGAGAAAGAAATCAAAGGTGCATTTTATGAAACAGAGTTGCAAAGGTTAAACATCCAGGAATTTACCTGGTAGAAAAAGTACTAAGAAAGAGTGGAAATAAAGTATTTGTAAAATGGTTAGGCTTCTCTAACGTACACAATAGCTGGATCGATAAAAATAATGTTTGCTAGAAGTTGTTATAATAATAGTTAATAAGGCTAACATTGTAAAATTATATTAAAATAAATAATACAGACAAAATCTTTCTATTGTTTTTATTATTATTATAAAGGAATTTTGTAAGGCTAACATTGTAAAATTATATTAAAATAAATAATACAGACAAAATCTTTCTATTGTTTTTATTATTATCAAGCCATTCTTTTAATAAAAGATATTTTGTTTTGCGCATTGCAAATTATTATTGCTGTGTCTACAACAATGGATGTTATATTTTAAACGATTGTTGATTTTAACTCCGATAGCTTAGGACAACCTAGTGCAAGCATATCAGTTACAAAGTTTTGCATTATATATGTTTCAATCAATTTCTTCTTTTCTAGACCCTTCACAAATACTTCTTCACCGGGTCGGATAATTTGCTTCAAATAAAGCGCTATATATGATGACACCATTCCAGCCGTTGAAGATTCATCCCAAGAAATACCATGAATATTCCTTGTCACCCAGTCGTTATGTTTTATATGATCTTGACTCAAACAACTGGACTGCATTGGCAGTTTAAAAATTTGATGCCAAACATCACCTTTCAACAAGTCCAAAACCGCAATTTCTTTACACACAAACTCGTTTTTCTTGTATTTAAATCCCTGAATATCAATTATATACATGTTTGTATGTAAATATATGCAGTAAACTTCGACTAATTAAATTAATATTAGGAGCAATCTCCTTATATAGCAGATTACCACCATCTGCGTACTTTGCCAACCCACTTTTCAACCTATCACAAGAGTGAACTCATTTTGAATTAAAACCGGCCCATGTGTATTTGCAGCCTCTAAACATAAATCAGAAACCACTTTAATTAAAAAACACAATTGACTTGAATGCGATATTTTTCTGCATCTGTCATACTGTCTCGCTAGAAAACCAAATTCAAAACATCTACACACATTTTCTCTGCACTTACATTTTCAACATACGTGTGTTACATTGAAAGAAATATAAAGACGATACTAATTCAAAACGTGCCCACAAGTATTTTACATTTGAAAAGAATTCAGGTTTTCACATTTTACATTAAAAGTATATAACGCCGATCCTAATTCAAAACGGTGCACGTGTAACTTCTCGCTAGAAAACCGAATTCAAAACAGCTACACACATTCTTCTCTGCACTTACATTTTTTTCAACATACGTGTGTGTTTCATTGAAAGTAATATAAAGCCGGTCCTAATTCAAAACGTGACAGACGTATTTTTACATTGAAAGTATAGAAGAATTCATGTTTTCACAACTATTTTACATTCAAATGGTTTCACAACTATTTTACATTGAAATTATATAGGGCCGATCCTAATTCAAAACGTGACAGACGTATTTTACACATGGAAAATACGTCTGTCGCGTTTTGAATTAGGACCGGCCCTATTTACCTACTGCTGCTTAAGCCTTACCATAACATATATTTAACACTTTTCCTTTTTTGGAGGGGATAACCAGGTAATATTTCATTTCCTTATAAATGGGAATCATGTAAACATGTTGGAGTTCTTTAACAACCATCAGGTTGCTAATCTGTGTAGCCAGGGAGATAGGGAAAAGATAGGAAGAATATAGGCTATATTAGTCAAATTATTAGAAATTTAGGTTGTGAAGGGTATGTAGAACTTTTTAGATTAGTACAGAATAGAAAAGACGTTAGAGCTGCGTCAAACCGACCTAAGATCGAAAACAAAATGATGATGCTAAAAATGTGCAAGCGCAACCATATCATCATTTAATTAATACCAGAAATAAATGAGTGCGAGTATAAAAAATATCTAAGCAATATTCACTTTCTTTCTTCGTGTGTTTCTTTCTTCTATTATTGTGATAAAATTGTGGAAGGTGCGTGAACATTTTCTTTTCACAGATGGAGATGCGTAACCACAAAAAATTAGAAAACGCTAGCTTAAACTATTAAGACCAGAAAGGCGTAGTGGTTCATAACAAAGGTCTTTCTAAGAGTTGAACCAGAAGTAACAAAATCAGCATGTTCTTGTTTATAGTCCAACAATCTTACATTATAACTTCGAGTCTGCATGAGGTTAAACTTTATTTATTAATTAATGTAAGATTTCTTCGCGTGAATTCGTGCGTTCTACAAACTAAAGTTTAAGCTTCAAATAATTCTGAAAGTCAAAGTTACGCCCAACAAGGTATAAGCGACATGTTACCTGTATTTGATGCTTTATTCAAACTAATTAATTGAAACATTTAGGTAATTGAAACCTATTTACTCAAATTCTAATTTCATAAAAAAACTTTATTTGTAAAAAATTTAATGAAATTTGTCAAGGTTCAGATTTCATGTAGAGAAGCAAACCATAAAACCAATTCAATTTTCATTTAATCAAAGCTTGGAAATCTGCGTCTCATGGTAAGGAGACCCTGAATAAATATCAAACGGGGACTTTAATTAACTGGGGTGTAATTTAACTTCACCGAGAAGGGCGTGCATGTGTTAAAGTCCATTTCGACGCTGAAACTAACCCTTAACTATCTTTACATAAAGCTTGTTAGCAACATAGTTGGTTGAAGTACATCTAGATATGGAGCATACCCTGTTTGTTTAACTTTGTAGTATTTCCACTGTGTGGAAATGTCATTTTAAATACCCTCATAACTTACAATTTTAGGAAAACTCCGTATGATATCTATGAATAATATGAATCAACTAAAGATAAATGAACTTGGTCAAACACGATTTAACTTCAAATTAAATTTTAGAATAATCGGAACAATTTTCAGCCTGCAAAACATAGACTGCTTAAATCGTTTATTGCCTGACAGTAAGCATTTTCCATAGAATGTCGACAGTCAAATTTTGAATGACCGATGTCTGTGTAAAAACTGTATCTTTGTATTATTTATTTAACTGAAATAAGAATCAATTTTAGATACCTTGAAGAGTAATTGCTCACTTGGATAGTTTAATTATTTCTATAGAAATTCCTACGAGTAGCTGAAAAGGCTTGTGTAATAAGTTGATAATAAAGAACTATTGTTGTTGCTAAAGAGTTTTTCGTACAATACGAACGCAATAGGAAATAACGTTCGCAACGAGTTTTACAACTTCTGAAGACTGTTGCCACATATTGAAAGCCGCTTGTTGATGATTCATGCGGAATTCTTATACCTGCACCGGATGTAATCAGTTGGTGAACTTCATTGTTCATAACGCCAGCTTAAATGGTAGGCGTTGGGTTGGTCAAAAATGTAGGTCTAAGATATGTGAAATTGTTTTTTAAATAGTTGTAGACATACTCTTTGTAAATTGTTACGATAAGTGACATAACTGACAAAATTCCTATACAAATAATCAAACTAAAAGGAACAATCGATCATCTGTTGAAAAATGATCGAATCAAAACAAGATCATGTAATTACTTGAATACCACAACCTTTTGAAAACTCCTAAAAATGTTATCTAAATAAAACAAAACAAACTATTAAGGTAAGTGTAATTTAATTTGTGTAAAACGTTAAAGGAATAGTGTTCCTTTTTTTTTACCTACTAAACGGTAAAACCGTTAAAGGTTTGCTGTCACTTATGGAATAAGGATATAGAAGTTTAGTATGACGTAGATAAATAGCATCAACAACAAAGTAGAGGAACTACTCAGAATAAAACCGCATGACAACTGGCTAACATGAAGTTAGTATACAACTAGGCGACAACTTCAAAAGTCATAACTGACAATACCACAAAACTAGCGGATTAGAAGTTCTAGAAAGACAGGTAAAAATTTCGATTGATCATCTATAGAATTGGACACAAGTAGATGAACGCATCTCTTTTCCTAGTTGTACAAACTTTGTTGAGTTTCGGAAAATAAATGTTACATAATATATTCAAAACACTGGTTTAAAGTATATGATGCTTGCTGAAGTTCTTTTACCAGGGCCGCTACAAGAACATAAGGATACGGAAGGACAAAAATGTCCAGAATCATTAATGACTTTAATAATTTTCAAAATATTGCTTTTTGTGAGAATAAACTAATCATTCGCGCATTTTTCCATTCGTAAGACACTAGGTGAAGAATCCTGTTACGAGACGTCACTTAGTCTAACCTTGACCAGAATAATACAGCTGAACGCAAACGAAGCATGTGTGCCCAAAGGTTAATTGATATCCACCCGGTGGAGCGACATCTTCAGAAAGACTTGATTGACGGTTTGCAAGAGGATGGATATAAGAACACAATTAAGCTTACAAATGAAATCTAGATATTATTTACATAATTCAAACACATTTTAGAATATTTAACAATTATAATTGTGTTATCAGTTGATAATAAAGAACTCTTGTTATTGCAAAAGTGGTTTCGTTACAGTTCCATATTTAAAATAGTCTACAGCATTTACTAATGTTGAAAACTCTTGACCAGGAAATCAATTTTTGATTTTTAAAAATGTAAAGAAGCCATTAAGGGCTTAAGTTAAAACCGTATAGATGATGAGGTATTCAATCCAATATTTGGCTGGTTAAGTAATTCATTATTTGCTATTTTCTTGATGTTGCACAGCACCAAAAGAATTTTTTAAATTTTAAGTTGAAAAACAATAAAATCGTAGTTACAAAATAATCCATCAAATATTAATTACTTTAAAATTATGTTGTAATAAAACTGTTCAATTGACAACACACATGTCAAAATGTATAAGTGTTTAAATGTCCAAATGAACACATTGTTACCACATTCCGAACTTTTAGAAGCAGACCTTGTAGATTCTACATTTTTGTTCCAGCATGATAATACTTGTAAGATATAAAACTTCGGTTATGGTGCGGCCGGCTTTCAGCCCATATATCCGGATACCATCGAACATTTATGGGAGGAGTCGGATTCGAAGCTCACAAACTTAGTTAGCACTACAGAAACTCTTTAACAGTATTCAGTAGCTCTCCTGGAAGAGATGGCTTGATAATACAATACACCTCCAAGACGTCAAGCTGTCATGTACGTGCCACTCGGGAATCCCCTACTCCGCGCCGACCTTCAAGGTTATCAAGCACCTCGATTTAGTATCGATTTAGCTAACGTTCAGACCTGACCGCGGAAAAAGATACCTAGTTCTTATCACAGTCTCGTCCACCTCAAGAACGAGAAGGTAAACCTTCAATTCCTTCAATTTCCTATCCATGACCTGCGAAACTTACGGTTTGAGTAGCGTTGTGCTACAAGAAGCCGATCTAGGATAAGTGTTTTGATGTTCCTTCTCTAAGTGTTTTGATGTTCCTTCTCTAAGACTAAGGTCTTCACTGCATGACAGATTTCTTAATCAATATTACAATCCAATACAAACCTTCCTCAGTTGCCCCTATATGCTGCTTAGGGTGGCAACATATTGTTAGTCGTAACGATCCACATTCTAAAATTTTTAGCTAATATGTTTGTAAATTTACGCCAATTATTTTAGAAAATAAATTAAATTCGCTTATCCTAAAAGTAAACGAGTAGAGTTGATAGTCATAATAATTCAAGTTCAACATTTCATCATCGTACACGCCATCTGGTTATATTTAAAATTCGAAACTATATTATTCGGCTACAATTTAATCAATTGAATCGGGCGTGTTTATTTATTATTGTTTATATTTACGCTTTGCTTACTCGAGAAAATGGCAACGTAGTTGGTGTTGAAAAATAAGCTTGAAGACATACCCCGGGTTAACGCAAATTGCGGATTATGTAAAAACGGTTAATGTTGCTCGATTGCTAGCGCTGGAACCCAAATATGCTCGCATGCAGTCGATGAAGAATAAATATGATCGGCTCTATAACGATATTGTACTTTACAATGCGACGGTCAGAGTAAAAGATAAGGTAAACGCTAATGGTCCCTCTTTTGATGATGTATTTGGCGTTATACGTACTACATATATCGAAAAAAAAGTGGATTATCTAAACCCGTTCAGGGCAGTTCCACCAACACTTCATCGTGCAGTTATTTGAAACCTCTTCAAATCCTAGCTTTTTATGGTTCGATAAATAAGTGGACACACTTCATTTCTTTATATAGGAGACTTATCCACAAAAGCCACCAAATTCCTTCCTGTCATGCAGATATATCATCACTTGCGTAATTTGCTGAAAGGATCTGCATTAGCGCTAGTCTCGGATTTAGCTCTTGACTCAGTTATACAATCAAGTCTTTAGTAAGCTGAAATCTCGCTATATTTTTCCTAGAAGAATTACCTGCTATTATCTAAACAAAATTTTGCAATTTAAAGGCGTTGGTTCCACGTCAAATTTTATAAATGTGCATTTCAACGCAGTTAATATCCTAAAAACCTCTATGAAGGATGAAGATCTAGCCGATTTTCTGCTGTTTTCTTTGTGTTATTTTGTGTTATCTTGAAGATGCAAAATGCATTTGTTTTGCGTGTGAGTTCTGCTATTCCTACTTGTACAGAATTATTTGATTGTTTCACTTCATAGAATAAAACTTCTGAGCTTCATGATAACATTAAAAATAAGCGAATAGTTAAACCTATTTTGCAACCTCGTAAACTTGATTCTAATCAATCTCTGATTGTAAGTAAAGAATACCTCTTTTGTCTCTAAGAATAAGCGCGGTCAGAGAGGTTGTCCGTATTGCGGAAATAATCATAAGATTTATGGATGTGCTAATTTTCAAGCCATGGATGTCTCTTGTCAGTTGTTCTCGATAAAGAAATTAGCTTGTTTCAAATGTCGGGGAAATCATACCCTAGGATGCAAATCCGAAGGAAATGTCATATATGTGCATCGAGTGCTCACCATAACCCCAATACATAAAGCTATTGATGCTGCATCTTCAGTCAAGACGTTTAATTCTGTTGATGTTTCTAAAGATGTGGTTTCTACGTGCACTGTTTCTAATTCTACTGAAATTTATACCATACGTTTAAGTACAATACAAGCTTTAGCATTAGACAATAACGGCGATTTTCAACCGATACGCTGTATTTTTGAATCTGGATTTCTAATTCTTGCGTGCAGCGTTTGGGTCTTTGATGCACTCATAATTGCCATCCAATGTGCGGTATTTCTAATAAAGTCGAAGAGTGTAGTTAGATACAGTATTCGCTCTAGCTATTCTGGTCATCAGTTTAATTTTCAGCCTCTGCATTTCCTAAGATTAGTGAAAATATTCCCGGTTGTGCGCTTCCTCTTCAACTGTATGACAAATTTAAAAATCTGCAGTTAGCACATAAAGGTTTTTACAAATCGTTGCCTGTGGATATCTTATAGTGCGCCTAAAGTTGTTTTCAGAGCATACGGGTCTTATACCGGGAAACCCTTTAGCCATTCAAACCATGTTTGGTGGTGGGCTATTAGGGCACGTTCCTACACTGGATAATTCAGTTGATGTTATCTCATTCTTTATAACCTTTACTTCTATTGACAATGAAATTTAAAAATTCTGGGAAGTGGAAGAAATGAGTACCCCTTCCAAAATCAATCCTAAAGATCTTTATTGTGAAACATATTTTCTCAAAACACATATGTCTAACGGAACGGGTCGTTGCGTGGTATCTCTCCCTTTTAAGGCCAATGTTAAGCCTTTGGGGACAAATCGTTCGATCACGTATAAAAGCTATCTTAAGTTAAACAGTGTCGGTCGCGAAATTCACCAACTCAACAAAATTGTAATGAATTTCTGCAACAATATCTGGCTTTGAGGCCTATGAACATCTCTGAAACTCATTATAATTATATGTTACCCCATCGTGAAGTATATAAACTCAAACGCAGTTCCACAAAACTGCGTATGGTGTTTAATCGCTCCACTCCTGATTCTACAGAAATATCTTTAAATGAAACATTATGGGCGGGTCCCAAATTACAATGGGGTCTCCAGGGGTTCTTTTCGGTATCATGTAGTAGCAGTTTGTGCGAACATTCGATTTATGTACTATTTGATCAGATTCGTTGGTCAACTCCAGTGATTTTTCTCGTTAAAATTTTTTTACGGCAACTTTGGCTTCAGCGCCTGAATTGAAATGATGCTCCAGATTCAGTATGGTGTGCGACTTGGGAACAATTCTGCAGAGAATTTTGTAGCCGATCTCAACTAAAAATACCTCGTAGATTATTTCAAAATAGTGGTTCTTATCGTTTATTCGAATTTTGCGATGCTAACCTCAAACTTCCGAAGAGTTAGTCACTATATTTGCTCGCATAGAAGCTGTTCGAAATAATTGCCCATTATGCTTTTATCCCCCAGATACTGCGAACTGCTCCAATTATCTTTCTCAGGGTCATTTTCCGATGGGACAGCCTAATTCGAGCTTACCTGAGGTCCACTTTCCTGTGAACGTCAGTTTGAGTTCCCGCTGGTAGCGTTTATGGCAGCGTACTCAGTATTTTTGAAGTCGTTGGTTTCGTGACTATTCGAACACCCTGAGTCAAAGGACTAAGTGGAACCGTTAAGTCGCTTCACTTGCTTTTGAGTGATGTTGCTTTTATTTCTGAGGTGAACACTTCGCCGTTGTCTTAGCTCATTGGTCGCACAGAATAGCTTTTTGCTAGCAGCGGTAGAGTGATTTGCGTAGCTGCTGTTAGAACTAGTACATCTTCCCAAGAAATAAATATTGAATTTTGTTCTTTTTTTATCATTTCTTTTCTTGCTATTACTCGTTTCTTTCTCCTGATCATGATTTGATCCAGTTAGTTTTCTTCTCTTTTCTCGAGCTAAATGAATTTATTGTAGCGCTCAATACTTTTACGAATTAAAGCTCAGTACTTCCACGATTTTAAACTCAGTATGTTAACGAATTTAAATTCAATACCTTATTAATTTTTAATCTCAACACGTAACAATTTCGCTAAATTACCACGTTTTATTTTTATTCAAATTTGTATAGCTAAATAAGACTTGAAAATGAGGTACTTTGTACAGCTCGTTTTATGGATTGGTTTATATTTCGCTTTACTTCAATGGATCGCACAGTAAATTTATGGGATGGTTCCCGGTGGTGATCCAATGTAATACGCCGTTATAACATAATTCATCATTAATTCAGAGAAGAAGCTCAAATTTACATCTTGAAAAATGCAGGTGTAGGAAAGGTGTAGGAAGTTCGCTGACGTCACTTGTTTGTCCAAGAACCGTAGGCTTGCACGTGTGGCTACGATAAGGTATTAGATACAATGAAGTCACAAAGTTCAACTTGCTGTTAGGTAAGCGATAACATAAACATTTGAGCTGACTCCAGCTGTCTCGATTTATTTGACATTCAAGAGGGTACTTAAAACTAAGATGGTAGCATTTTATAAGTTTTGTTTTACGAAGTCGTGAGATCCCTCATTGTTAGGATTTCGTTATGGTACAAATTATTGCTTATTTTAGACGTAAATGCAAATACTTAAAATCACGAAGCTTTTTATTTTATTACAGTAAAGTATTACATTCAAGTTCAGTAACACATGAAATAATTATGAATACTAATTTTGCTTAACCTCAAATATATTATTTATATTTGTAAGCCAAGGTAACAAATCTGTGTATTTTGGGTAATCAGTTTAAATACTTCTCGGTCATGTTTATTACCTTATTACCACATTTTTATGTATATTTTGTATATAAAATTTTAACAGAAAGAAAGATAAATTTAATTAAAGAACAATCATTTAATTCCATTGAGTAACTGTCTTATTTTGGACAAGTGAGTCCAAAGTTAGGGTTAATTGAGTTAAAAGATAAATATATACACACCCTTTTATTAAAGTAAAGTTTTTAGCTGTGCACTGATAAAGAAGCTACTCTTTTTCTATATCGTATAAGGTAGCAAGAGTGTGTCTCTTGTGTCCTTCATTATTATATTAACACAATTTTTTTACAGCTCCTGCTTTTGCAGTAAAAGCAATTTTTCCTCTAAGGATTTCCATGTTCTCCCTTAGGGTAATCCCGTGCTTTAAAATTCTAGGACTTGGTGGCGCCCCCTTTGCACCCCCTATTTTGTATTTAAGAGTCACTCTAGTAGACAATATTTTTGTTGTAAAACCCACGACCACTCCTCATAAGCTCTACCCGAGGAATAGACCCCTAGCTTAGTCGGAAGACAGTCGATTTCCCTTCATTACAAGGAGATCGAAACAAAGGGCTATTGTAAAATTAAATTGAGTTACCTTCACAAAAACCCAGAATACCTTATATTGTTTCAAACTTCACACAAATTTTAAACATTACTTTGGGAAATTGTATATATGTGCAATCTACAATTAATAATTCACTTTCTGAAGAAAAAAAATAACTACTCTAATGCATCTTTAAGACAATAAGGATAATATTCGCAAGCAATGTTTATATGCGTCAAGTTGATTGTATGTGATACTGTACTACCTGCTTGTAGAAGCATAACTGTTACGTCGTTCCATTTAATTTCGTAATCGGGAACATACCTAAAACAAAATAAACAAAGTTTAGTATTTGTTACTTTGTTAAAAACTTTAAAATATCAATCACATATTATACATAACTCAACACTTTTAACTTTTTCCGAGAATTCATGACCGAATCTGAAGAATTACATAAGCTTGATTAGCAATAAGTACAAAAATAATCACATTTTATAAACGCTAACCTCAACCATACTGCTTTAAGTTACGAATCATCATCATTAGGTCTTCAGTCCTGGAACTGGTTAGACGCGTACCCTCATTGTGTCCTATTCTGACCTAACCTAAAGATTTCCCTGAAATTTGCACAGTCTGCATCTATCACTATCTGATCTAGGTCAACATCTACCTCTTTTTTCCTATCTCTGCTTGTAATGTATCCCATATTATTCCCCAAAAATCCCTTAGAACGTATTCTGCCCTTCTATTTCTCTTATTTTTCCCCAGATATCCTTGTTCCCCTACTATTTCTATAACCTATTTGTTATTATCTTTGTCTGTCCATGCTATCGTCCTCATACATCTGAAGCACAGCATTTCAAAAGGCTGCTACCGTTTTTCTGTCTGCGTTTCAGACTGCTCGTATTTCATAGGCATACTGTGCTGTGCTCCACACCTATGCTTCCAACAATTTTCTTCTTGTTCTATGTTTGTTGTCTTTCCTCATAGGCGCTGTTCTTTCTTGTTAGATGCCGTTCGGTCACCTTCTATTGTTTTACAATTATATACTCTATTTCTTCGACCTTCAATGGTTGTAAAGGGAGGTAAGCAGCCTGTGGCTGCCAAGTTCCCCCAACACTTAACCATTTACCGATTTAATATATTTTCCAATATATCTTTTCGCACATTCAACATTAGTTGCAGATATTTCGAACCAACAACTAGTTGTTTATACTAATCATCAGATTTATCTGCACTTATTTTTTCGTCATTAGGTTTTCCGTCTCAAAACTGGTTGGACACGTACCTGCACTTGTTTATATTCTGAGCTAGCCTACATAGTTCCCTGAAATGTGTAAACAGCTCGTTCCCCTTCTATTGTTTTCTAATTTTATGCCCTATTTCACCGAGATTCAGTGAAGGGGGATAAGCAACCTGTGGCTACCAAGATCCCCCAACACTTAGACATTTGCCGAAATAATGGTTTTCCAGTAAATCCTTTCACACACTTAACAATATTCGAGAATATTGCCCAGCCAATTCTTGTAGTTACTTATAATAATCATCGTGTTTAAGCACAGTTATTTTCTCGTCATTAGTTTATCCATCTTGGGATTGGTTGGATGCGTACCTCCATTGATTTCTATTCTGGGCTAGCCTACACATCTCCCTCTTGTTAAATGTAGCACGACCTTGTGCTAATCTTTGTTTTATATCTTTTGTGCTTTTCCCATCTTGCGTTATTTGGCTTCCTAGGTAGCAGAAATCCTTAACCTCTTGTAAGTTCGTGTTACATACTTGTATTCTTGTTTTTGATTTATTTTCCCCACCTTTGCATGCTAGAACTTTAGTTTTAGTTTTGTTAATTTTCATACCGTATCTCTCTGTTAGTACTGTTTCCATTTCATTAAGAGCAGCTTCTAATTCTTCCTTGCTAGACGCTAATACCGCTATATCATCTGCAAATCTAAGCATATCAATTTTTTGTCCCTGCATAGTAATTCCAAATGTCTTCCTACATTTGACAGTATTCATTGCCTCTTCAATGTACAAGTTAAAAATTAATGGGGATAGGGCACATCCCTGTCTTACCCCTTTCTTAATGTTTACTTCTCTACGTTCCTGCTCTAATTCTATTACTGCTGTTTGCTCTTTGTATAAGCTATGTACTATTCGTCTATCCCTATAGCTCATTCCAATCTTTTTGAGTATTTCAAACATTTTTTTCCACTTTACATTGTCGAATGCTTTTTCCAGATCTACAAACCCTATATACACGCTTTCCCCCTTTTCTATTGTTTTCTCCATTATCACTCTCAGAGCTAAAATAGCCTCCCGTGTTCCCCTGTTTCGCCTAAACCCAAATTGGTCTTCTCCTAGTATTTCTTCCGTCCGTTTTTCCATTCGTCTTTGCACAATTCTAGTTAATATTTTTGACACGTGTGCTGTCAAACTTATTGTTCGAAAATTTTCACATCTATCCGCATCTTTCTTTTTTGGTATAGTTACTATGATGCTACGTTTGAAATCTTTGGGTATCTCGCCTGTCTCATACATATAACTTACAAGTTGGAAGAGACGTTCTGTTACTGCTTGTCCAGCGGCTTTTAGAGTTTCTGCTTGCACCTTATCTGTACCCGGCGCCTTACCATTTTTCAGACTCTTTAATGCTAATTCAAACTCATCTCTAAGTATATAATAACCCAAGTCATCATTTTCAATGTCTGATTCCTGTTCTAATGCAGTTAGTTCCTCTCCTGCATATAAATTCCCTATATATTCTTGCCATCTACTCACTTTCTCTACGTTTTCTATGATGACGTTTCCTTGTGCGTCCCTTATATTTTTGTTATACGGTTTTATATCCCTAAAATTCATTCTAATTAATTTGTAAGCTTCGTCTGTCTTTCCTATTTCCATTTTCGTTTGTACCTCTTTGCACTTTTCATCAATCCATTGTTCTTTAGCTTTCCTGCATTTTCGAATAATTTCCAATTTTATGGCTTTGTATCTCTGTTTTCCTGTTTCGTCTGATTTATTTTTGTATTTTCGTCTTTCTTCTATTAAATTCAGGATATCCTTTGTTATCCATGGTTTCTTATTTTCTTTTTGTGTATACCCCAGAATATCTCTGGCCGCCATGTCTAGGCTGGATTTAATGTTATTCCATTCTGTTTCTACTTCCTTAGTATCAGATATTTTCCCGATATCTTTGAGCAATTCATTTGACTTTTTTTCGAATCTTTCTAGAATATCTTTATCTTTTAGTTTCTCTAAGTCCAAGTGCCTTTTTCCGTTTCTTTTTTTCACATTCTTAAATTTAAGTGCGGCCTTCATAATTACGATGTTGTGGTCAGTATCTATATCTGCTTCTGGGTAGCTTCTACAGTCTTTTACTTGATTCCTAAACCGTTGTCTAACAAGAATGTAATCTATTTGATATCTTCCTATATCTCCTGGTATCTTCAAATTAGAAGAAACTAAACAAACTAAGCCGCGGAGCAGCCACCCTATTTTTCCCTACATTTCATTTGATCCTTTAATGTGCGCGACAACATTCACACACGGGACCTATTTTACCTCTCATCCGAACGAGGGCATATTTTTGTAAAAAATGCTCGCCTAACATTTTTCAAGCGGTTCGTGTTGGCCATCGAAACCGGGACTTTGGGATCAGCAGTCATATGCGGACCTGTCGCCTCGGTACATTTGAATTTCCAATGCTCTACCCAAAAATGCTACATTGGCCAAGAAGCGAGTTCTTTTTTCCTAGAAATTTTGAATGTTGCCGAATCCTTGCTATTCCAAGCAAGGTAGGTATCTTTAACGTACATGACAACTCTCACGCACAGGACCTACATTCTACTTCTCATCCGAACGAGGGCGTATTTTGTGATAAATGCTGGCCTAACATTTCTCAAGCAGTGTCGGGAATCGATAGTGGGGCCTTGGGATCAGCACTAACAGTTTATGTTTCCTCTACATTTGACTTTTCAATGCTCCGCACGAAGGTACTACATAGGCCAAAAGCGAATTTTATTGCACCTGAAAATTTTCAATTCTGCCCACCCTTTTCTATTTCAGGCAAAATAGGGGGTTTTTAACGTGTGCGACAACATTCACACACGGGACCTATTTTACCTTTCATCCGAACGAGGGCATATTTTTGTAAAAAAAATGCTCGCCTAACATTTTTCAAGCGGTTCGTATCGGTAATCGAAACCGGGACCTTGGGATCAGCAGTCATACGCGGATCTGTCTCATCAACGAAGTCGCCCCGGTACATTTGAATTTCCAATGCTCTGCCCAAAGATACTACATTGGCCAGGAAGCGAGTTTTTTTACCTAGAAATTTTGAATTTGCCGAATCCTTGCTATTTCAAGTGAGGTAGGGATCTTTAACGTGAGTAGCAACATCCACACACGAAACCAACATTTTACTCTCATCTGAACTAGGTTTAATTTGCGAAAAATTAATCCATTTATTTTGTTGTTTGTAAAATTTCCAACAAGCTGAAAATGGAAATCAAACTTTGCACTTTCGCATTATTTAATTTTTTAGAAAAAATGCACGTTTAGCTTGCCAAAAGTTGTGTGAAGTTTATGGTGATAATGGTTTAAAAAAACGTTACTGCCAACGATGGTTCACAAAATTCTGTGCTGGTGCATTTTCTCCTAAAGATACACCTCGGTCAGGAAAGTCAATTCAATTTAATGACGATCAAATAAATACACTAATTGAGTCGAACCAGCGTTACACAACATCAGAGATTGCTGAGATCATTCAACCGTTCATGACCATCTGACAAAGCTAACAAGCATATCAAGCTCGTATATCGTAAAGGAGTTGTGTTCCATCACAACAACTCTCCACCACATACAAGTTTGATCACTCGGCAAAACATATTGGACCTTGGTTGAAATGTGTTGTTACATCCAGCATACTCTCCAGACCTAGTTCCATCGGATTTTCATTTGTTTAGATTTCTGCAAAACTCACTGCGTGACATAACGTTTGATTCAGATGAGGCTGTTCAATTTTTCTCTGATACAGACAGGTCTTTCTACGAACAAGGAATTATGAAACCTCCTTAACAATGGCTAACAGTTATCGACAAAATTGACAATATATCATTAATTGAGCAAATATCTATATGTAAATAAATACACTTTTAAAACATTGAAAAAATGCGCCATGACTTTCCGACAACCTGATAAAAAAATTTCATTTAATACGTACACAATAGAAAAATTCAGTCAAAAAGTAGATATGTCCAACATGGTGTTCTAATAAATTCGGAACCCTTTTACATTTTCTGATAAGACAAGTAAAAAGCCACTTACACTCAAACCTTCATAAATCCAATAGCTATATCACGCTCATTGGTTCTAAATGCCCCTTTCAAGTAAGGTTTAAATGCTCCTACTAAAGAAAAGCGCCTTTTTCATAGAAGCTCTTCGTACTAATATTTGTAAAATTTACATTAAAAGAATTAGTTAGTCTAAGAATAAAGATGTATAAAATCTAAATTCTAGTGTGCATTGGAAAGCTTTTCTTTAGTTAACTGAAAGATTTGCTATATCAAGAGAACATTTTTCTATTATATGGGCTGCATGTAAAAACCACTGAACAGTGAAAAGCGCTCTCGAGTTTAGTTCAGAATCGTCGAGTACGGAATTCAAGACCATTGCACCATATAGCTGTCAAGTTATTTCAGTAATTTAGTTCACTACTCATACAATATACGCAGTAGAGTGTAACGGCAATTCTCTATGATTGCCGGCAATTTGGGGTGAGTTGCACAATCAATAGTTCAATTTTCATTTAGGTTAACGTATATGTGAACTGATGAACGTATTAATCTGAACAATAAAAATCACAAACTTATCAAAAGTAGTTAGATTGCAGGTGGTATTATACACAACCAGTGCGGTAAATACTCCAATAAGCTCGATACTTTTATTTAGAATGATTGCCATGGTAACAGCATATAGCAGATACCACCCTGATACAAATAAAGGCCAATTCAAATAAAGATGCGCATGACTCATAATTCTTACAGTATGTTGTAAAAGGTAATTGTATAGGCATCTCTATAACTTCGAGTACAACGCTTAAGTAGTGTAGATGAAAATTTGGAAAAACTTGTATAAAGTATGAACTATAAGCAATGAACAACTAAACCTGAAACAGCAAGTGACAATTCCAGTAGTCAAAATTAAAAAACAAAAAAAGAATCAAAACCAGACATACTACTTGTATTACAACGCTCAGAACACGCACATCCTTCCAAAACTTTATTATTGTAACGAAAACTCTATTTGCAATAACAACAGTTCTTTATTTTTAAACTGAGTATACAAGCCTTCTCAACAACTAGCAGTTACAATAAAATTTCTAAAAGCTCTCCCAACAGTACAATATTATCTTCTTAGCACTAAAACTTGGGCGTTCCCTTCTAAATTACATACTAACGAAGCATTTAATTATCTATGCAAACACTAATAATCACAATAATTTATATCAACACTAATTTATATCACACCTTTCAAAGCTTTAAACTAGGCCTAGTGTGTAATCAAGGCTTCAATCGCAACTCTATCAAGGTTTCAATCAGAACTGACTTCCAATATACACGACGGTAATTTATATACATATTCAAAAACCTACAAACCATTCTAAAGCATACCAGCAATTATGCAAATGCTCGAATGTGCCTATCACACTAAATAATTCTTAAATGCAAAAACCTTGTACCGATCAATCAATTCTATTTGAAGATGTCATCTCACAGAGTGCTCACCATTATCTTTTGTATACATATGCTTCGTTTAGGTTCTAATGTAATTATTCTGGTCGGTGACAGAGCAATCGGCGCTAGATTGTTTTATAATAGCAGAAATAGAGAAAATACATCAACATAATATACACATGTATACAACATATAAAAGTTTCAGTTCGAAACTCTTAAACTTTGAAGTTTTTGTTTTGAACAAAAACGTGTCGATTTTAAAATGAAGGTGAAGGTTTAAAAAACAATTTTGCATTCCACCTCAGCTACCATAACTTTTAAATTTCGAACTGCATTCCCTAGCTTGTGATACATAGTTTTAAAGAAATAAATTAGTTCTATTCAACGAGCATAAAATAGTTTGATTAGACATATAGTCCAGTAATAATAGACATAATAATGATCAAACGCTTTATACCAGTTCAAATTAGAATATCACGCGAAGTGAAAATAGTAAATTAAATAATTATAAATTTAGTGAAAGTCATGATAAAAAGTGCAAGTATACGATAAAAGTTTGCCGTTAACTTTGAAATGTAAGTTAAAATTTTTAATTAAACATAATTTTAATATTTAATAACTTAGGGCTCTAACAAAGCAATCCAACAAAGTAATCTAACAAAGTACTCTAACAAAGCAATCTAACGAAGTACTCTAAATATTCGACCAGAGATCTAACTGAGTACTCTAAATAAGTATTTGACAACAGATCTAATTAAGCAGTATAAATATTCGTATAAACAACCATCTAAATATTGGTCTACATAAGCATCTGAGCATTGAAGAGAAAAATTAATTAAGAAAATCAACTAAGGGTTAAATTGGGCGTTTGGCCGAGCTGTACTACGCAATAGACAAGAGGGCTTAACTAAAAACAATCCAGGGGTACTGGTCAATCGCATGCAACATCAGTTCTAAGAATTGGAAACACACAAGGAAAACACAGGTCAGAAATAAGAACATTTTTTAATAGCACAAGACATTATTTTCATTTTAAACATTTATATTTTTGCATATATTGAAATATTTATGTAAAGGGTCATCAAAAATCTTTTAAAAATTACGTAGAGAGAAAGAAGGTCGTTTGAACGTTCAAAAGGTACTTCCAGTAGTATACAGTGTTATTTTTGCTGGATTTAAGGGAGTTATAATTTGGGAACAAACAGATTGATATTGTTACTCTGATTTAGAGGTTTATTTTTGAATAGCGAATCACATTATAAAAGTTGTAAAGCTGAAGTGTATATATTTTTTTTGGTCATTATACAAATTTTGATAAGTTCATTTATCTCATTCAAGTAGGAAATTGCTAGAAAAAAAGGGGGGTAAAAATTTCTTTGTTATCATACCGTCGTGCACTCTATGTAGATTGAACTCAGCTTGTCGAGTCATATAAAACGAATTTTGTTTAAAATTTAAATTTTAGGTTAGTTAGAGACAGAGCGGTGGCGGGCAGCAGGAAACTGAACGTTATTTACATCGGCGTGCGGCGATATCACAGCAATATATATATATAATATTCAATAGGTATTTCTTGACCTTCTTTTATATAATATTACTTGAAATTGTGTTTCTTGGGAAAAAGGTCTAAATAAATAAAAAAAAAATTTTTTCACATTATATGCGTGTTAAACAGACGTTTCGACCGTCGCAAGATGGTCTTTATCAATGATGTTTTTTTATCCATAAACGGAGGTTTATATATTATAACGTAGTATAAATTGAGTCATTCATTAAATGGTATGGTACGGTTACTACACTTTAATTTATTTAATATACAATTGTACTTGATGCGAGTTGCTAAACTCTTAGTCAAAATTTAAAATTCTAATTTCTTAGTAAACATGTATATTAAAATGTTTAGTACAGAGTTTGATTGGAGACTAATGCTTGATTTATTGGAGTTTCTATTTCTTGGCACTGGATAAAGACACGTTTTTAAAACAGGTTAAAATCATAATACTATTTACAATTTGTCGACATTGTTGACTAAGTAAATATATGAATTTTAACCTGTTTAGAAACTGTCATATCATGTAGCAAAACTACGAATCAATATCAATTCATCAATCTGTATAACTGTTTATACAATTTTACTAAGTGGGAATGACTAAATTGAACTGTCATTATAATATTATTATAATTAATATATATATATATATATATATATAAAATACTCATATTTAGACCAGGGTAGAAAATTAAATAATCACATCAAATAATTTTAATCACCGTGTATAAGGAATTTTATTAGATAATACGCGTTATTAAAACCGTGAAGCATAAAAATTTATTAGTTTCATTAAACATAAGAAATTTAAATCATGTACAAGACGCTTTATATCAAAAGAAGCAGTATTAAAAGCTCTGCGTGTAATGTAATTATTCCTAAACAAATGGAAATTACGTGCAAAATTTATCTTAATTAACTTTATTTCAAGTAACCGGTATTGAACAAAACGTACAGATAATATCTATAGAAACTTGTAAAACCCAATGAAATGCAAATCCTAGAAGTGTTAGTTAGAAGTAGGATGTTTGAACACACCTGCGTATTTTAAAAGGCAATTTCAGTTTAATTTGTTTAGATAAACATGTCGATTCTAAGGATATTGGAAACGGTCAGATGCTTTAGCACGAAATACAAAACAGGGTTTATTTAAAAGCTCTGAGAATTAATATTATTTTGAACACCTGCGTAGTTTAAATATCACGTACGGCGAAAATTGTGTAGATAACAAATGGTTTCAAAGAATCTTGGAGAAACCGGGGCTTAATATTCACGAGAATGTGCGATACGGGGTTATTAAACCCAGATAGTCCACATGGACTAAAATATAATCGATAATAAAGAATATCAATTTGCACCAATACGAACAGGTTAGAAAAGGAAGAGAAAATGCGTCAAGCAAAGACACATATAGTAAAAGGCGTGATTTAAGCAACGTCACGAGGGTCACAATTGGTTGAAAATAGGATGCAAATATCAGAGGTAGAAACAACAATTTCTGTACAAAATTAATTAGTTTTTCTCGGACATGTTTCCGTGCCGTGTGAGAATTTCTGATATTTAAATGGGGCAGTGAAAATTTCGTAAAACCGACGCGCGAGCGACGGACTGGGAACATAGAATGAGAAATTCTTAAGAATTGTCTGTTTTGGGGAACAGACCGACAGACAGGCTTTTGCTATATATACCGGTGGTAATATGAATTTCGGTCTCTTAGACTTTTGACTATTCGATGCGTTAAAAGCTCTTACATCCGCGACTTGATTCAAGATGTTAAACAGTGCATTTTAGTTTGATAAAATAATTTAAAATTTTGCTCATATATTTTAGTGATTCAAAATAGTTTGTTATTTACGTGCTAACATGAATGTACTTCAGTGCACTTAGATACAAGGTAATAAAATTTAGTATCACTGTACCAATTAGCAAAATTTACAACGACAAATGTATACACAAAAGTAGGCAGTTTTGGCGTATATTGGTGAAAGACGCATGAATTTCTTTGCTATTTTCGGGGTGTTAATAATTAAATGGTTCAAATACGTGTCTGGATCCACGAAACAAGGGTCAGATATACACAGATGAGTTCCGGAAAAGCCCAGAAACAACTTTAAATAAATAGTGATGGAGAAAATTTTAAAAGCGTTGAGAATTAGAAGCTGTAAATATAATCCTGTTGGAATGGTGTGATTACTAAAGGGACGATGTACATTGAAGCTTTGAGGACAGTAACCTTCAGGTAAATTATACTATTTTGTTTGACATTTTGTGTGTGTTGAATAACTTTATAATTGATTTACTTTAAATGGACATTAGTGAAATTGTACTAACCATAAAATTTTAATTTTAAGATGAAATTTGCTTGTTCAAGTAGAAAGGGGTATTTAGTATTGATGTTCTGAATTATGATGAAAATATGGGTATGTCTTTGAGCTCAATTAGACGAACCTGGTTAATTAACGTAAAGGGTGGTAGATGCTCCTTTATACTCAGACTCCGGTCTGCTTATATTGTTATATTAATTAGTAGGCATCCAACAAGGACTTTAATTCTGGATGCACATTAAAATGATAATAAATTTAATTTTGAAATTTTCCGATATTAAAAATTTATGCTGAATATTAATTTTGAAATTTTAATGTATTGTGAATATTGATGTAAATAGAGTTGACGTTGATGTTTGTGGTAGGAATGTGTTGTTTAATTTTATGAATGAGGAGGTTTATAAAATTAGGTGAGCAGCCGAGGCGAAAAGCGTAGTTCACGGATTTTGGAGGTTTCACAGCAAATTTGACGCCCAAACTGTGGGGCTCGAATGTTTTTTTTTAGGACCAGTTCCCGCATTCAAAGGAGCATTTCACAGCAATATATATATATATATATATATATATATATATATACACGCACCCACGCACGCACGCACGCACAAACATACACATATACACGCACGCACGCATGCACTCAATCACGCACCCACGCATGCATGCACACACAAACACACACACACGCGCACACACATCCATGTTCAGCTAGAGGAAAGTACAACTTATCAATCTAGTTTAATCTAATAGCGATAATTTAGAACCTCGTAGCTTGTACAAGTGCTTATTACGTCCGATTAGTCGAGGATGTCGTGGGTTATCACCAATAGTTGGGTTTGGGTTCACATTAAAGAAAAACCAATATTATTTAACAAAGTTTATATATGTGAAATCCTATTCACCGCAATTTAAAATTAATTTTGTAGCATCCTATACATTTGATATTGGTAACTTAGGTTTTTTTAAAATAGTGTTATCATAGTATATTCATTTTCGCAATATTGTATTTTATATGATCGCGTTCAAGTAAACATTTTGAAAAACGAAAGAATCGAAAACGATACGAGATAGATTTAAAGCTGATATACAAGTTTATTTCACATTTAGCTGAGAATTCAAAAATGGAAAGATAAATAAGGTGTTTTATTTAAAACATAGAAGTTGAGGGCGATATCCAGTACAATCACAAGAAATGCCTTTTTGAAAATAATATTAGCATGGCAGAGTACCTTTGATCAGGTCTGTATGCAAATATTCAGGTGACTTCTAATATTACGATCATAAATACGGGTGTACTACTATTTAAAATTCACGTTACTAGCTGTTTTTATTCTAATTCTGTTTTATCGTGTTCTCCTAGGTGTGTCCGGATAAAAATGGATAGGTTGAGTTTTTAAAATGCCACCTTAGCAGTCAAAATATTGTTCCGCACAGAAAAAAGAATTCTTAGAAAATAATAAAGGGACAATATTTTGGCTGTCAATAGCATTTTCAAAAATTCAACCTGTTCATTCTCATCTACACACGCACAGGAACACGATACAAAAAGAATTAGAAGAATAAACAATACACAAAATAGTTACAGCAACCGCACGGAAAAAAATATTTCTCAAACATGCAAAAATATACAAAGATATCAAAATAACACTTTTTCAAAAATGTAGCCTGTCCATTTTCATCTACACACACCCAGAAACTTATGCAAAAAGTATCAGAACAAACACCAGTATACAAAAAAGATTACTGAAATCAGTCCTTTGCGGGCGCTGTAACTTTTCTTGTTTTTTGTTTTTTGAACTAATTCCTTTTGTATGGTATTCTTGGATGTACGTGGATGAAAACGGAAGTCCGAATATTTAAAAATGCCCTCTTGGCAACCACAATACTGTTCTGTATAGAAGAAAGCATACTTAAAAAATGATTAAAATAACAATAATTTGACTACCAAAGACATATTCAAAAATTCAGTCTGTCCATGCATATCTACACATGCACAGGAACACGGTACAAAAAGAATTAGAACAATAAAAACAATACACAAAAAAAAAGCTTAAAGCGTCCGCTCAGAAAGCATTTTAAATTATTTGATCAATTGATACATTCAGTAATTCTAAATCTCACACAGAATTGTAATTATAAAATTTTAAGCAAGGTTTGAGGCAATTTTTGATACATTTATAATGCTTATATTAAACCAAAAATATGAAACCGTTTTTAATTTGTAAGAATCCTTTCGTCAATGACGTTTAATATACTATCGAAAAATATTTATTTTATTTAAATGTTTGCGTTCAAATTCTATTATTTAGTAAGTTTGAATATGTTCGTCTTTGACCTCACTTTCGTAATAGTTTATTTTCCTACTGTATTTTGTGTTTACGTATGTATATTATAACTGTTTTTGGTCATTTGACTTAGTTTATTTAGTACTTTTGTAATTTTTTTAATGGTTTCTTGTTACATCTTCAATTTTTATACTGCTACGGGACCGATAGCTAAAATTTCTGGCTGTGGCAACAGTGTATTCATCAAACGCTTGGACATACAAAAATTAATATTTTGACGTTTGCCTTATAAAAACGGGAAAACGGTATAATTTCGAATAGTCTGATAATACTGTAATTTTAAAGTTAATGATAATTGAGGAAACACGGATTTAAATCCTAAGCATTTTTAAACGATAATTTTGTTCTATTTTTGACTGAAAACAAGTGAAAAATAGTGCTACGATGATTTAAAAACTGCTTTTGGTGATGAAGCATCATCAAGAACAACTGTATTTCCGTGGTACCAAAAATATAACTTTGATCGTAGTAGTCTTATTACGAAATGTCGTGATGGTTGACCAACAAGAGAAAACATTGATGCAGTTAAATGATAATAATAGATTACATGTAGCGTTTATGGAAAATTAGTCGAAGTTGAGTATGGATATTTTGAATGACCACTTAAGTGGTGCCAGAAAATGCTTTAGCGATTTAAGTAAGAAACTTCAAATTTGGATATGACATAATTAGTAATGATGAAAATTAAATGCATGCATATGAACCTGAAGCGACACGGTAATCAAATGTTTAAGTAATGTTGAAAGAAACCCAAGAAAACGTTATTTTTGTCGTAATATTCCCAAGACAATGGTTGCTTGTTTAGTTTCAAAACTGAACGTCATACTATTTCGTTTAGAACATAGCAAAACTGTAAATACAAAATATTATACATCCATCTGTTTATCGCAAATGTTCCCGAAAAGCAAAAAAACACGAAACATCGTATTGTTTCGCCGATTACTACCTCTAACCAGAGTAATTACATTGGAATGCAACCGAGGTGTTTGTACACAAAAGATGATTCATAAGCCCCTGTGGGAGATGGACTTGATTGATAGGTACAAGAGTTTGCATTTAAAAGCTTCTTTAAGCTTACAATAGGTACATTCGAGATGTTGCTTGCATATTCTGGTATGTTCTAGAAATAATTAGAACGATTGGTTAATATATAAATAGCCATTAAGGGGTTTTAAAACACGGTTCTAATTAAAGCTTGAATTACAACACGAGTTCTAAATTAAACCTATAAAAGTCGTGATATAAATTTGTGGTACATATAAATTGCCCTATGTGAGATAAATTATTGTAGTGATCGATATATATATATATATATATATATACTATACTATACTTTTGTGGTATAACGACCTTACAATTATAAACTATAATATATACAGTGACAGGCTTTCTGGTCTGCTGGTTAATAAAGTGTACTCTTTATTATAAACTAAGCTTTCGGTTTTATTTTAAATCATTATCAAAGATATAATGTGAGGTTATACAATGAAATCGTTGATATAGATAAATTATGAATATAAGTTAAAAGTGTGGTAAAAAGCTTTAGAAAAGAAAACAGTAATGTGGTTTGCTAACCATATTTGAATGTTATAATAATTATAATATTATGTATCATAGGGCATCCTGAATGCTTCACCTCAATTAACTTGAAAACGACTACAGATATCGACTTCAATCAAGCGCAACTTTGTTACTCAGAAATGTTAAAAGATTCTAATTCTGGCATTATAAGTTATAAAAGCTTACACACAAAAAAATTTTAGGGTTAAACGTGATTGTTCCCCCTCGAATGGGACGCTGCTGATCTTATTATCGAAAAATGGATAAGCCTATTTTTTTCGGCATAAAAACATGGGTAAGTATCAAAAATCTGAATAAAATATCTTCAGTGTTATAACTGCATAGGGGTACATTTTAGGGCGTATGTTTAGTAGAAGTTTTATGTTTATTTTGTGCTAAAGAACACTCCCTTAAAATAGTGCCGTGCAATTTTTTAACATCTGGTATATATTTATTACAGTGGTCTATAGGAATTGGTTACAGTGCAACGATATAAGTAATTAAGAAGATAGCATTGTCGCGTTTAGAAGTTAATATTTATACTGTTAGCGATTAGCTTGAAAGAAATTGTTATTAGAGCTTTTAAAAATTTCACTGTAGCTAAGAATTTTTGAAATGACTATAATCAGTTGGATAATAAAAAACTGTTGTTTGTGCAAATAGAGTTTTCGTTACAGTATCATTCCATACCAAACCAATTCATATTGTACAGCAAACAATAGATTGCGTAATCAGTCAAATGAAGCAATTAATGTTTTATCCCTCGTATAGTTCTAACTTAAGTGCAAATGACTTGTTTATATTTACAAAAATCAACAATCAACTTCTTTGCCAACGATTTTCAACACTAGAATATGCTATAGAGGCGTTTTAAAATGAAATGGAGAAAAATGATTTTATGATTTGTTTGTGGGAATGATAAAATGCATACATGAACTGGAACATGTTGTTTGAAAATCAATTAAGACATTTTTTAATTTTAAATATCTTTCTCTCTTCTATAGCAAAATTTTAGCAACGATCTCATATTTAAAGGAAGATTTGTACGCTCTTTAACAAGTATTTTAAACCATATCATGGACGCGGTATTTTAACTTTCGGAAAGACTTTTATGTAGTTTCCAATTTCTAATCAATTGTAGTTCCACAGAATATCTTACTGCAGTCCTTCAAAAAAATTTAGAAATTATACCGGCGATTGCCAAACGTAATGCATAATCAACCGCATTTGTCTGATCCTCGCTAAACACGCAATGTCTAATCATGCTTATTTTTTACATAATATTTTAGTAATGCGTATTTTACACGATGCAACATATCGTAGAACGCACAACACCGCATTGTGTTTTCAGGATCAATCAATACTGTATTGTACACCTTTTATCCATCTTCACAGCTTTTTACTTTTTCTGTAGACTTTACATTGTTCAGCAAACAAAAGGATCGCATGCATAAGGTCACACATATTTATCCTTCACGCTGTTCCTTTAGGAGCTTGATTTATATTAGCTTTTATACAATATTTCCACATTGTTGCCTGATCCTGAAAAGCGTTTCTCTAAGAATTTAAATGTGAGTACATTACGTATCGCAAGTGCATTAATTACGTACACACTGGTATATAGGAAAATATTTATCAAGTTTAGCTAGTCCCAACATACACGAACAATTTTATAGAAGCTGGGTAGTTTACAATTTACTAACAGGACTATCCCATTATATTATTAAGCTAACATATCGCAATAAATAGTAACGTACCTAGTACTTTCTTATACAACCAGCAATTAAAACCCGGGACTTTATTATAGACATACCAATTCCACAAATATCAACATATTTTTCATGACTAATCATCATACAAACTTGAATGTAACAACGCAGTGCCAAGATACCAAAATTATTACAAATTACTCAAACAGAGAGAAGCCCATAATATAATATAATTTAAAACGTATTGAGCCTATCCGATGACGCTTGGTGTTTAACAGTATATAGCAACAGTGGGAGAACCTAATGTTCCTATGTACCGAGAAAACCTTTGATCTTAACCACAGGTTCAGTTCAAGTCCCACGAACCATGTGAATCAGTACATCACGTAAACCCACGGAGACATTTTAGCTTATATATACCATTAAATTATAATAGAAGAGCTCATTCAAACACAGTCGGTCGGCCATGTTCTTCAAGCGGTTATAATTCAATGGACCAATACCAGCGTCGAGCGATGACAAATTTTTAAGTAATTAACGGTACGTTAATTTCATCAAATCGAGGTTGCAAGTGAAAACTTCTCGGACGCGTTTTGCGAGCGCAAAATTACAGAAGCTACTATACTCCATTCCAGTTAAGAAGGTACTGAAGAAAAAGATAGGACTGAATTTTAGCGATTCTCATTGGTGGATGGATGAGCCAAGTGTACACAAGTATAAATATCCCGTATGTTTGTGTTGGTTGTTTGAACATTTTTATTATAAGACAGATTGTCAATTGGCATTTTGACATTTGCTATTGCCCTTTCATATTTTCGTTTTTGTTATTTATTGTATTTTGTTATTAGTTTGCCTTTGAAATTTTGCTCGGCCTTATTAATTGGTGTTAATTTTATATTTAGTATCAAAACAGTTCTTGTCAGAGCTATAAAACACCAGTGTCTTCATAATAAGGTAAGCATGTCTCATTAAAGATAAGCATATAATACTAACAATGAATTCTTTTCAGACTTTTATTTAATTATGGATCACCAACCTATTAAAAATCCGAAGAGCAAACATGTTATGAGCGGGCAAAAGCTTATTGCCTATAATATATATTTGAAAAATTCCACAAATGCATCCAAAACGCAATCTGTGAAGCAAACTGCGTTAGAAGTGGGTTTAGGTGTTCGATCAATGTGAAATATTGTAAAGGAAATGGAAACTACTGGTACTGCTTCCTCGCCAAAGACTACAAGAGTGCGTACAACAATCTACGACGAACTTGAAGAATTTGAAAGATGTGCGATTCGACGGCATGTTCATGCATTTTACTTTAGAAATGAATTACCAAATTTAGAGAAAGTATTACATGCAATAAACAATGATGACTCTTTACCAAACTTCAGTCGCACATCACTTTATCGAGTAATGATGAAATTGGGTTTTAAATATGGAAAGCGTAGCCGAAAACAATTTTAATTGAAAACCTGAAATTGTGTTGTGGCGAAGAAAATATTTAACTGCAATTAAAAGTATAGAGCTGAAGGCAAAAGAATTTATTATACTAATGAAACGTGGGTGAATGCTGGACATGTAAAGAACAAGGTATGGCAAGACACCACTGTAAAAACAGCAAGGCAGGCATTAATCGAAGGTTTATCGACTGGTATACGAGATCCCTCTGGCAAGGGCAAGAGATTAATTGTTGCGCACATGGGTAGTGATATGGGATTTGTCAATGGTGCATATTTAAACTTTCAATCTAAAAAAACAGGTAGCGTTTTAACACTATAAACAACTTAGGACCCTGAGTTCATAATTATCGTTTTAAGAGATTATCACGAAGACATGAACGGTAAAGCGTTTACAACTTGGTTGAAAGGTGTATTACCTCTTCTTGATAATGATATGTAATCGTGCTTGATAATGCTCCTTATCACAGCGTCAAAGCCGATAAGGTTCCAAATCAAAGTTGGCGGAAAGAACAAATTTATAATTGGTAAAACGCAAAACACATTGAAGTTACCAAAGAGCTATTAAAAGTTGAATTATTAGCCTTAGTAAAGCAGCACTATCTAGCTCACCCCGCACCTTATGATGTTGACTAAATTGTAAAACGCTCTGGCAGAACTGTATTAAGGTTACCCCCATACCACTGCAATCTAAATCCAATTGAGCTGATTTGGGCTCGAGTAAAGCAGCATGTAGCTACCAACAATTCTACTTTTAAAATTAACGACGTGAAGGTGCTTCTGGATGAAGGAATTGCAGCCATAGATAAAGGACATTGGGTTAATTGTATTAGCCATACAATTAAAGAAGAAGAAAAAATGTAGAAATTGGAATGCATTGTCGAAGAACTTGTCGAACAAATTGTAATAAATGTTGGATATGAAAGTACAACAGACGACGAAGATACCTCTGGGGATGATATGGACGTAGATTAAATATAAATTTGTGATATCATTGTTTTGATATTTTGTGATGTGTTTAATTAAAAATAGCTTATATATTGTTCTATATTAATATTTTATTTAAACTTTAACCAAACAGATAGAAAATAAAGTTCAATAATGCTTGATATGTTTTAAAACCGTGTTTCTTGGATGTATTTATTCAAAAACCTCAATCTTGCAAAAAATATAAATAAAAATCTGTATAAACATCGATGCATTGCTTTAATTTCAATCATTGTTAACAAATTTACAACTTTTCAAAAAAATGAAACTGACAGAATTTTATTAAACCATTCTATAATTTCAGGAGAATGTTTGTTTCTACTATAATTGTTAAGTAAAGACTAAGGGGCAAATTCATAAAGCACACTTAAGCCACACTCATACTTAAGTAATGCTCTATCTCAATTTTTGGTATTCGGAAAAATACTAAAAGTTGAGATGGAACATTGATTAAGTATGAGTGTAACTAATGTGCTTTATGAATTGCCTAAGTTTCGTCCGTCTTAAACTTAATGTAGTTCCAAGTCCAATTTTATCTTCTGAAATTTAGTACCAAATTACAAATACTCCTTGTTATTATTTAGACAACTATCCTAGGAGAAGGATCGAAACGTCAATAAAATCATTTTCAAAAAGCAATGTGGTCTTATTCCTTAAGAAGAACACCAAATTGCAATTACTGAATGCAATAATACTTAAAAATTAACTAATACAGTCAGCCATTTGCATTGTTATTTTTGAAAAACTATCGTCACAAAATAGTAAATATACAACCGACGCCGGCAACTTTTCAAATACAGCAACTAATAAATTTTTGATCTGTGTAAATCTCACTCAAACACAAGCGCCATCTACTACCTTCTTAACTGGAATAGAGTATAGTATGTAGTGAAAGTGATCCGGTAAAGGCACGCATTTATCAACATTTCCTTGAATTCCAAGAATTACTTAATAACATACCATTGTTGACTTGCATGAGGTGGCTTGAGCTTTGGAAGAAAGAAAACTGTACGTCATTGAATTTTCCACCTGTTGCATATTTCAAACAGTTGACTAATATTTAAAATGCATACAACCAACGTTCTTATTAAGCAAACTTTTAGTTTGGTGTACGCTTTAATGATAACGATTTAAAACCAGGAAAAGCACCACAATTGTAATTACTGAAACTAATATATATATATATATATATATATATATATATTTAACTGATTGGATATTTATAATTAATAATTTCTTCCGTTTCATGTAAATTTTGCCAATTAAGAATAGTTAAGTTAATCACTTTATTTTGATACAATAATGTTCATGTATAAATATAGGTTAAGAGAGCAGTATGGAGCTTTTACTTGTAGATTTTAAGTTAGCAATTGCAGGAAAAAAGACAAGTGATTCTACCAACATGATTTGCAAGAACTTAATACTTACTTATTTACCATCTATGAGATAAGATTAGTGCC
Source organism: Platerodrilus igneus (assembly GCA_036346225.1). NCBI lineage: Eukaryota > Metazoa > Arthropoda > Insecta > Coleoptera > Lycidae > Platerodrilus > Platerodrilus igneus. The sequence goes on along the minus strand of JARFIW010000884.1, from coordinate 1,599,025 downwards.
ATTTATTATTGGACTGAAGTTCAACGACCTTTCCAGGTAGATGCACCTGTTACAATTGTATACCCGTAAAAGAATACCTGTTGTTTTCATACTATTCCTCGCCACTGTTGCTAGCTGATGCAAATTTTTCTGTTAAATTGCGATAAATTAACTTAAAAGGGGTCATTAGCGTCAATTTCACACGTAACAATTAATATAGTCATGAACCAGTGTGAAGACGAGTAAAACATAATTGAAATATGATCATGAAAAAACAAGATCTGAAGAAAAAACCGTCCATATATTTCTAAATCTCATTTATTATAGCTGGCTTCTAGGCATCAGTAAATAAAATGCATCTATAATACATAGGTTTCGTAACTTTCTCATATTAAAATGGCGCACTAATATTTTTTAACTGAAGTGTCCTTTCAATTAAAAATAGCAAAGTTGCATTTGTCAACGATTGCAATTAACTCCGGGATGTCAATTAAAACAACCGCATATTTTCTAAAAAGTTGTTACAAATTTTTTGAATTCAGCGCCGCCAGCGGGGTTTATTTAGGGTTTATTATGACATTTCTGATAAATAAAGCTTTGTGTCACCGTTGCCGACAAACAACGATATATAACAGAACACAGCACTATGATCATTAAACCACTGACAACTCAATATCCAGGCAGATGAAAGCAATTTCTGATGTAACTACCTATTATGCAAATATTTATATTTTGACTTTAATTCTTTTGCATTGCGCTAGTGCTCTTTCCGTCCGTCAGAGTACGTTTCATTTGATTGGAAATAAACGGTTAGCGAGTCAAGAACGATAGGGATTTTAAGCTAAAATGTGCTCGAGCAACTTTCATTTAGCAAAAATATGCGTTAAGTGTATGTCAATTTATTACTATAATTCCACAATTGTAACGCGTAATACAAAAGTGGACGCCACCATGCACACACATACACACACGCGCACGCACGCACGCACGCACGCACGCACGCACGCACGCACGCACGCACACACGCACGCACGCACGCACGCACGCGCGAGAATTCGGAATGCTCGCCTTTCATTAAGTAATGAAGAAATACTTACAGTCACTGATAGTGTAACTAAAAGAACTCAACAGTGTTTAGAAGTAAATGGACGACATTTTGAACACTTTAACTTTTCAATTTTGTTTATTAACAACGAATTTCAAATTTAATAACTTTAATCGAATATTACTTAAAAAGGGCGGTAGTAGTAACATAATTTTTCCTACAAAACTACTTCTTTTTTAACGATCTTTTGAACAATACGTTTTTCGACTTATGGCGCCATTTAAGATTCTGGAGTTCTGGACAATGTGGACAAAACTACTCGTGATGCTAACTTTTTCAATAAATAATAGTATCACCACTCGATTCTTTAGTATGACTTTTATAATAATTTTTTTTATCCCAACCCCCTACGACTCACCGTTCCTTAAAAAAAATACTGATACGGGTGGTCTCATTCACCCTGTATATATACGCCTGCCGCGGCGACACAAATTTTTGGATCATTCTGAATGTTTATATTTATTACGACACCAATGATATTCATAATTAAACTGCAATTAATTTATAGAAATGCGTGTTCCGGAATTAGACGGTGTCTTATGACAAAGAAAAATGAAGAACTGTTAGAAAGTTAGGGTTTATATACCCTCATTACTTACAGCAAAAGTAAAAATTATAAGCGAAAGGTGTATTGGTGCGTACGTGCGTTTGTGAGTGTTCGTGTAGTGCGTGTGCATGCGTACGTACGTCTGCACATCTGCACGCGCACTTATATAGGTTAATGTATGGTTGCGTACACGTTAATATTTAAGGAGGTTATTCTTGAGTCCATTTTGAGAAGAAAACTTTATATGAACATATGTCCTAAGCGTTTTAAATGTAGGGATACAGAGCAGTAAATTGTAAGAAATTTTTTTTATGATTACTTTGATATGACCTTAGATATTTTTGCGAAACATAGTACACATCTTTGCATCAAAAGGCATTTTCTGCTGTACAATATAATTTTTAATTCTTGCCAGTGGTGTTTGTACGGGATTCGCACTGAATCATTTTAAAGAGAAAAGTGATACGCCACTACATTTTCTTAAAGTAAAAACTATTTTTGATATCTTCATTTCTTTCTGAGCAAATGTGGTCTTTTGACTTTTTTTCGTTTGACGTACGGTTTTTGGCATAAAAAAATAGAATCCATTCCTTTGCGCATTGTTATGAAATTAGATATTAACAAGGATTAAAAACATATCTAGTAGGTAAGAAGCAAATTTTGTTTTGTAAACGTAAACAGTTTTGACAGTTGTCTACCTAGTCTAGTTGTCATGTATTTAAGTTATTAAAATTAACATTATTAAAAAGAGAGTTCGATTTATGAATTCTGAGTTTACAGATATGCATTACATGTATAGGCGTGCTTATGGTAACGCACTGGACGCCAGGCGACTGTATGAAGACCGAATGCACAAACATTTTCAAACATTCATAGAAAGTTGTCCGAAAAGGAAAGTTTTGAACAAGACAATCAATTAAAAGGAGTACAACGTACTGAAAGAATAGCAGAAATTGAGAAAGCAGCTATGAATTCAGTTGGGAAAGATCCGGGATTAAGTACACGAAAAATTGGGAAAAATTGGAAAATTCTCACATATGATTGTTTGGAAAATTCTCCAAGACTTTCTATTATATCTTTCCCACATCTAAAGAGTTCGGGCTGTAGTCCCTCGCGACTTTCCATTACGGATGAACTTTTACTAATGATTCCTTCCAAAAGTGTATGAAAATCCATTATTTGACACTGAAATTTATGAAGTCAATTTTTCCAGAAACGCCATCCAAAACTTCCACAACAATCATTTTTGGGCTGAAGAAAATCCACATGCAATCTTGGAATCCCATCATCAAGAGTAGTTTCCCGTTAACGTGTGGGCAGGAATATGCGGTGATTATTTAATTTCTTCATGAGAGGTTGAATGGGCATAATTAACAGAAGTTTTTCGAAGAATAATTGCCAGCTTTGATGGAGGATGTTCCCGTTTTAGTAAGAAATCGACTATGGTTTACGTACGACGGTGCGAAAGTGCACTTCAGTGCTTCAGCACGCGTATATTTAAACCAAAATTACAATAATCGCTGACTAGGTCGCGAAGAACCACAGGCATGGCCACCTAGGTCCCCTGGACCTCAATAGTTTAAAACATTGGTTTACAGCACACCAATTAATAATTGTGCGAAAGGATTTACTGGAAAACTATTAATTCAGCAAATGCCTAAGTGTTGGGAGATCCCTGACAGCCACAGGTTGCTTAGGCCCCTTCAAATACCACTGATCTTGATGAAATAGGGCATATAACTAGGAAACAACAGAAGAGGAACCGAGCTGTATCTAGGCTATAGGAATTTCAGGGAACGATGTAGGCTAGCTCAGAATAGAAATAAGTGAAGGGCGCGTCCAACCAGTTTAAAGACGGAAACCTTATAACGAAAATATAATTTCACTTATATCTGATTATTATTATAAACAACTACAGGTGTTGGTTTTGAAATATTTTCAACTAATGTTGATTGTGCGAGAGAATATATTGGAAAACTATTAATTCGACAAATATTCAAGTGTTGGGGCATCTTGGTAGCCGCAGGCTGCTTAAACCCCTTCACATACTACTGAATATCGGGAAAATAGGATATACATATATTTATAAACAATAGAAGGGGAATCGATCTGCATTTAACAAGAAAGAGCAGCAGTTATGTTCGAAGACAACAAACATAGAAACAAGAAGAAAATTGTTAAAAGCATAGGTTTGGAGCACAGCACAGGTCTATGAAATCGGGGCAGTAGGAAAAGCAGACAGAAAAATGGCAGAAGCCTTTTGGAATGTTGTGCTTCAAATGTATGAGGATGATAGCATGGACAGACAAAATTAATAACAAATAGGTTATAGAAATGGTAGGGAAATAAAGATATCTATGGAAAACAAAAATATATAGGAGAAATAGAAGAGCAGAATACGTTCTAAGGCATTTTTGGGGAATAATGCAGTATATATTACAAGCAGACATAGGAAAAAGGAGGTAGAAGTAGACCTAGATCAGATGTGTAGATTAGCACAGAATAGGAAACAATGAGGGTACGCGTCTAACCAGTCCCAGAACTGAAGACCTAATGATGATGATGATGATGATGATGATGATGATCTATATATATATATATATATATATATATATATATATATATATATATATTAACAGTTATAAGATGAAATGAAAACCCAACCTTTTATGTAAAGTTGAATTGACATTTCAAATCGAACTGGTAATTGAAAACCGCTAAAAGAACAGCCACAGCAGGATTTGAACCTGCGACCATTGATTTGCCGGATCAACGCTCTAACCAACTGAGCTATGCAGCTGATTGGCTAGACTGTGTTAATTTATACTACTGAAGCTTGTTCTCTTTTCGATTTTCAATTACGTCTTGCATTTAAAGAAATTGATTCTAGTTATATACATAATTCATGTACTAATAACTTGATCATCCCATTTTTACTGCGTTCGGATAATACAAAGATTGTAAGTATATTATTATTAATAGGGAGGAAAAATAATCCACATTTGGAATGCAAATGCATGTTTATTAAATATATTAACAGTTATAAGATGAAATGAAAACCCAACCTTTTATGTAAAGTTGAATTGACATTTCAAATCGAACTGGTAATTGAAAACCGCTAAAAGAACAGCCACAGCAGGATTTGAACCTGTATTTTGGTTTTGCCGGAACAATGCGTTTACCAATTACGCCACCGAGACCGATGACGACAATTGGGAAATTTACAAATTTAAATTGTGTACACAACTATACATAAACCCAACTTTCAATTACGTTTTGCATTTGTGTCAATTATATCTGACATTGTCAAGTTTTTGACTTATGTCAGTTATGATTGATATGAAAATGCATTTCATGAAATTAACATTACCCAAGGTAGACTTAAAAATTAACATAGGAGTAAATTATCAAAAATTTTATTACAAATTTGCTGTAAAAACAATAAAATTACATCAATTAACATGAGAAAGAAAGTTGATTAATGATTAAACAGAATAGTAAAAAGGCTTTTATTTATTCTTCGCCAGACTCAGAACTTGATTTTGTATCTTCACCAAGTTGTATTGTATGGTTGTCAACGGTTATATCAAGTACCTTTTCTCTTTCGTAACACTTATCTATAACGACATTAGTATGATGGATACACTCTTTCCAAACATCTGCGGAACACTGAGTTAGTGCTTCTTTCCACATTGCTACGACTTTATCATCACCAAAGCCATCACGACCAATATTTTTGTTATAGTATTGCTAGTATTAGCCCATACCATCTCAATCGCATTAAATTCACTGTGGTAAGGTGGCAATCGCAAAACTTCACGTCCACGGGATTCTAGCAACTCCTCGACCTGATAGCGTGTGCTTTTACAATGCGACTTAGCCAGTGCCGACAGTTCAGATTTAAACATATCTCGTCATATTGTATATTGTTGCTTATCAGCCACTGTTTAATTGCATCTTTATTTCATGATGACGATGGCATTTATTCAACTAAAGTTGAATGATAGGACGCGTTATCCATAATAATCAATGATGGTTCTTCAAGGTTGTTTATTAATTGGTTGTAACGTATTTTTTCTTCGTAGTTACACTTTGTCTATTAATATAAAATAAAGCAGCAATGAAATAAAAATATAATTTGTAAAATTCCGTACAATTAAAATAAAACTTAAAATCTATAATAGCATATAGACTCCTTTACCTTTGAGGTCTAAGATTCGTTATTAAGCTTCGTCGAGTTGTCAATTCAAGCACTTTGCTATCAACGTTTGAAGGGACAAGCTGCGATAAGCGGCGTAGTAAAGTCAATATGGTCGTGTCTAAACACGTGGCCTGTAACACAGTCCGAATAAGAAATGGAATTGATTGAATCTTGGTGTCTGGAGGTTGTTTCCTAGCGGCTTTAGCGTAATGTTATTCTTTTATATGTTCCGCCTAGAGCAGTTCAGTTGATCCCTGCAGGCTTAAGGAGATGGAAGCTCACCATCATTAATACAGTTGGTATAAATTATTTAAATAAATTTTATTAATATTTTCCCTTAGTGCAATATCAAGTAATGCAATATCACGTAACCATATGATATGAGAATATCATATACAATTTCCTATAAGTTTATTACATCAGTAATATCAAAGTATTAATTTCAAGAAAATTTAGTTTTGTTTTGGAGTACTAAATTTTATGTGATGTAAAATCAAGCAAATGTTAGTTTCGTTAAATTCTGGTTTTATTCAGAAGAGTTCTCGCAATTCCAGTAATAATTTCGTAAGTATTCACGTGGCTTCATTTGTGCGTCGCAGAAAACAGATATTCATGGAATTTCCGACAGCTGGGGTTATAGTCCGATTTCTTTTGTTCACAGCAGTATCTGCACACGTGAGTGTTTTTAGCATTTAATCACTTTCAATATCAGTTAAATTGAAATAAGAAAATATTAGATTGAACTTTAGTTACGTAAAATTTGTTTAAGGAAAGAAAGAATTAAGTAACAAATTTATTGCTTGTCAGAATGATTGCACATACAGATAAAGTTAACTAAGCTAAAAAGTTATGAGTGACATATTACGTCAGATATAAAAAACATATATTCAACTGTCCTATTTAGACCTCAATGTCATGTTACTTTAATTTAAAAATATGTTTAAATATTTTGGAGGTCATGTACTTTGATTTTTAGTCAACATGAGGAATTCTTTTAATAACTATTAAATAAAAGTAACTTTAGGTTGACACATGCTAGTTTATCTGCACTTAGGTAATTTAAATTTCATTGTTAAAGTCGAAGTAGTGCTACTATGACTTGAAGAATATGTACTATGAATAATTAAGAGAACTCAAGTCCTTACATAAAAATTATTAAGAAAGATTCATTTAGAGATCTTTATGTTAAATTTATTAAGAAAGATTCATACAGAGATCTTTATGTTATTGAATACAAATCTTTATTAGTATATTTCTGTTCTATAAAAAATTATTAGTTGAAAATATTATAGTAAAACAAATTGAAAATATTATAGTAAAATGAATCAAGAAATTTAAGCAAATAGAATCTATTTTTCATGACTTTTATTATTGTTTGAAATACAAGTAAAGTTTACAAATCATTCCTGATCAGAAATTGTGGGTAATGATTACAAATACCCTGGGTGTATACTTTTGAAACCTAAATTCTATTATTTTATTTTTCGTAAATATTTTTGAGGACACAAACGGTGTCCATGTTGTAAATTTGTTTGTTCACAGGTCAAGTCCAGACATCTGTATGACATCTGGTGTTTGAGATTTTGGTAAGTGTTTTAAAAGAGTGAAATTCAAGTTTTATGGCTATGTTAGTGGTGTTGATATAAGGTTTCCGCATTCCCCTAATACAAGCACAGTTAATTTTTGTAGGTTGTTGTGTTGAAAAATACGGTGGCGCTCATTATTCATATTTTTTGGTCTTTTGACAACCCATGACCCAAGCTCATGATCTACCCAGAGCTAACACTCTACTAGCCGTTTATGTCTAAAGAGTTTTTCTTTTCCTCAAGCCGTTTTCCATCCAACTTTACCTTGGGCTTTTATTGTTAATAAGAAATTCTCGACCTTTAGGGTTTAGGAAATATAAAGGTGCAATTTATTAGCTGATAGTCACGAGGGTAAAAAAAAACTAAAAACAAATTTAAGTTTAATTTACATGGTTATCCACCCGTTTTAAAAACATTTCACCATTCATCTCACCATGATAATCCTCCTTATGTGATTTTGATACGAATATTAATCCAACATTATTTACAAACCCTGCGTTAGAACCAGCATGTACAATTTCAAAGCGATTTTCCATCATAACCTCATGGTTTACGAACACTTTTTACATTATCATCTTGCCATGAACGTCCTGGATTTCCTTTAGAAAATAACCATGTTTCGTCGATAAAGACAACATCTCGTTTAACTTGCGAGTCCATATTACGTTTATATGCCTTCAAAAATTTCAGCCTTGCTTCGGCGATGGACGGTTGGTTGTTCGATTAAAGCACGGCGGTTGTCTTCTTTCTTAAACTTAAATTCAATGTTATGGAGAGTGCGATTTAAGCTGGTACTACTTAGAAAAATTTTCTTTCGTCGAAGTTCCACATTTAGCGTTTCGACTGTAACATGTTTCTCTATAATAAAGAAAAATGTGTTTTTTTAGGTAATTGGACAACTGATATCACTTACTTTGTGAATACATACCATATAATGTATTTCTGATGTTCATTTTTACACATTCAGGCAAGTCAACCGATTTTTCTTTTTTCCTAGGTCTTTTCTTTCCAGGACTACAAAAAATCAGATGGTTCTTACAGCGTGCTTTAATCTTACTCACAGTAAGCATGCTAATTTTCAAGGCGTTTGCAACTCGCTAAAGCAATATAGATTTTATTAATATGAAAAATTGTTTTTATATTATACTCTGCACTGAATTTAAAGAAATTAGAGGTCCACCATTATTCTGTTCGTGCTGGAAGTACTCCAACAAATTAATAACTAATTGTTGGGCTTGTAAACCCAATGTTTTCCCTTTTGCCGACATGATACAGCTATTAATTCTAATAAGAACTATTGTAATAAATATTCGCTAATTCGATTGAATTACCAATCAAACTAAAAAATACGTAAATATAAAAGCGGGAACGCAGAGGTAAGCAATCTAACCAAAACCAAACAAACAAACGACGTTATGAAAAAATTAATTTGACAGATTGGATTACCACCGTAGTAAAATCATGTCCATTTTTATATTAGGATTCAAACATACGTCCACATAACTCTCTCTGTCATTATCTTAAATAAACCTGATCACGTATGTCGGTACTTAAAAACACATACAAATCATATTGCTATCTTTCTCGTATCCATTGGTAAAGCTTTAAAAGAATCTTAAAGGTATGTTGTGAATTGCGTTAGGCGCCTATGACGTAGATATCTTTTTTCGTGGTTTCTAGTATACCAAAGCTTATTCAAATAATGCTCATTGGCATTGGCAGCATATAGTCGAAATCAGAAAAGAATGAATGCACGTCATAGGTTTCTGAATTAAAAAACGACATACTTTCAAATATTATGCATTAAGTATATTTCGATAGATCCTTTAAAAGTATGTCATTTTTTAATTCAGAAACCTATGACGTGCATTCATTCTTTCCTGATTTCGACTATATATATTGGGAGAAGTAATCTGTTTTAGTTACCATCTAAACATGCTCTTGTTCAAATAAAACTTATATAGCCCATTCGCTATTTAATGAAGGATATACCAATATTCCCGTTGGCAAAACGAATTGTAGCGACACCGTACAGAACCTACCAAGCTCTATTGGGTTAAGCACAATTCTAGGTATTCATCTGCGTACTTTTGGCAACACTTTATTACTACATTTAACCTCATCCTAAAGTTAAAGTACTGTATTAATATGATTTTAAAAACTATGTTGTTGTTTCCCCCTCTACGTTCGAAGCTATTAATCATACAAAAATATGATAGGGATCATTCTTGTAGGAAATTTTATGCAGATTAATTTTATACATAAAGTACTTTTTCCTAAAACTCATAGTTTTCGAGATATTTACGAAAACCGGATAAAAACGACTTAAATACCCCCTCCCCTTAACACAAGCCCCGCCTATGGAGACTCACTATGTCGTTCCAAGCACTCCCCACCACAATTCTGTCCAATTTCAAAACTGCACAATTTATTTTTTGGTATTTATTGCCTGGACTCCACTAGGGGATAAGAAAGGGGGCGCATATAATTTATACTTATAAACCCCTATTGTAAGTGTGTGTTAAATGGGGAACATAATGCTTAATTTTCCATTTCCGTATATTTTTAAATGTCAAAGGTCGCTTGTATTCTACCCTGCAAAAGCTCGCGTCTTATACTAATGTTATTCGCTTAAATTACTAACATGAAAGACAATTTAAGCTAATTGAATGCAAGCAAAGCACTCCTAAATACGAGGTTTAATCAAATTATGCACCTAGCAGCTCCAAGGATACGGGAAATGTGATGACGGTATCCTCAATGTTTATATGTTAACATTCCATACAATACCTTCTAGTTAGTTTTGGTATCTTACAGCGTTCTAGGATTACTCTCTTTAAAATTTAAACGCAAGGAATATCACAAAGCGATTCATTTGTCGAGTTGTAATGCAGTAAAAAAAATTTGAACGGCTTAATATTCATGCCTTAAATCAGGTATTACAATAATAAAATCTTATGATGTTCATATCAAGTTCGATGTAGTGGTTCCTACATTCACTGTGCTTTGATATTTTGCAAAGGTTTGTATTGTGTTTTGCCGAATATATTTCACATGAACTAAATGAAAACAAAACGATAAATTTACCGAAGTGTTATACCCCTCTAGTATCGAGAAAGGAAATTTGACAACACTCAAATAAAATGCAAAAAAAAATCACGTCAGATAGCTACTTTGTTCACAGAACGAATTTAATAGTGAATAAGTAATATACCAATAGAAATGCAGTGCTGGGCTGGTGCACATTTCCTGAACCCTTTTCATACATCCTACAACCCGGACCAAGGCATATTTTGGCTCACTGTTGTCATTAAAATGACCTCCCACATTGTCCACAAATTACATTTTAATCGCTATTGTCACCGATGATCTCTTTATTAGTTCTTTCGCTAGGTTCCACTTTGAAAAAATCGTCTGTTTCTTCCGTATCCTTCCCTTATTTTTCTCAGCCCTACATTTAATTTTCTTATGCTCCACCCGAAGGTACTACATTGGACAGAAAGGGAGTCTTTTTTATCTGAAAATTTTGAATTTTGCCGAGCCCTTGCTACTCCAAGCAAAGTAGAAATCTGTAACGTGCGTGACAACACTCACACATGCTCATGCTCGCCTAATATCCTTCAAGCGGTCCGTGTCGAGAATAGAACCCGCGAGCTTTGGCTCACTATTCATACGCGAGCCAACTAAGCCATGGAGCCGCATATTTCTGTAGGCTGTTGATTTTCCTTTTAATCTTGCACTCCTTATCTGTTTGTTTTGATAGTATGAGTACTATTACATAATCATGAGCAAGTATATAAAGGTTATGAAATATTGAGTGTGATTTCACTCTTATCTGTAGTATATTAGAGTGCTGTAATACGGGACTACAGAGCATTAAAACCACCATGTTGTATATATGAAACAACCAGAGTCTTTCCGAGAGAACTCCATCATCGGTCTGTCTATCCCCCAATACAGGAAAGAATGCATTCCGGGTGCGAAACGACACAAAATGGGAATTTACTAAAATGATAACATAAAATAACTATACAAAAATAAACGCTTTTCATGGGAAGGATAATCCTGATATCTTAGCAGCAAATTTTGATATTTGGCTACAATTCAGTTAGGTTTAACTTTAAATCTGCTCGTTCCTTAACCTCTTGTAAGTTATTCTAACCTATTTCTATTCTTGTTTTCGATTTATTTTCCCCTCCTTTGCACACTAGTACATTAGTTTTATTTCTGTTGTTTTCATACCGTATCTCTCTGTTGGAACTGTTTCCATTTCATTAAGAGCAGCTTCTAACTCTTCTTTGCTAGATACTAATACCGCTATATCATCTGAAAATCTAAGCATATCAATCTTTTGTCCCTGCGCAGTAATTTCAAATGTCTTCCTGCATTTGACAGTATTCATTGACTCTTTCATGTACAAGATAAAAATTAATGGGGATAGGGCACATCCCCGTCTCACCCTTTTCCTAATATTTACTTCTCTACGTTGCTGATTTTTTATCGTTCTCTCCATTATCGCCCTCAGAGTTAAAATAACCTATCATGTTCCCCTGTTTTGACTAAACCCAAACTGATCTTCTCCTAATATTTCTTCAGCTCGTTTTTCCATTCGTCTTTGTGCAATTATAGTTAGTATTTTTGACACGTGTGCTGTCAAACTTATTGTTGGCAAATTTTCACATCTATACACGCCTCTCTTCTTTAGTATAGTGACTATGATGATACGCTTGAAATTTTTGGGTATCTCGCCTGTAGCATACATATAGCTTACAAGTTGGAAGAGACGTTCTGTTACTGCTTGTCCAGTAGCTTTTAAAGTTTCTGCTTGTACCTTATCTGTACTCGGCGTCCTACCATTTTTCAGACCCTTTAATGCTATTTCAAACTCATCTCTAAGTATAGGATATTCCATGTCATCCTTTTCAATGTCTGATTCTTGTTCTAATGCTGTTAGTTCCCTTCCTGCATATAAATTCTCTACAAATTCTTGCCATCTAACCACTTTCTCTACATTTTCTATAATAACGTTTCCTCTCGCGTCCCTTATATTTTTGCTATACGGTTTTATATCCTTAAAATTCATTATAGTTAGTTTGTACGCTTCGTCTGTCTTTCCTATTTTCATCTTAGCTTGTACCTCTTTGCACTTCTCATCAATCCATTGTTCTTTAGCTTTCCTGCATTTGCGAATAATTTCCCATTGTATCGCTTTGTATCTAGTTTTCCTGTTTCGTCTGATCTATTTTTGTATTTTCGTCCTTCTTCTATTAAATTCAGGATATCCTTTATTATCATTGTTTCTTATTTTCCTTTTGTGTATACCCCAGAATATCTCTGGCCGCCATGTCTCAGCTAGATTTAATGTAATGCCATTAATATAAGAAATTTTCCCGATATCTTTTAGCAATTCATTTGAGTTTTTCCAAATCTCCCGTGGATATCTTCATCTTTTAGTTTCTCAAAGTTAAAGGGCATTTTCCATTCCTTTTTTCAAATTTTTAAGTTTAAAAGCGGCCTTTTCATAATTACGATGTTGTGGTCAGTGTCTATATCTGCTTCTGAGTAGCTTCTACAGTCTTTTACTTGATTCCTAAACCGTTATCTAATAAGAATGTAATCTATTTGATATCTTCCTATATCCTCTGGCATCTTCCACGTGTGTCGTCTTCTAGAATGATGTTGAAATAAAGTGTTTGTGATGGTTAAATTGTTTTTTTCGCAAAATTCTACCAAACTATTTTCCCTGTCGTTTCTCGTACCTAAACTAAATAAACTTACTGCCGCTCCTTTCCTACCCTCACCTACCACTGCATTAAAATCCCCGTAATTATTAAATTTCCATGTCCTTTTACGTATCTTAGTATGTTTTCGATATCTTTGTAGATCGCTTCTACTTCTTCCTCACTGTGGCCAGAGGTGGTTATGTATAGTTGTATTATTACTGTGTTTACAGGTTTAGCCTCTAATCTAACCATGAGTACCCTTTCGTTCTTTTGTAAATAGTTTTCTACACAGTGTCCTATCTTTTTTCGCATAACTATCTCCACACCAGAATTTTCTTCCTCTGTTCCTGTATGAACTACCCTAAAGTCTCCACTCCAAAAATTCCCTGCCTCTGGCCACCGAACTTCGCTGATCTCTACTATGTCTAGGACTAACCTAACCATTTCAATTTTTAAGTTATCTAGCTTACCTACTTGCTTCATAATTCCGACATTTCACGCTCCTACTCGCAGAATGTTCCCAATTCTTTTTCTAAATTTTCCGAACACATCCTCCTAAGTAGTCCCCTCCCGGAAATCCAAATAGAGGACTGTTTTACCTCCGGAATATTTTACCGCAGAGAATGCCATCATCGTAAATACAATTTATGTACGCTGTGTACTTGGGAGGTAATGTGGTGGTTTTCCGTTGCCTTCCACATCGCGGTAGTGTGTCTTAGAATGCCATGCCGACCCCTATGGTCTCTGTCAATATAAGTACCGAAAGAGCAGCTACCCTCTTTCGGGGACGTGTCTTAGAGTGGTTTCTCACTAGAGACCCTACTACTTTGGTTGAACCTGTATTTTGGCTATTTAGGTCACTGGAACGCGGAAGCCATTCCACTAGTTCTAGTAATCTAGAACTTCTTCAAGGTGCAGGTTCATTCGGAATGGTAATACTGACAAGAGAGACTAAAATGATGGATTTTGTTTTTATTAAATTTAGAATTGTAACTGCAAGTTAATCTCATTAACTTTAGTGAACACGTCTGCAAAAACCGATGTCTGGTTTCTTCTTAATTAAATTTTCTTGCAATATTTAATCTTTAACGTTGAAAAACTCTAAAACTGTATTAAAAGTGAAAAGTCTTGTCAGATTTAAGCATTTCTACAGCCAGGATACTTCAGTATGAAGAAGCGATCGATGAAAGTTGTCGTCATTTTCTTCCCACAGCTGCGCAAATAACTTAATATTCAATGCGTTACTTCGACTTTTCTTTATTACATTGATTACATATTGAAGAGATTGATACTATTTTCAGACTTTTAGCAACAAAATGTTGTCGAAGGACGACACAGTGTATTGTAAACACCTCTGGTAGATTTTGTTTTAAATATTTGATAAAAGAATCGCTTTTTTCGTGAAATAATCTTTCGGAACATTGCACACTGATTCGCCTATAGTGCCAGTTGTCAAAAAGCTGTTCTTCGTGGATTTTTCATTGCCTAATTAACTAAGTAAGTAAAGTGCGCGTCTACGTTTCACAGAAGATACAACTTTTGTGACTTACTGGATTCTTTTATGAACCTGGACTGCTTTCCTGTGCCGATACAATTCCGATTGGTAATATACATTACTTCCTTAGTCACAACCTCTAGGTTGATTTGATACAATTCTTCACTGGTTCCTAACCTGACCCAGCCCTTTCAACTCTCTGTAACAATCTTACTTATATCTTTCTTAATTTAATCTATATGCTTGGGTCGTTGACCTCTGCAATTTTGGACTTCTGGTGTGCCCTTTATCCTCGTCTGTACTATTTCTCCATGTTTCAAAATATGATCTATCGTCCTATTACACTTTGTTTTAAATATACAATTTTCTTGAACCATTTCTAAGATCTTATCATTTCTAACTTTATCTGTCTCGCTGATCCTAACGATTCTCTTATAATATATCGCATAGGCTTTAACCATTCTTTTTTTAACACCTAGAACTATCCCGTATATACTATCGCTCTTTACCCTTAAAGGCTTTCTTTCCTTGTGCTATTCCACTTTTTACATCCTTTTTACATTTATTGTCAAGTGTGATCTAATCTCCTAAATAATAAAACTCCTTTATTTCTTCTAATCCGCTAACACTAGATTTACAATTGTTTTCTACTGGTATCCTGTTTAAGTACTCTTGTCTGTGTTATTGTACCTTTGATGTATAGATCTACACGTAAAATTTTTTAATTTTATTTGATACTATTTCTAATTTTTTATTTTTTTTTGCTTAATTTGCTACATTGCCATTATTTATCAGCAATTAAATACCGTTTTGTTTTTTGAATTAAAACACCAATCTTTTCTATTTTTTTAAATTTTATTTATCGTTTGCTCCATATACAAGATAAATAAGATTGGCGATAAAACAAATGCATGTCGTACACCCTAATCGTTTTTGTTTCTGCTACATCATCATCTATTTTTCTAGTATCCCGCCATGTACCTCAATCTTGTATTATTTCTTTTTCTTATCTGTTTCTACTAATGTTACTATACTATCCGCATTCATCAGCATTTAATTTCTGTCTCCTTGAATTACAATACCGATCTCTTCTACTTCTTTTATTTTATTTATTATTTGCTCCACATATTAGTTAAATTCGATTGGTAATAAATCACATCCAAATCTTACACCTTTGCCGCCAATTTTTCTTCATTTATTTCTTATATCTCTTTTTAATATCAGAAACTATCCTACTTTTTATACTCGCACCTTGCATTTTGGTGTACTTTATCCGTCATCTGTTGTCTGTGTAGAATAGAACATTTTTTTCAAGTACTTGAAATTAATTGCATTAAGCAATTTTATTTAGTTTTAATTTTTTCCTTTTGGACTTCTTGAATATGTGGCGTGATGCCATTTTTAATATGGGCTTGTTTGCAAAGCGCGTCCTATGGTCAAGGAAGTGATTTAGATTGTCGCTTGATTTAGCGGTGGACATTTGTGGAATAATTAAAAACGCATCGGCTCTTGCTTCCCTCTCATAATGATGCCTCCACAGACCTAGCTAGCATGACTTCTCCCGGAGTTATTCTAAATTATGTTGGTCATTATTTCCACCTTTATTTGACCACGGGCCAACTTCTACTAAAAAATTTTACGTTATCATTATTTGGCATCTTCTGACAAGACTCTGCCAATAATAGACAAGTAAAAAGGTTGCCATGGCACATCAAACGCTTTTCTTCTACTTTCTACTTTTTACATTCTTTTCGCTTCTATTATTATGTAATTGATTCAACTTCCTAAGTAACAAAGCTCCTGTAGTTCTTCTAATCTTTAAGACCTTAGATTTATTTTTCTATTGTTACTGTTGTTATATCATTCACATACTCAACATTTGAATTCTCTCTTTGAACAACAACATCAATCTCGTTTGTTTCTTTTATAAGTTTCCAGCTTGCCCTTGTTTAGAATTTTAAAAAAGCAAAAGTAGATTAATTCTGCTTGCTGTAAACTTCTAAACAATATATTTGACCAAATCTACAAAGCTCTTTTTTCTTGCACTTATTCATTTTTTTAATACTATTCTTGGTGTTACGATTGCTCCCTTCGTACCACTGTCGTTCCTGCATCTGAACTGATTTTATGCTAATATTTCCCCTACTTTATTTCGCATCTTGCTACATATTGTTTTAGCTAATATTTCCCAACAATGGTTTAGCATACTATTATGCGTAGATAGTGACGAGTTACTATGATATGTAGCGAATTCTTTAATTGCACTTTGGCTTTTATTTCCAATAAATATGTCTAATAAATATTCTTCACAATCACAAGCATTTTCAGAGTCTTGTTTAGATTTACATTAGCTCAATCACTATTTGTATGCACTAATTTAATCTTCTGAGTACGACAAATTAAACACTATTACAGCCCTAACCTTGCTGGTAATTTATTCAGCTAACACATTAATATTACTTAAGCGAATTCATCTTTGCATTAACTTATGTATAACAAATGTTTCTTAGGACCGAGTTCATCTAACATTAAAACGAACACTGATCTATCGCAACGGGGTTCGTCCTTATCTACAATAATCTTGTGTTCAAGGAAAACAGAGAAATCCAGAATGTGAGTCATCAAACTTTCGAGAAGAACCCTGTTGTATTACAATATTAATCATCATTCTTGTCGCAAGACATATTTTATTGCATTGCGACACCTATTAGTCATCCTTCGTATAGTTAGACAGATTGATACATTAAATTTCCGAAAACAATTGATTTCTGCATGCTGTATATAAATTTCAATTTCCAACTACCTTGTTTTGCTTCTTATTAAGAAGCATCTCCTAAAAGTTCTAACCTAAACGACTTTACACTTCTTATGTTATTTCAAATCATACGAACATTCATTTGAACAGACGTCGTTTCCTGATGCGGTGATACAGTCTAATTTCTGGCAATAACATTTCTATATTTTTCTGCTAATTTGTAAGGTGAAATTCTATGTTTGTATCATTAACCCTACTCAATGGTACGTTTGTTTAATTTAAATGTTAGGTTAGTCTTCCTGTAGCGATTAATTTAGTTAGCTGTTATTGGTAACGTCATTGGTTAATTCAAATATCGTATATTATAGATTCATTAATTCCAATGGTTATTTTGAGCGCATTATCAATTCAAGTTTAGCATTTCTTTTCTGTCATTCTGTCTACTTCAATCCTGGTTGTTGCTTTATGCGGTTTAGCCGTCTGCCATTTTTGGGATTTGTAACTCCAGGAATTTTTGAAGCAATCTAATTGATGTTAAATTATTGACTACGTATTCGTGGTTATGGTTGTTCAATAAACTCATTTGCGAGGATTTATATATCGAAGTAAAGGTAATTTTTATATTATTCGAGTTCTTGATTTGTTATGCAGGTGTTTTTAGGTATCATCTGTAGTTGCTGTCCATATCGATCATCAGCTGATCGTTAGATTATTTCATAGTTTATTGCCCATTGCACGGTAGTTGTATATAGGTTTATATAGATTACTAATATTAAAAATTGTAGGGGTTCTAGTGTTACTTTAGGTGTACCGTTTACCTTCAGGTCTCCTAGTGCAGTTTAGGCGTTCTCGTACAACTTTAGTTTTAGTCGTGTGATGAAGATTATTGGGAATTCCGTCATTCAGTATTTGGTTTGGCGCAAGATTCACTTGATGGGTATCGTTATTGCATGTTTATGTTATAAATTTTATTTGTCATTTATATTAAATGCCAGTGTAGTGTAAGTTATGGCATTGGGTTCTTAACGATTTTGAGTACAATTTTATTGTACTTTTGTTGTTATAATTTGGTGATATTGAAATCACTATCACACATAATTAGTCATTCCATAGCGATCAATAACTAAAGAAAATCTTTATTTACATATGGGTGCACAATTATAAAATTTATTATACCAAAGTGAATATTTTTGTAACTGATATCGGTGCACCAATATCCCCATTATATACAGTACATTAAGTTCCACATATTTAAAATAATAGAGTAATAATTTGTATGAATTCTTGGTCCAATAAGAATCATTTATTGATGCTGTTTACTACTAATAATTTCGTAAACATTGTTATTTTGTATTTGGTATTTTTTTGGTACGTTTTGTGACTGCGTGTGTGATCAAAGTTCTGTTTATGGTAGAAAAATCTGAATATCATTTTGACAGGAAAACGTCCCAAGTGGGTTCGCGAAGATTCAGGTTATTTCAATTTGGTGGCGCTTGTTATTATTCGATATAAGACTTTTCTTAGGGATGGATTTGTGAGACCTACTCCCTCCTTTACTGCTCTAGTTACGGCAACGTTCCTAGTAGTTTCCGCTGTTCGGTTATATCTATTCGTCCTTGTTTGTGTAATTTGTCTTTAGGCATCAGCGCCTTGCGGTTCCTACTAGCCAACGTTTAAATAGTACAAGTGGTAGCAGTTGGACGATTGTAACAAGTTGTCTTTCAACGTGCCGCCACTGTAAATCATTATAGTATATCAAGGCCTTTTGCTTATTTTAATTGGCTATTCCTTGCAAGCCTTGTTCTAGGAATATTTTGCAGCTTCTGTCTGGAAAATATGAAGCAGGTGCTGTTTGCACAATATTCAACATGTTATGATTGAAAGTTGTTTTTGGAACGAAAATACGTTGTTTTCTATCCAGATAAATACAGACTGAGCTTTGAAGCGATCCTATTCTATACAGGATCCTTTTACTATAAAAGAACCCGGTAACGTTGTAACGAATACAATTACCTGCTTCATAAACATACGTTTTTGTTCTAAATTTCTATTTAATAAATATCCATTATTAAACAGGAAATATTAAATTCCGATTGTAGCAATATATTATCAATTCAGACATAGAGCTCCACCTATATCTAAATACTCGAAGTAAAATTTAAGATTTCCTCTATCTGTATGTGTATTGATGCAATTTTTCCTTTCTGCGCATGCTTGGATAATAATATTGCCTCGTGGACAAGGTTCATCATTTTCCATCCGAATGTAATCAACGAAGCAAGTGTTGAAACGTGGGCTAGCCGGTTTAAAAAAACATGCGGTCCCAAAGATAAGTGCAGTGGTGTCGACGGATACCAGGGCTTCATTTTAGTTGTTGTATCGACCTAGAGTAAAAAAGAAATATATCTACGGTAGGTGAATAATTTTCAAGTTTACCTTCAAGTCATTTTCCTCGTTTCTTTTCAGCGCAAGTATCATGTAACAATTATCAAGTATCAAGTATCAATTATCAAGTAACAAGTAGAAAGTAAATCAAGTAAAAATGTTTATACAGTATTGAAACACACGAAAAATTTAACAAATAATATTGAAGCAAATTTAGAGTCCAGTTTTGAAGTGCAAATTTTATAGTATTGAAACGCAAATTTTATAAGCACAATTGGTTGTTACTTGTATGGAAAGTACAAAGTCTTAAATGTTGCTATGCGAGATAATGGAAGTTTCTGCAGATATTGTAAGTACTCCAGATGGTTGATGAACTCGGACGCCGATCAGATGGTTTGTGGTGAGTCATCTCCGATTTTAGATAAATTTTCATTTCATAAAACCATTACTTAAAATGTACAAATAATTTTTGTAAATTCTATATGTTCATTTAAATTGGTACACGTAATTTTTGTAAATTCTAGATGTTTATTCAAATTGGTACACGAAATTTTTGTAAGTTTTGTATGATCATTTAATTTAGACACGTAAAATTATATTCAGAATTTAATAGTTGGATATTTCATAATTGCTCTTATAAACACAAAGAAATTTCCATATGATAATTTTTGAACTTACAAGGTTATACTAAAATATATTCGTAACTAAACACGTAACACGTTGATATTTATTTGTCACTTTATAAAATATAATTTTTTGCCGTACACCTGAAGTATAGTTCAATTTAAACAATTAGTGTTTTTGACCTTTGATTCCTTCAGTTAAGCCAATTAAAAATGTAGTTCTGTAATCTACCGAAAGTCAGAGCATTTAATTCTGGTATCATATATAAATTGTAGTATAATAACGAAAACACTATAGATAAATTTTTAATTATAAAATTCATATAAATAATCAGAAACTAATACTAGACCTTAATAAAAGTAATTATCTCGAAAGTTTCAGTACGTATAACTTTGTACAAAAGATGTATATATTTTTTTTGTAAATCAATAGAAAGAATAATAAGTTGTTTTAAAGCTTTCTTTCATTGAAGTCATCAATAAATTTTCTATAGAAGCAAACAACCACACTTATGAAATTTTTGTAGTGAAGAAAGATATATTATTGGTGTTGAGGTTCCCAATTTTTCTTTCTGTGTGCCCTACACCACTCTACGTTTTGAGCTAGCACGGAATCCGATTCTTTTGGATTCCTATTCTACCCTTCTGTTTTGTTGCGGTATTCGATGTGGGCAATTTTTTTTTACTTGTTTACTACTTTCTTTCTTGTCTGTACGGAATGCTGCAGAACATCGTAGTTAGACAATGATTTTATGGATTTTTCTTTTCGTTTTGAGTTGCATGTATTATTGATCTACTACTTAGTCTTTGATGGCTGGTTAGTGGTTATCTAATTCTCTCTAACTCCTGAATGTGTTTCTGATTAGTTTGTGTTTGTTGCAGAGGGTTGGTTTGTGGTTCTGCAGCTAAACAGCAGTTATTGAGTAGACATTTTCAAAGGACTACATGTCCTCAACTTCTCAAGTCCTACAGTTTCCGTGTCACATAAAACCACCCGCAAATATTTACAGCAGCTACAAAGACACCTCTGAAATATTACTGCCATAGTCAAGTATTGAACCCGCAACCTACTCAAGCCACGAATCAAGACTGTTGGCTTTCTATTGGAATCAAAGGATCCCTTCTAGTGCTATTAATTTTAAATTGTTTTGCTAGCGAACAAATGTCCATGATTTTTGGTATCTATAATTACGCTCTTCAATAATCTACAATATCAGTTATTTCAAAACTCGGGTAGTGCGATAATTATGAACCATAGAAATAATCTTATTATGGAATCCGATGCAGTTGCTTATCAAATGAAACTGTTTTTAAACTTGCATGCAGGGTATTTAATTTGACTCTTTCCAGATAACGCGTCAAAAGTTCTAGACTTCCCACTGGCGTAATGGAGTACGGTATATAATGCAATATCTCCAACTAAAACAAAACTATATATAAACTTATTCTCTTATATAGAACTTCTTAGGAACAATAATAAGAATTCCAGAACATGGTATTTAATCATCTGATGCGAACTTCTAATATAACCCAGACACTTACCACTCTAGAAAACTTTAAAACTTGGAAAAATTTACTGAAGTTTTGGCATTAAAAAGTTGGATTACTTCTCAACGATATTTACAGGTAGAAAAGACATTTTACCTTTTATCCGACGCGATCACATGCAAGCAACTACAGAACACAGTTTGCAAAAGTTACTCGACGTGTTTAGAATTGCGAAACAGTTTTTCAATGTGGGTAGGTATGTTCTGATAAGTATACAACGATCGAAATGCTATATACCTTAAGACATACAAGCATTGTACATTAAAATACGCCACTGCCACGAATAGCTAGTGACAATAAAGGAATATAAGTTATAGCTGTCGGCAGACTACACATACGAGACGTTACAGTTCGGTTCCTTGAAATGACGTACAGTGTCTCCCGTAACCTAATTCGATATCACAGTGGTGTTGACGTTTGAATTATTTAAGCTAGTACGTGAGCAAATTTTAAGTTACTTGCGGTGGTTGTTAGTTAGCTATTGATAATTTTATAGAGACTGAGCCATCGAAGTTTAAGCTTGTGTTAATATCAAACTTTGTGTAAGAATTGGTAAGATTACTACTAAAAAGGTAGAATTTTTGCGAGCGGTATTATAAAAAAAGTCTATTGTTTTGAGTGACATAAGAGATTCAAATATAAGCTAGAATATGTCAGAAGTGAACCCATAAAAACCTAGAAGAGAGCAATTCGAATGTTAAAAATAACAATTATGTAAGGCAGTATAATCCGGAGAATGATTACGTGTGAGAGTAACAGCTGAAGAAATTGATACCGAACCGAATATGAGACAACTGGTCAACCGTATTTTGAAGCTTCTAGAAATGGGACGTCACATAAGTCTGAGTTTTTGCTTCTAAAAAAACAGACAATAGTAACTACATCTGTGCAGTTCCACATGAACGTTTTAAAGGTGCACTCCGCTTAACCTCTTATATACTTAAAATTTTGTTATTCATAAATTAGTTTACGACCATGCAACATAGACGACTCGTGCAGAAATTGAAAACGTATAGCATGTTACAAATCTGAACAAAGCTGTAACGTTTTCGCCTTACGTTTGATGCAAACCAAATGGAAAAGGAAAAAATTAATTTATAAAGGAAATTCAGGCACGATTAAATTAAGTAAAAACCACAAAACCATAGTCATATTGTCTGCACCAGACATAGTTCGACATAATTCAGGTTAATAAATTATTTCAAAACCGTAAAAAAGGAAAACAGATTTCAATATTACGTGTTACGAAGTCGTATACAAAGATGTAAACACGAGTTATTACCCGAGTTAGTCGTGTAAACAGAATAACTACTATAGTAAATTATTCTAGAGTGAACCCGTCATTTTAAGAAAACCTTTAGAATAACTAAAGAAGTAAAAAACAGTGAAATTATTAAAATGCATGTTCCATACCATAATTATCCTAAAAATAGGAAAGTCTTTTACAATTTTTGGTAAAATTAAGTAAAATTAACCCGTGTAAAATTTACAAATATGAGGTTTACTGATCAATTATCATATAATGTAAAAGTTTACAATGTATTCATTTGCAAGATTACCGAATGTAAGCGATAGCATTACTCACATATTTTTCACGTGATTCGATACAAGCTCAATATTAAAAACCGCAATTCAATAACATCCTTCCCTCAAAACATACAGAGTGGAAGAAAAAGACATCTGTAATTAATAATTGTTCAGTGCACTTTTGTGCAGATGACACACAGTTTGTATTATTCCTTTTTGTTAGAAAATATGGAAACTGCAGTAACTACAATTAAAAAAGATATAAATTGGTTACTTAAAATTTCTGAGCAACGTATGCTAAACATTAATCCTCCTAAATCTAATGTTTTAATTTTTAGGCGTAAGAGTTAACGCCTAGTGGCAACGCAAAACATCCATCTCAAAGTAAATGATATTATTACTCCACACTGTACCACAGAGAAGAATTTAGGATTAATTATTGATACTGACTTGAGGTCCAAGGGTCACATTGGTAAATTAATACAGAAAGCCCACATGAATATAAAGTATCTGTATACCAATAAATATTTATTTAACGTCAGAACCAAAACTATTTTGTATGAATCTCTGGTGCTGTTCCTATCTAATTATGGAAATGCTGTGTATAGACATTGTCTAGACGAAGAGACCTCTAGAAGGGTGCAAAAGGTACAAAATTTTGGTCTACGCTTAATTTTTAAATTAGGAAATTAGAACATGTTTCACGAAATTTGAGTGTGGTAAACTGGTTGAATATGAAAAACGACGTGTGCTACACTTAGCTAGCTTTCTTCATACTATACTATTTAATAAAACACCACCATATCTGTACAATAAAATCAAGTATAGGTCAGATATTCCTAATATCAATATAAGACACAAGGGTACACTAACAATTCCTTCACATAAAATGCACCTTTTTTAAACGCTCATTTTCATATAACGCCGTGCAGATTTATAATTCTATACCTCCCGACTTTAAGATTTTGCTTCCCTTAGACTTTAAATACAAATTAAAAAGTTACTTCTTAGAACAGGGTTCTACATAGGTACCATTGATGTTTTGAACAGGTTCTGTGCAGACTATTCTCACTGTTCAGTGTGCCAAAATAAATGTCCATCATTTGTAAATTGTACATTATAATAAATGTTAATTTTTTAGGACATAGTTGCTACCGTTATTGAGAAAAATTTTGATTCATTAATGAAGTTGTTCGATTCCACGTGTCAGTGTTGTGTATAGGTGCAACTTTTAGCACATCAATCGAATGGATTAGCCATTCTGTTCACTAAACATGATTTGCATTAAACATTTCTGAGAAGAGACTTCAATGCACTTTAACTAAATTAGAACAGGCGCACAATTTGATTGAGAAGCAATAGGTGAAATATACCTTAAACCTAAATTAATAACACTACAATAAATGCCAAATAGAGATAAAACAATATGAAGGCGATTTCATCACGTAAATGAAGCAACAAGTACACAACTCTTTAAAGCATGGATACACAAATTTAAAGAGACTCAAACGACGATGAGCAAACCACGCACGGGTCGACCGACCAAGGTCATAAAGAAGCGAAGAAAATGTGGAGAACGTACGTGAGTAAGTTCGAGCAACTCCCATTCTTTCTGTTGGTAAGAGGGAAAGTGTCTTAAATGTTCCTAAAAATTCCTTACATCGCATAATGCGTAAAGACTTGTGTCTCTATCCCTACCAGATACAGTTTGTTTAAAAGTTAAAGTCCATACATGGCGCTGGGTAGCTTATCTTTGCTAACCAAATAGTTGATCGATTTTCGTTCTTAAACAACATTTTGTTCTTAGATGAGGCACATTTTTCACCCTAACGGCCATGTTAATTAACAAAATGTCCGTTATTAGAGTTCAATGAATCCAAGACATAAACATGAAAGACCACTTCATTCACAAAAAGTAACTGTTTGCGCCACGATGTCAGCACAAGGATTAATCGGCCCGTATTTTTTTGCTGATCAAAGAGGTCGCACAATAACTGTTAATTTAGAGCGATATGTAGAAATGATTAACAACTTTTTCACTTCAGCTTAACGAGACTTTGTTGGTTTTAATCAAAACACGTGGTTCCAGCAGGACGTGTCTGTTGTTCGTGAACTTACCTGAAAAGTTGATATCCAGACGAGGTGACATAAACTGACATCCACTTACTCCTGATTTGAAGCCAGTAGATTTTTTCTTGTGGGACTACCAAATCAAAAGTACAACAATCCTACCTTTCGGGATCATTTAAAGGAAAATATTCGGGAAGAAATTACAGCGATCACGGAGAACACGTGCCGAAGCAGTTCTCCTTAATTTTGCTTCTCGTTTAGAAATGTGCCAGCAAAATAACGGAGCACATTTAAACGACATTATTTTCAAAAAATAAATTCCCAGGAACTGCGCTTTAATTTAAAAAGTTCTTTTTTTATCAAACTAATACGTTATTTAAATATTGACTTTTTATTTTGAAAAGGACTTTGAGACACTCTGTAAAAGACAGTAATTCTTACATGTGAAATTTTTCAACTTTTATCTTTATTTTTAAACCTTAAAAGAAGCAAATAACTAAATGGTTTACTGCTCGTTAATGGATGCAGACATTCGAGTTCAATAAGAAAACTAAGTGATACCCACTGATTTTTTGATATGTCTGTTTTGATTAAACAATCTAACAAAAATCATAACACTCAAATATTTAAAAATTTACAGGACAGGACCTTGTCGATATTCTGTGGAGAATACTAGTGACACGAGTAACCGCGTTTTTGAACGTTTATTTCTTTTTGTGCCGCTTTAAAATGAAAAACAAAATTAGCGGAGCTTATGGTCACATGCGTTGGTTGTTTCAAAATCTATTCCTTCTTTGTGTATAAGATGTATCAGAGAGACAATTCGTCAGTGCATAGGCATTGATTAGGCGTTTCAAAGCGCAGACGTGTTCTATATTCGTTTCTAGGTTAGGTTGCTTCTAGTCATAGAAATGTTGTTTACGTCAAAATATTACTTACCACAGTCAATTTAGTACACTATTGACTTGTACATTTAGATGATGTTATAATTAAAAAAAGTAGTGGATCAGTGGACAGCGCTCTACTAGGCGACTCCGTGGCGTAGTTGGTATGAGTGTGACTACTACGCCCAACATCCGAGGTTCGAAACTCGTCACGATCGGCTTGAAAAATATGAAGCGAGCATTTTTCACAAAAATACTCCATCGTTCGAATGAGAGGTCCCGTGTGTGAGTGCTGTCACGCACGTTAAAGATCCCTACATTGCTTGGAACAGCAAGGGTTCTGCAAAATTCACAAATTTTCCAGGTAAAAAAAATTGTTTCTTGGTCAATGTAGTACCTTCGGATGGAGTATTGAAAAATAAAATGAAGCCGACAGCGCTCTACTAATAAAAACGTGGAGCGTTTACGCATACACAGGGGAAGTTTGACGTGAAACAACCGATCGCCCATTCTTAAAAACTGTCAGCTAGTCAAATTGTAGCTCAGAAAGCAACTTTACTCCTTAAAATGGCGAAAAATTTAAGAAACAGTACTAGTCACACGGAAAATTTACCTGATATTTTGCACACTAACACAGAGGGGTATAATTTAATACATTCAAATTCTAGTCCCAAAATGAAAACGCTATTCAGATAGGCAGAACTTATTTCATATACTTGAAGGCGTGTCTTCACATGCAAGAGTGACTACTAGTATCATGATGGTAAGTTTAAAAACAACATATGACGTAGGGTAAGATTATGGAGTAATAAAGAAAAATATTAATGTAAAATTAGGATAAGCAACTACATCATTATTCTAAATTTACACAAAAGTAACGTGTGCCATATTAAAATATTCCACGATTTTTGTGATGTAGTCTTAAAACGAGTGCATGGATTCATCATACACTTAACTTAAGTGATAATTCATATAGTACTCCTGGTTGGGTACACATGACTTAACGGATTAGAGCTGAAAGTTCGTGCAGTTTGTAGACTACAATGCATTTTAATTAAAGCGGGTATTAAGATGGTAGTCCTTAAACCGAAACAGAAGTAATCTCTACAGCTCGTAATGAACTGTAAGTACTTGATACAGTCAACATCAAACAACATTCAATAAAACCCTGTGTAGCGTGCAAAGTTGACAGCATGGGAACTGTGTATGTGGCCAGACGGTAGCGTTGAATTGTTATGAATACGACCCAAAAACACATCGAGGATCACAGATAGCTAGTGTTGTTTGTAGATGCGGCAGGTAATGGTAACCAACTGGAAGTGACCAGCGACTCTAAACGCAATAAATGGAGCAGCAATTTTCAGATAGTGTCCTGTACAAAGCGTGGAATAATTGAAAGTGACTAATGAACGCTGAACAATCTAGGACAAATCATGGCTATGTATGATATACCTCAAATCATCGCTGAAACTGTTCCTTTGGCAACGACTACATCAGCAATTCAATTAGTTTTCGTGCAAACAGGGTTATATTCATTTAATAAACATCTTTACCAATGTTGACTTTCTTCCCTTGTATGCTACAGACCGACCATTAGAACTTATTTACGAAGAAATTAACAAATTTTGAAGTTAAAAATGCCGAGAAGTCATATCAAGAATATTTTGCAGAAAAATTAAATTGTGAAAGAATTTGCAGCAGTAGTCGTTCTTGGGTGCTCGAAGAACGAGGCACACGCAATATTTCTCCTAATATCGTGAGCCCTATCACACGAGCAAACTTCATATAAAACGCACGGAGAAATTACCGTAAAATACAAAATTCTGATAGACGTCTATCCAGAGGTTACTGGAAAAAGAAAAATAGGCAAAAAAAATTAAAATGATCAGTTCTCAAAGCTAGAGCGTCAAAAAAAATACGTACGATAAGAAGAAAAACCAAAGAGACAAGTGAGTGATGGAGAAGAGGCTCCTTGTTGTGTAATTTGTCTACAGTCGTACACAGATTTTCTGCCAAACACAACCTGAGGAGGTAAGTCTTCGAACGCTGTGACATTACCCTAAAACACTATTAACAAAGGCAGTTCACCAAAATAAGAGCAAATCGCAAAGAAATAGCCAGCAAGTATCAAATCGGAATATGTTATAATATTTTATATATTTTCCAATTCGTAAATAGCTGTTCAATTCACTGCTAGTTAATCTGAAATTTAACTCATATGTTTGTTGTTATCAGACAACCCTCAACTTAATTTATATCGTCTAAATTTTAACTGCATAAATCTAAAATGCGTTTGTTTAATAAATGGTTATGAATTAACTTCCATAGTTGAGTGTTTTGGTATTCTTAGTTTTGCTAAAACTTACGGGAACTCAAATTTAGTAACGCCGCCCTATTAGCGGTCGTAAGTCATACTCTGGGAATACCAAGATTAATGCGTATGGTTTAGTAAATACTGGGTGGCCCATAAAGTAATTCACTTTTGAAACAGCTGTAGTTCCTAAACGCTGATGCGTGTACCGCCATGATAGTTTTGATGTGTAGCTCTGTTATAAAAATGTTAGTGACTATGAGCAGTTACACGGGAGAGCAGCGTGCGTATGTTTTATGAGAATAGGGAGTCGTATGTAACTATTCGTCGTCGATTTCGACCTAAATAGGGTTTGCGTAATATTAACCAGTGTTCTAGCACGTAATTTGATTAAGCAATGGGTCAAATGATTTGACAGAAGGGGATCAACACAAAATATACGATCTCAAAGAGGCATAGGGTTTATTTAAACTTGTGAGAACCATGAGTGTATATGGGCGTCTGTACATGCGGAACCAAGAATGTCATCGGCCGCTCTTAAATTGAGACGAACAACTGTGCAACGCATTTTATGTCTCGATCAGAAGTTACACCCTTATAAGCTGCAATTAGTGCAGGAGTTGAAGGAGACGGACTTTGTCTTACGCCTACATTTTGCAAGGGAGCTGTTGGATAGATTTTCAATTCGACAACATCGTTTCCTCCGCCTTGATCAATTTTTACCTGAACGACTGCATTAACAAGCAAAATTGTCGCAATTGGGCCTCCAAGAATACTCAGCGACCGCTTCACTCAGGTTGGAATAGCATCGTGGATATCATTGGTTCCTATCCTTTTTAAGACTTTTGTAACCACACTGCAAGCGTGAATTTTGAGCGCTACTGTACTATGCTGAGAGATTTTCTGGTTCCAATACTGGTAGAAACTCCACGTTACAATAGAAATATGTTGTTTCAACAGGATGGTGCCACAAGCAACACAGCAAGTGCTAGCATCCAAAAAGTGAAGGAAATGTTTCTGCACAAGTTAATCTCGAGACAAGAGGACGTTTCATAGTCTCCACGTATTTCTGATTTAACCACGGGTTTTTCTGTGGAGGTACTTTATAAGAATAAAGTTTTTCGCAATCGCCTAGGGACAATCGCTCACCTAAAGATCAATATTCGGCAAGAAATTGCAGCAATTTTGCAGTATATATGTACTCGTGTTTTCCAGAGTGTATGAACCGTTTGGAAGAAAGTGTGCGCCGCAGAAGAAATCACTTGGACGATGTGATCTACAAAACTTAAATTTTCATTCCTTATTTTTATTTAGTACTAAATAAATATTTGATAGCTATTATGATTATTTCTCTAGAGGTTGCTAAAATGCGCATTCCTTTTGGGCGACCCGATATAATCAAGTTTCGCTTTCCCTCCATTCTGTATGTATTTCCATACACCAAAAAAATCATCGAAAATGTTATATCAACATTCGGAGTGTTTTTACAGATAATTAAACACGAGATATACACAAGATAAATACATTTAACAGTAAAGAATATCTAAAAAAAAGTATAAACACTCAATTTAATTAATTTTCATACCTATTATACTAAGCGAGACTCTTGAAATTCATAACAGAGCAACGTGCAATATTGCGTTCATACCTTACAAGCTGTAGTGAAATCCACGTTATCAAGTTCATGTTGATATCGTACAATGCTCTAAAATTCATTAGACCTGAGACGCGAGAAATACTTTAAAATGAATTTACAGCTGCAAAACTGTAATGCGGTAACAAGGAATTTGTATGATTGATGTATTGCTTCGAACGTGCTTTGAAGACTTACAAATACGCGCTTCAGTACCCTCCAACGCGCTGAGTGGGATTAATGTATACGAAACATATTCCCAAATTTGAAACTTTCAGAGAACAATAACACGAAATCCAGCACATGCTATCTAATCATCAGATGCAAACTTATAACACAACTGAGACAAGTTACTGCTTCAGAAAACTTTTAAAAGGCCATTGAAGTTTTGGTATTAAAGAAGTTAGGTTATTTCCGCCATGGTATTTACAGATAACAAGGAAAATGCTCTTTTTATCCTGATCGATAGCAAGGATATATGCAACTTTTACTTCTGTATGCGCAACACCAATCCAGAAAACACAGCTTGTAAAACTTTCAACGTCTTTGGAATTGTGAAGTAGTTTTCGTGTATAAAACTTGTATCAAACCGTAAGATAAATATGCAACTGCCACATAGGTACATATCAGGAAACGTGTATGAAATATGTTTGCCATCAGGGTTTTTAGAAAGCAGGGATATCATTAAAATAAATATGCAGAAACACATCTTCTCTCGAAGGAGGCAGATGCATATATTCATAAATATGCAACCAGTATTATTCCTGTATTAAAAAACTTCTTTGATAGAATAGTTATCAACCTCGAGGTTGTGGCAATTCTTGTACGAAAATTTAGAACGAAAGACAAAAGTATTCTGCCTCTAATTGTACCCTGTAAAATATCATATTAATATTTTCAGCGTTATTTTAAACATGAAAGTGATAGAATACATTTATCGGAACTGTTTTTTCAACAATGACGTTAAAGAGCTATATATAAGCAAATATCTTTCGTCGAATACTACACAAAACACTAGCGTACACTATAATTAGAATTACCAACACGGCAACCATATAATTACTATGAATATCACACTGCCACCAGTGCCACCTTGATGAAACGTGGTAACTTTATCCCTTATAAACCCACGCGCTTGAAATACACATTGCTAATTTGTTTTTGTGGACATTTCTAACAGTGACGGTTCCCAGACATTTACACCTCTCAAAATCTTTTACAATGTTATGCTACATAGTATCGTTAAAATGCTGTCCGAATGGGTCGATTACCTAAGTACGACCTGTAGTTGATTCTTGGGTTACCTAATCTTTAGACTTATTAACATTGAAGTTGGAAACTCTTATACGTATACATCACAAGAGACGTTACGTGATAGGTAGATGATTCATCTTCGAGAAGAAGAAAGCGAGAGGCCATTGACTGGCACGAGGTCGCAAGTGAGATATCTGTAATGTGAAAAACAACTTTTGCTTGATTGCACCGAATAGGCATATTAAGAATTTATTTTATACCATTGTGGTCGGCAATATGCGGCGGTTTCGCGGCTTAGTTGGCTTGCGTGTGACTACTAAGCCTAAGGTTACGCGTTCGATTCCAAACACGGACCGTTTGAAAAATAGTAGGCAGGTATTTTCCAAAAATATACGCCCTCATTCGAATGAAAGGTAAAATGTAGATCCTGTGTGTGAGTGTTGTCACGCACGTTAAAGATCCCCACCTTGCTTGGAATAGGGTTCGGTAAAATTCCAAATTTCCAGGTTAAAAAAATTGCTTCCTAGTCAATGTAGTACTTTCGAGTGGAGTATTGGAAAAATCAAATATAGGATCGTCAATATGCAAAAATACTTTTATGTAGAAGTGCCCTTAGCTACTGATGATAATGCGATATTAATATGTAAAATTTCTTGAAAATGAATGCGAATATCGTTTCAAGATGTAATAGTTGGCCTGCTTTCCACTACTTCTATAAGTTCTCACAGTCTAATGCATTTTTAATAGGTAGCTTGAGGACGTGATTAATTTTTAACTATGCAAACTCCAGGTCTGAAACAAAAAAAAATAGGAGAAATAGAAGGGCAGGGTATGATTTAAGGCATTCTTGGGGAATAGTGCGGGCTATATTACAAGCAGATATAGGAATATAGAGGTAAATGTAGACCTACATCAGAATATTTCACGCAGATAGTGAAAGATGCAGACTGTGGGAATTTTAGGGAAATGTTTAGGTTAACTCAGAATAAGACACAATGAGGGTACGCGTCTAACCAGTTCCAGGACTGAAGACTTAACGATGATGAAACTACAGGTGTTAAAAAAATATAGTTTGCTAATTTTAAAAATATACTAATCACTTTTTTTGTTAAGAATTTAATCTATATCGTGATATCTAAATATATTGATTTTAAAGTGAACTACTGTAATCGTTTCTACGCCATGCAAATATTTTGAAGTAGGATAATTTTTGATATTAAGAAATTACAAAAATTATATACGTTTTAGAAAAACCTGAAGTAATCTGTCATAGGCAACAAGTTTTTATACTGAACTGCAACAAATGAATTTAGTTTATATGAGTATAAATAGTTGAGTTTTGCCAGGAACATAGATTAGTAACTGTAAACACCCTATTCGAACAACATGTTAGGAGAAGATATACCTGGAAAGCGACAGGTGATAGGGCTAGATACCAAATAGATTATATTTTAGTTAAACAAAGATTTAGAAACCAAGTTAAAAACTGTCGTAGTTATCCAGGGGCTGACATAGATAGCGATCATAACTTAGTTAAAATGAAGTGTAAACTAAAATTCAAAAAATTGAGAAAAGTTAAAAGAGAGGGATGGGATCTAGGTAAGCTTAATGATAGTAGGGTAAAGAGGAATATAAACAAGTATTAGATAATAATAGCAAAGAGATAGCTGTAGGAGGAATGTAGAAAATAGATGGAAAGAAATAAAACTGACTGTACATGATACAGCAACACAGACTATAGGTAAGAAAAAATAGAAGCGAGAAAACCCTGGGTAACAAAGGAGATATTAGATTTAATAGAGAATAGAAGAAAGCTTAAACCTTTCAGAGAAGTGGATAGTGAAAGTAAGCAAAAATATAATACAGTTAGAAATAAGATAGTACATGAGTGTAGAAAAGCTAGAAATAAATGGATGGAGGAGAATTGTAAGGAATACAAGATGATTTGAGAGTAGGTAAGACAGACAGGGCTTACAGGGCAGTTAAAAAGTTTTTGGGAAGATAGGAAAAAATATAATGGTATTAGAGACGAGAATAATGAGCTTCTAATAAATAAAGTTGAGGTAGCAGATAGATGGAAAAGATATTTAGAAGATTTATATAAGGGAGACGATATAGATGAGTTAGAGAACGACCAAGAAGAGGATGTAGAAATAGGGTTCTCAATATTAAGAGAGGAATTTGATAGAGCTGTTCGGAATCTTAAACTAAATAAAGCGCCAGGGATAGACGATATTCCCGCAGAATTAATAAAATATGCTAGTCAGAAAACTTTAGATAGTAAAATAAAAGTAATATATGACACAGGTGAGGTTCCAATAGATTTCGAAAAAAATATTATTATCCCAATCCCAAAAAAGTCAGGAGCTGATAGGTGTGAGAATTTTAGAACGGTTAGTTTAACTTCTCATGCTTCCAAAATACTAACAACAATAATTAAAAATAGAGTAGAAGCTTTGACTGAGAATTATTTAGGCGAAGACCAATATGGTTTTCGTAAAGACAGAGGGACTAGAGAACCGATACTAATGATTAGGGTAATTATCGAAAAAAGGTTACAAAAATAAAAAGACTCATTTTGCGTTTGTAGATTTAGAAAAGCATTTGATAAGGTTAATTGGATTGTTATGTTCAGGGTTTTGCAAAAAATAGGAATCTCTCATAGGGATAGAAAAATTATTTACAGTCTATATAAAAACCAAAGCGTAGTAATTAGATTGGATGAAATAGAAAAGGAAGCTAAGATTAGAAATGGTGTTAGACAGGGTTGTATACTGTCTCCCTTCATTTTTAATGTTTATATTGAGGAAGCTTTAAACTTAGCTAGAGAGAGAAAAGAGATAGGTATTAGTGTACAGGGACAGAAAGTAGACATGTTACGTTTTGCAGATGATATAGCCATTATAGCAGAGTCTAGAAAAGAGTTAGGAGAGTTTTTAAATATTTTAGATGAGATACTACAGAGTAACTATAGTATGAGAATTAACTCAGTAAAGACAAAGATAATGACAAGTGAGTTACAGCCTAGTTCTAAACCAAAATTAAAAATAGGTAATACCGAGTTAGAGGAGGTAGATGAATTTTGCTATTTAGGTAGTATAATTACAAAGGATGGACGTAGCAGAAGAGATATAGTAGCTAGAATAGCTCAAGCTAGAAAAATGTTTTTAAAAAAGAAGACCTACTAATAGCTAATAGTATTAGTTTAGATAATAGAAAAGTTTCTTAAAGTCGTACGTATGGAGCGTTCTACTATACGGTAGTGAGACTTGGACAATTAAAGAAGTAGATAAGAAAAGATAGAAGCTTTTGAAACTTGGTGTTATAGGAGAATGTTAAAGATTAGTTGGACAGATAGAGTAACAAACGAGGAAGTTTATAGAAGGATAGGTGAGGAACCCTGTATGTGGAAACAATTGAAGGTCAGGAGAGATAGAATGATAGGGCACCAGTTAAGACATGATGGACTATTTAGTAAAGTCTTAGATTATAGACTACCAAATAAAAGTAGAGTAGGAAGGCCTAGACAAAGCTATATTAGTCAAATTATTAGAGATCTAGGTTGTGAAGGGTATGCAGACCTTTTTAGACTAGCTCAGAATAGAAAAGAATTTAGAGCTGCGTCAAACCGACCTTAAGTAAGGTCGAAAACAAAATGATGATGATGAGTATAAAAGATTATGTTTTAATTCAAGAAATTTTATATACGAAATATTTGGGCCTATTAAATACAATTTATACTTTAGATTCATATGTGAACCAATTCTTTAGTTGATACTTTGGAAAATTAATTGTTGAGAACTCTATTGTTTTTTAATTCAAATTTATAGGTTTTCCCGCCTGATATAATTGTGCTCGAGATGGTGGTAGAACTTAAGAAGCTGTAAAAAAATGTAAAACATGGCTGAAGTAGTTTTGTTACTCCATAATTTAAAACTAAAAGTTCAATATGCAGTTAACAACAAGCATTATAGTTACTTTATGGTAACGCAAAAAAGGTGAAATTGCAATTTAGACCATTCCCCACTGTGCAATAGCCACCCTTTCATAAGTGCATTCTAGACAAGGCAGACGAGCATTTTATTGCAGAGACATCGTAACATGGTCCATCGAGTCCAATGCGAATGCAGCTGCGTTATTAGCTTAATTACAAGAATCGCTCGATAAAAATAGTGAAATTGTAAGTAAGAATCGATTCTATTGAGCAAAAGAATGTTGCAGTGGACCAGTACTATATACAAGCGTCCAGACCATTCTGCAGACCAGTTCAGTACAGTGGACCACTACTGCAAGCGTCCAATCAAGTTGAGTGTACCGTGGACCACTACTGCAAGCGTCCAATCAAGTTCAGTGGACCAGTACCACAAGCATCCAGCACTACAAGTGACCAAATCAAAGTATTTTTCAATATTTTCGAAGACTTTATTCAAGTAATACTAAGTGCTGTCTTCATTTTGGCAAGTTCTTCATACTCCTTTCATTTACAATTAGCTTCTATCTGAGTAATAAGCGTCTATAAATTTATCAAAATGAGTTCTGAAGAGTTAAAGGTTTTAATTAAAAAACGCGGCATTTGTAAGGCACAAATCACACGCATTCAAAAGTATCTTGATTCATTAAAGCCACGTAATATCGATATCACCAAAAATATTAAAAGTTTACAGCTACGGTTAGCAGCAGTTCACCCACTTTTAGAAGAATTTAATAGTTTGCAATTTAAAATAGAACTTTCAAATGAAGGGACAAGCAAGGAGGATGAAGTAGCTGAACGAGAAAGTTTTGAAGATTATAATTTCTCAGTTTTAGCTCTAGCACGGGATACAAGTGATAGAAATTCGATAAGACAATTGTCACAAGGCGCACAATTGCATAGCAACCTCTCACAGGGTTCTAGTGAGGCCACCGTCAGCATAAGACTTCCGGCTATATCACGCTAAGTTTGTCTGGTAGGTGCAATCAACTCTTAGAATTCCGAGATGTCTTCAAATCGCTTATACACGATAATAATAATATCAGCAAAATACACAAGCTGCACTACTTAAAGGCAGCTCTGCAGCCACCGGTCAGTGACGTCATTAGCTCACTGGAAATATGTGAAGACAGTTATTTCATAGGCGGTGGTGCTTGAAGGATTTGATAATAAATCCAATATTGTAAATAATCGTATTAACACAAGCTTAGTTTGCCCTTAGTATCAAAAATGATCATGATAACATTAGAATACTTTTAGAAAACTTGTTTAAACATTTAAGATGCCTCCAAACATTAAATCAACCTGTAAATGAATGAAACTCTTAGTTTTTATAATAAGTAAGAATTTTGACCTTGAATTAAAACAACAGTGAGAAGCATACAAAATTAAAAGCAATCTCTACATTAGATGAGCTTAAATCATCTTTTAAGGCGGAATGTTAAGTCCTTGATGCTCTGAATTGTACGCAAACTCCACAAAAAACTCAAATTGAAAAAGACAAGTTGCATTTGTGGCAAATGATAGTGCAGCTTTCAAACCAAACTACTTTAGCAAAGACTGCGAATCAATCAAATGCAGTGAATGAGGCAAATCGCAACACACGCTCATTCACGTTAATTACAAAACTAAAGCTCAGTCGACCTTTAGCAACAGTTAAACTGAGAAACCAAAAAGTGATGCAATAGTTGTTAGTACGATGACAGAATATCATTCTGCGGGTATATTGTTAGAGCAGTCATTATTATCAACAGTTGCAGTTAAAATCGAAGATGTAGTGGGTACTTTCCGTGAAGGCCGGACACTGTTGGATTCTGGGACCTGTCATTTAAGACTATTTGTTCTGCATATTAAGTACATTTCGAAAACCTAAATACGAGGTTTCCGCTGACCTAACCAAAATGTATCACAGGTTTTGATCAAACACGATCAACGCAATTTACAAAGAATTTTATGAAAGAACGACCCCAATGATCCGTAGAATATTATGTATTAAATACTGTCACTTATGGCAGGGTTTCAGCCCCTTTCTTGGCGTTCATATGTCTTCAGCAACTAGGCCACGAAAATGCAGCTGACTATCCATCTGCATCTTTGGTTAATTTAAACGATTTTTACGTCGATGACCTTTCGGAAGTCTATTCATATCAAGAAGTAGTATTGGTTTGTCACGATGTGACGAAAATCTTAGTCAAGGGTTGTTTCGAAATTAGAAGGTAATAAATGCACAGAATTTTTTGCACCCATTGTTTGGTTCGGATTCTGAATATGCGTGTCTAAATCCTGAGAAAATAACAAAAACTCTCGATATGCTGTGGCTACCTTCAGTTGATAGATTCAGCCACAACAAATACGATTTACTGCCTTTAACTTTGTGATACAACGGCCAATATTAGCCATTAGAGCTGCTATATGTGATCCGATATGCATACAAGCCCCGGTGACAATCATTCCCGTCAATCATACAGAAATTGTGGCAATACAAATTATCATAAGACGAATCAATTTCATCTGAACTTCATTATTAGTGGGTTCAATTATAAGATGTGCACTCTTTACGTTTGTTAAATGTCCCTAGTCGAATTCTTGTTGATGTCGTGGTCGACATATGTGTACGCGGTTTTTCTGACGCATCGCACGGTATAGGGCATGCGTATACTTGAAAAGCACCAATAGCACTGGCATGATCTCGGTTAGTTTAATTGCTTTGGCTTCTTTGAAAAATGTTTCAATTACAAGATTCGAACTATGCGATGTTCCGCTTGTTTTCAAAATCGTCAATGCTCTATCTATCACTTCTAATTAAACAACCTATTGGGCGGATTCAACCATGGGTTACTCAGAGTTGGGGGCAGAATTCAATATTCATAGTTTTCTGAAAATAAAAAACATCCAATCTTTTTACCCCCACAACATACATTAACATATTTAATAATCAAACACGAGCACGAAATAACGTTATACTCTGGTCCTCAAGCGTTGACTTTCCATTCCATACTTGTGGAATTCATTATCGTGTTCCAGTATTGATTAAACACAAAAGGGGACTTGGGTTCAAATCATCTAAGCACTACATATGTATTTTTGTATGCTTTGTGACAAAAGGCAATTCACGTTGAATCTGTGTCTGATTTAACATCAGAAACTTTCATTGCTGATTTTAGACGGTTTTCTAGTTGATAAAGAAAGCCTGCCATAATATATTTTGATAACAGATCTAACCTTGTAAGAGGTATCACAAAAAAAGCTGTTTAAAACAATGAATTCTGATATAGATAATCAAAAAATTGAGAACCCTTTGAACAATGAAGGTATATCATGGAATTTTATCCCGCCTCGCTCTTCTCACTTTTGGTGGACTCTGGGGATCTGGGATTCGCATTATTTTCAGCTGAAAAGAGTAACAAATTATTCTCTATTTAAATACGAAGAATTTCATACTATACTAACTCAGGTTGAAGCTGTGGTTAATTCTCGACCATTAACACATATCCTCTGATCCAAGTGATCGTGATTCTTTAACCCCCAGCTTACTTTCTAATCGGGCATAGTCTCATGGTCGTACTTGACTGTGACTTAACTATCGTCGATGAGAATCGTGTATCGCACTTTCAAAGAGTGTTGGAACAAGTTGTATAAAATGGAAAAGGTGGTTCAAAGAATATATCAATGAGCTTCAACGGCGTCGCAAATAGTTTAAGAATTCTAAATGCAATATAGTTCCAGGTACCATGGTCTTAAAAAAAGAAGAAACTTATCACCAGCAAAATTGAAATAGCTCGCGTTACAGACTCTCATCC
Organism: Platerodrilus igneus; assembly: GCA_036346225.1. Taxonomy (NCBI): domain Eukaryota; kingdom Metazoa; phylum Arthropoda; class Insecta; order Coleoptera; family Lycidae; genus Platerodrilus; species Platerodrilus igneus. Next base: position 1,559,629 of record JARFIW010000884.1, on the reverse strand, counting down.
CTGACCAGATGGTATAATCTGAGTGGTTTCTGTAAAGACTGTAAGTGGCGTTCAGAAGCGTCTTGTAGCTAAACTATGCGTCGTACCTGTAAATCATTGAAGTAGAATTTAAACATTACTTTGATATATTATTAAGCATTTATTTCGCATTTGCTTTTATTTTTAGTGGCCCAATTCATAATATTGTTTTTACGTTATCTTGTATATTGTGTAGTAAGTTTATTTGTGAGTCCATGCCTAAAGGATAGCGGCTTATGTTGAGAACTCTATTGTTTTTTAATTCAAATATATAGATTTTTGCCGCCTGGTGCAATTGTGCTCGCTATGGTGATAGACCCTTAGGCGAGTTGTACAAAGATGTAAAACATGGCTGTAGTAGTTATTTAATAACTAAAATTTGTAGATAGTTCAAGATATAGTTAGCAACAAGCATTATAGTTGCTTTTGGTAACACAAAACACTTAAACTGCAATTTAGGTCATTCTCCACTGTGCAATAGCGACCCTTTCATATGTCCATTCTAAGCAAGGCAGATAAACTTTTTATTTCGGTGACATCTACTACGAATTATTCGTTTGACGTCAATTATTACATTAACCACGGGTGTAATTTATTACGCTGCCAAATGTGGTTGCCAATTATTGGCGTCAAACAGTTATGGATAGCAATTAAAAATATTCCAAAGGCTTATCCTGTTTAATAACAGGAGTCAAGGCATCCTCCGCTCGTCGTCAGGTAGATCAGGATTTCGGGAAGTCGGTTTCTAATGTTTAATCCAAATTTTTGCTGCAAAGTGCGTTGAACCTACACTTTTAGGAAAAACCAGGTATTATTAAGGTAATTGAACAGATATGAGGGAATGCAAGTGGTACACTTCGCACTAAACGGGCATTCCGTTTAATACACCGATACCGTCCGGTAGTTAGAGATCAAGCCCGTTGTATAAAACGCGTCTTTTCTATGAACTCGTTGGTGTCCCCACCATAAAAAGTCTCTCATTAATAAATACTACTTCCACCATTTCTTACTTTAACCTGCTAAACAAATTGTTGTCGCATCAACAGATCAAAACAAAACGCGCATGAACGTAATGTTATCTCAAACGACACCTGGAAATATGTAATGAAAATGTCATCTCGCCTAAAATTTAGGCAGCAATATCAACCAATTCACGTGATAGGGTTTGCGTATACTGAGATACCGACCCATTGATTTCTGATAAAATCGCAAATGAAAACATATCTTATTATGACAAAACACTGCATATGCATTTCTTAAAAAAAATAATTTACAATAGACAGATATCGTCGGCTCCCAACATCAAGGACATAAAAATAGTATTAAATTGCAACAACTATACAAATTACTTACATAGTTAACGTATCAATAAATTAAATTTGTTACATTGTAGTAGTGGATGCTGACCACAATTGAATGAATTTTTATAGTGTGTGAAGCAGAGTAGTTTGGCGTGCGACAGAAAATAATGAATGAATTATCCGCGAGCTATTAACTAAACAACATTAAAATGTAGTTCTGCGAGCGAGAAGAAAAATGGAAGGGAGTTAAAAGTTGAAAATAAACGAAACAGTTTCAAGAAAAATTAATATAGATGTTCCTGCAGGGATAACAAATGCTGCGTCTGACTAATTTCTGAACTTACGCATGCACAGGCATTATGGAATTATCGCCGTTATAACCGGTTAAAGGGATTTGGACAAGGAGAGTTCATCCCTTCATTAATTTAGAAATCTATGTGGTGTTGAGTTAAGTGGGCCGATGTTTAAAGGACGAAAAATAAAAATACGGAAAAAGTTGAAAGCTGGTGTTTTTTGGATATTCTTAATCCTTTAATGGATGAATTAAACAGTGGGTGATTATAAGCAAGTAAATGGTTGGTATTTATGACAAGAAATTATTTTGTTGGACGATGATTTCTCACGGAACGAATTATGGTTAAATTTAACCACAATTTTAAAATATTAAAAAATATGCAATTATTAATTTTAAATTATTTTGAACGGATAATGAAAGGATAATAAAAAATTAGATATTTAAGCGTTTTCTAAGTTGGTCATTAGATATTTCCAGAAATTGGGATTTAGAGTCAGGTAATTAAATATGAGAAAATTTAGAATGATAGTATTATTGATAAATTAAATTTAAGGTCTTTTTGAGATTTTTCTTTTAGTGATACATGGCTAGCGTGGGGTTAAGGAATTTAGGTCTTTTCTTTTAAGGAAATTATTTTTGTATTTATATTGAAATTATTTAATGTTAATAGAGGTTACGTTTAGGTTGAATTTTATTTGAATTTATTTAGGGACTAGGTAAAATCAGCTAATTGCAAAAAGACATCCAGTCACCTCAGTAATGGAATAATTTTGAAAAGGCATTTTATCTTACATTTTTATTTAATTATGACGCAACTTAATAAAGTGTTTTTAAGCTAGTGTTGAGATAAGTAACGTACGATGTGATCAAATTTAGGAAACCGAAGCAAAAAAGACCTACGCGGAATAATCGTCTTACGTATAGGAAATAATATCAAAAGAATTGCTTTGACAGACGGATGCGGCTCCTTATTTATGACAAACAGAAAGTCTTTCAGGGTAAGTGATTGGTTTAAAATAGGTTTTTATGTTCCAGCTATTTTATTATTTCTACTTCGAATTTCTCTGTTTTTCTTTATAAATTTTTCCGTAAGAACCCACTCCCATACTACTGCAGTTAGTTGACACACCCCTATATTATTACGGGTTCCTCGCCCTCTCAAGGTAAATCAAAATTCATTAACATAGCAATCATTTTACCCGTAACAAAATACTAATTATTAATGCAGCCAACATTAAAAAATATCATGTAGGCACGAGATCCAATAACAAGTAGAAAAGGTTGTGATGCAATCGCGCCTCAAACGAGAGTTTTAGAACACTGTACGACATTTCACACATCGTCAATTGACTTCAAAAGCAAAAGCGGTTGGATAGTAACCGTCAAACTGTAACGTAGCGATGTATTAACTGAGGCATATAATCCCTAATTTAGATTTGTCTGTTTCCTACACGTATTTCTAAATGCCAGAGAGCTTTGAAAAGTTACCCAAAAGGTTGTCATCTTATACCAAAGTTCTCGCTCGATTTATTGACATAAAAGGAAATTTAACGAAATATAATCAATATACACATAAGCAAAGCACTTCAAATATGGGATTTAATAAAATTTTGCACTAAGCAAATCATAAGGTTGAAATCCGGAACTAAAGCACGATTCGGAATCGAGACCTATATAACATACAGTGTCAACGATTCATCATTCATCTAGTTCATTTCGAGACCTATCAATATTCCTATGATTAACGTTATTAAAAAGGAACTTCCTGCATTCAAAAAGTAATAAAACGAAACAAAAATTATTTAGATATTACAGTTAGGTCGTGAGAAAGAGTCGTTCAACGAACAAATTATAGTAGTTGAATGTTTAATTATATTTTATTTAGACTACGTCACGTTAACGTAGCTTAGGAGTTTAAAATGGGAGAAAAAAGGCTCACAAAACGACCTCGGTACGCTTTTTACCTGCTATAGGAATGTAATGTAATACACCACATATTTTTGAGATCAAAATCATGGTTGAAAATTACAGATAGGATCCAACCGGCAGATGTGGATGGAAAGCTCAAATTAAAGCTTTTAAAATGGTTCTGCTAAGTAAAAGATGCTAGGGAGTTTGGCGGTCTCTTAGTGATGACACTAAAACGTCGGTTAAAAATCCTTCGAAAATGATTAGAATTTTTGATTTTGGATTTAATGAAGCACAAAGAGGTGGATTAGTTGGTTAGATTTTGAATATGTAGGGTGTTCAAGTCCTCCGGGAAAGTTCTATAACTTTTTTGTTATTCACGATACCAACTACCATTTTTTTCTAACGATAGACACGGCTAGACTGCACAATATAAAAATATTTTCCCCCATATACAGGGTGTGTTAATACAGTTTATTACGTTTTTTTTTTCGTGGCAGCCACGTTGGGCGCCAAAGTTATGTTACGTTGGCTCGTAGCCGTGCGTAACAAAAAGAAAATCAAAGAAGAAATGACCGGGCTCAGTTGGAGAGAGGGGGGGGGTCGTAGAAAGCAGACCAACATACCATGTACGCGGCCGTAAGGAGTTAGTGATAATACCTGCAATAAAATTAATTAGTTAAGCAAACCTGAAAAAAAAAGAATAAGCATAGCAGCAATGAAACGTCTAAGTTATTCAGTAGAATGTAAATAAAAGAAACTGTTTAGATAAACTATATAATATAACAACGTTAAAAGCAATATAACAAATCTTTAGTACAAAGTGAGGTAATATTGGGGAGTAGCAGAAACGTTTCCTCACACACCAATTAGACATAAAGCAGATAAAATTTTAACAAAATATAAATAGGTAAACACAATTAATATGAGTAGTCCCGTAGTATTGATTTTTCTTTTTTTTTTTTTATTTAAAATAGCATGCAAGTCTATGGTAAAAGGTCTCAGAACGCCAAAGGTATGGCAAAGCAACGGACAGGTATTTAAAGTAAAAACAAGTAGGAAATAGTTCAACTTAAAGAAAGTCCTTCAGGAACGCTTCCTTGCATTTGAAGTGTGGGATTCACGAGGTCCTGCACTAGCGAAGCACTTCACCTTTACTGGGAGGGTGTTGATGGAACTTATCACACGTTACCCTAATCACGCCTACGTATTTCACTGGTGTTAGCAGCAGACATTATCACGCGTCGGAATTCGAAAAATATCGGGAGTTCTTTCTACCTCTGTAGGAGCAACAGTGATCACGGAATTTTGTTCTTCGTCCAACATTATACAAGAATTAAACACCTAAGAATATAATTGAATAGGTTATGATTACCAATTCAAACTCCGCGCCAACCACATAGACATTTAGAACGACCTCGTAAAAAAATGAAGATAGGTTCACAATAAAAAGAGCGATTTTGCAGATTTCACATTGGGTACCCCGAACGAGTAAATATTACCAATACCCAAAACCACTTTAAATGCACATTATAGGCACTTTATAACAAATTATATACCGTTCTTTGTATTTTATCACAGTTTATTTAGTGAAAAACGAGCTTGGCTTCAACAAACAACATCGCATTTTTCTCCACTCTCTTCAAAGCAACAGCAAACGGTATCTTTTCAACGTAAAACAATCTATAGGAACGAGGAACAAACTACAACAACCCATCTATTTTTATTCGTTTCAAAGCAAACAGCAAACAGTCTTCTCAACGTAAACAATCTATAGGAACGAGCAACAAACTACAACTGCTTGCTATTACAACCGCTTATCGACTCTTATCTAGACTTGTATATCCACATAAGGAACAACATTTATATGAATGCAGCAATCATATCTACTCATTAATTACAGCGGTTTATCATTTTCAATAAGCACGAATAATCCTATTTACAATTCATTGCACTTTTAAAGTAATACCCACGAGTTAATAAATATAAAACATAAAGATAGTAGTTGCAGAAATGTATTTACAAATTTGGTAAAGCGGAAAAGGTTAAACTATTAAAAATGCACGTTACAAGTTGCCAACCCAAAGTTATGTATTTTAAATAGAACACCTTATATTTGGTACCGTATTCTGAGGACCCTTTTGATAATGATGAAAATGATACAGAGTTACCATAGGTCTATAATGGACGGTTTCCTATTTATGAATCGTTTTATGTCAAAATCGTCTCTATTTTGAAAAATTGCATACGTTTCCGTAGCGAACTTGAAGGTTCAATCTTTTCACGACAAGATTTTCTATATTCTGAAATATCATTACCCATAGCAAATGGTGCGTGTTTACACTTTCTATTACACAGGGTGAGTCAAAACGCAAAATAAACGTAAAATACATTTTCTCAAATAGGACCCTCCATATTGGATGTTGCTATTGAATAGAATTTTAAAGAGCTTTCAAATGATATAAAACTTTGTATAGGTTACATGAGATAAATTATGAAAAATTACGGTTTTCATAATAGAGAAAACTAAACAGACTACTATGATCAAACCTGACATCAGATATCCTGTGCCAACAGGATACGGTAGCAAATAACAAACTTGTATTCATTAATGGCAGAAATAACAAGTTTTAACAATAAATAGCCGAAAAATAATTGTATTATGCAATGAAAAAAAGCAAGTTGACTACAGCAAGTGTTAAAAAATACCACCATTTGTTCAATGCTAGTCTTCTAATGAAAGAAGTTTGCACTCCAGTCAGCATTGCTTCGTCAATTCAACAAAATGTTGCACTTATTATATTCTTTTTATCATCAGGAGTTGTGGTACCAATTCTATAAAACTGTTCCTTAACAAAACCCCATAAAAAGAAATTCAGCGGCGTTAAGCCAGGAGAACGAGCTGGCCAAATAATAGCTCCGCTTCGCCAATCCATCGATGATGATAACTTTCATGAAGAAATCTATGTACAGTTCTACGGTTATATACAGGAGCACCATCGTGTTGAATCCACGTGTTCCTTCTTGTATTCAAATAGACATGCTCCAGCAAAGGGTGGAGATCGTCTTGAAGAAATTGTAGATACCGTTCCCCATTTAAAATGCCGTCGAAAAAGTAGAGTCCAACAAGATCGTTGCCAATAATACCTTCCCAAACATTAAGGGATCATTGATTTTGATGACCAATAGTTCTTAGCCAATGTGGATTTTCAGTTGCATAGTAATGCATATTATGCCTATTAACTGATCCGTTGCTTTTGAACGATGCTCCGTTACTGAACAAAATATTCGAAATATGATTTCTATCAACCACAATACTCATTCGATTTGAAAATTGTACACGAGTTTCAAAATCATCTCCATATAATTCCTGATAAAGCTCGATGTGATAAGGATGGAATCGATGGTTCGATATTATATTATTTTTGCTGCTCTTTGAAATATCAGTTTCTAGAGCAATTTTTCTGTTGCTCAGATTAGGATTTTCTTCTATCATCAGCAAAACTTCTAGTTTCGATTCGACATCAATTCGTTTTTCACGCTTGGAATATGCAACGTTACCTGTAGCTTCAAATCTATCTCAGTTTTTCAGGTTCGCATTTTTTTATTTTAAATTCGACTAGCCAATAATGGGTTTAGATCAGCTACACCAATGCAACACACCATGTTAATCAATTCTTGACGTGGGAAATTCATCGTGATAACAACAAATTAAACGGTAAATTTGCAAAATAATTAATAATGACATGATTTGTCAGATATGCTGTAATTAGAGTACTTAGTTTTCTTTATTGTGAAAACCGCATAGAAAAATGTTTTCGCCATTTTTAAGAAATTTTCTCTGTGACCTATACACAGTTTTGTATATTGGAAAGCTATCTAAAAATGATATTCAATGACAACATCCAGGCGGGCACCATTTGAAAAAATTGACTTTTCGTTTGTTTTGCATTTTGATTCACCATGTATAATAGACAGTAAAAGCAAACAACAAACGCTGTGATACTTAATGATATGGAAAATCTTATGATTTTTACATAAAATGACTCATAAATAGTAAACCGTTCATTGTAGATCCATGGTGCCTCTGTTTCATTTTCATCATCAAATGGCTCTCGGAATATGATACCAAATATAGGGTGTTCCATTTAAACAAACAAAACAATGAGTTGGCAATCCTGTACATAGAGGAAAATATTTTTAGACTGTGCAACCTATACTTTAAAAAACAGGAAGTTGATATTTTGAATAACAAAAAAGTTACAAAACTATCCCGGATGGGTTGGACACACTGTATATATGGGCTGACTCCGCGCATCATTTGTGATCTGTCTTTCCACTTAAATAAAAGGAATAATACCAAGACATTGCATTTGATTTTTCATTGCTCCACCCGAAGGTACTACATTGCCAGGAACCGAGTTTTCTTTATCTGGAATTTTTTTAATTTTGGCGAGCACTTGCTGTTCCAAGCAAAGTAGAGATCTTTAACGTGCGTAACGACACTCGCACACGGGACCTACATTTTACCTCTCATCCGAACGAAGTCACATTAAAAAATACTCGTCCACCATTTTTCAAGCGGACCGTGTCGGGATTCGAATTCAGGACCTTGGGCATAGTAATCACACGGATACCAACTACGCCACGGTGTGGCCTAATAATATATATATATATATATATATATATATATATATATATAATATCAAGGTAGCTATTGGAACGAAACTACTTTGCAGTATTGAAAAAACACAGTATAACATTAAAATTCTTGCGCAAATTTTTTTATATAATTACAATATCGCTACGTTAAAATTATGTAGATTTGGTTTGACATTTCCTCTGAATATACTGAACGATTCATTAAACACTACGTTATTGAAAAATTCGTCACTTTTGCTATTGGATATAATTTTATCGCATCTGAACTGAGGTAGATCTGAAATGATGTATTCAGTGTGTCACTTTCGGCTTGTACGTCTGGTAAGGTTAACGCCGGCGCACAGAGTCGGGAGAAGCGACAAGAAGAAGCTCTTCTTTTTTTGGAAATTTTTAGTAAGACATCGTGTTAGTGATGCCGGAAATATTTTTGTTTTCGAAAATAATGTATAACGAATTATTTACGAGTTCGTTTTATTTGTTAGTGGTAATTTGTTTACGAGTGTATGAAGTTAATTGCTTGTCATCTATAATAAACCAATATGGATGTTTGTACAAAGCATATGGATAATATGGTGATTGCAGCGGGGTGTGTTCTGAGACTGTTAGCATAAAGAAAGCAAATTTATATTACGCCTGTAAAATTATATCTAGTAAATCTGAAATTCAGTTGCATCACTGGGTAAAAGGTATACAAGTAATTAACCAAATACGTAAATTAGCGATGTCTGTATTTTCCAAGGTTTCGTATTCATTTTTATTAGAAACTTGGTTAGCTACGAAGAGAAGACGGACACATGTGTTAAGGTGTTGTGATACGTAAATTTTCCCAAATATGTGATTTAATAAAAATTACATCATGTTGAATTATTAACAAAACACAATTCGTAATAACTCGAGTGATCTGCTAAATTATTACACAGTAATGTATAGTTATTACATTAGTGTCTGTATTTAATTTGTAAAAGTAACTAAAAGACCGACGCATAATTTGGTAATTATTTATTTTTAAAAAAATCGCAAAAAAAGGTTTTTTTTATTTAAAGGACATTTTCAAGCTACTATTAAATAAATTCATATGTATTTCAAATAGTTTGTCTTTTAATCAGCACACTATCAAACTTATATTTCACATAACCACATTTTTTTTGAAGTCAATATAATACGTAACGGAATATATCAAAAAGTATTAAATTTTAATGCATATCTAACATATGAAAGCTTTTGTATTATTTCGGACGGTATATGTATACAACATGTGTTGTTGATAAGTAATTTAATTGTGATCCAAACACGTCAGCCTGTCCGATTGGAGTCCAAGATAATTTTTAGTAAATACCTTAAAGAACTTTTGATTTTTTAAACGAGCTTGTACTCTAGTGAACATTATATCTATGATTTAAAACATCTAAATTTTCTTATCAATGAGTTTGACAGATTTATGACAGTACGGGTACACATTTATTGTAAGGACACAAGGTGTTTCTTTCTGTGATAACTTAATTGTTTTATGTTTCAGGTTTAGCTTGATATGTCATTGTATGTACTCAAGTCTAGGGTCCATTGATGAGGTAGGTTATTAATGAATATTTTTTTGTTATAGCAGAAGGTTTCTGCGTTTCACTTGTGGTGTCTCTTTTGTTGATATTTTTATAAACGCAGTAAACAAATCTAAAAATTTTTATTGGGTCAACAAAATCGCAAATGACGCTAGCTCATGCCTCTCCGCATAAGATAATTATTAAGCTTAGCCCGCAAGTTATGAGTGTTCCTATAATTTTGTAGTCACCTTTTAACTTTTCGTATTTAGCTCATCTCTGATTGTAACCCTAAGTGCCTATATTGGCGTTTGGCACCTGGAGACAAAACTTGTAACAACAGCACCCAGAATTATTCATTAGAAAACAAAGTCTAACGTTGGGTCTCGAACAAAAAGGTTTAAGAAACCAGTAATTATAAAATTTTGATCGAATTGTAAAAATAGAGATAGCTGAAAAGTATCCTCTTTCAGAAAAGTTCAGGCGGTTCCTTTCTTTGGTCATAATATGAATAACAGCACCAAAGCCTGATTCTACGATACATGAGGTAGGGAAGGATATCCATAAACTGAATATCAGTTTCGACATATTGGGATATAAGACAGAAATTTTTTTATTTTGCCATACGTCTTCATATACATCATTGTCAAAGTTGTGTTTACTTTCTTCATCATATTTGATTTCTAACAGTTCTTTTTGGCACATTGCATAAGCTTCCCGAATAATTGCTGTAAAAATTTTTTCATCCAGGCATACGCCTGTAAGTTCGAAATATCTTCAAATCGTTTTTTCATATTAGATTTAAGTTCGTTAAAGTGGCTACTAAATCTTTCAATATCCTCTGGAGTTACACCATCCTTCATAGATGATATTTCAAGAAGCTAATAGAAAATGATGTCTTCAATAGATTATGATAATGGAGTTCAAGTTTGTCAATAAATAATGACACAACACTATGACAACCTATGGCACAGCTGTCGAAACATTGTATCATTTTTGGCATTGAATTTTATTTTGTTTACAATTCGAATTATTATACTTAATGATGAATGGAGACTTTCACTAGAATTTTTTCGTACAAGATGTTAATCGTGCACCATACAATTAATATATAAAACATTTGTAACTTCAACTTTCAGAAAAGCAATAAATCCACGATAGCAGCCTACCATTGCTAGTGCTTCATCAGTAGCGTATGCAACAATATTATTCAAAGCAATATTATTTTTTGTAAAGTATGATTTCACAGTTTTAAATATAGATAAGCCTGTTGTACCTCTATAATAAGATTAATCGCGACTAACATTTCTTCTCGTAATATATCATTTTCATCGAAAAAACGTGCATGTACTATAAATAAAGCGATATTGTTGTATCGGTAGACTCATACAATTACAAGGGAATTGAAGGTATTGTTAATGTTTTATCAATATTATAGCTTTTACTGCTTTTTACAATTATTAATTGTGATATGCGACAAGAGGCAATCAATCCATTTTCGTTCGTTGCATTTTGTTTTTTAAATGATGCAATGATTGTTGAACGATTTTGCAATTTTTTATATAATTCCTGAAAATATTCAATGGGATTGTTCTTATCATATGGATACTTTGCAGAGAGATAGATGTTTTTGCAATCGACTTGGTTTCACTGCCTCGTTAGATAGTGTTTTATTACATAATAAACACATTGGGTTTTTTGTTTAATAACAATATTTTCTATGAAATCCATCTTCAGATATTCCGACCAATAACCACGGTCGTATTTCCTTTCTTTGAGACATTAATCCACAATCAACTGTGTGACATTATAGTGTACCCACCTCTCAACCCGTGGAAAATAAGGAATTTCTTAAAAATTTAATAAAAATGTTTTTTAATAATTTTTTTAAAAATAAGTTGCTTCTAAAACACAAGATTCAAACCTGTATCCTTAGACTATGATCGTCTACGCGCTAACCAATTGAGCCTCCGGAACTGGTGATTTCAATTGGAAAGATAGACAAATCTAAATCATGTACCCTACCACTATACATCAACTCAACTATTAATTACGTTTGGCATTTTTGTCAATTACATTTGACAGTGTCAAGTTTTTGACTTATGTCAGATATATTCAGAAGACGACGCTCAAATTTACAGCTATATGCCAACTATTAAATACACATATTAGGTAATTGTACAAAGCAAGTTCATTATAAAAATTATTTTCCATCTTTCAATTACTAGCTCAATTTGAAATGATCAACTAGGCTTTGCATACCGTCTAAATTATAATTTCATCTTATTTACTAATATCATACAATTGAAAATCAACTTGTTAAAGGGCCTACCTTCGGTGTCATTGGAATAATATCAAACATTTCCCAAAATATCAAATATTCCATACAATACCAAAATTTTTTTTATAATTTAAAATTTTTACATACGTAAACGAAACTTAAAAGACAAAATTTATACCGTCCCCACACTGTTTATTAGTATCGTAAAACAGGTTAATTTCAAGAACAAAATCTTTCAAGATCACCTTTCTTAAACACCGTACCACATTTTATTGCTGATCAATTAACAGAATAAGTCCTGTATAATATATATTAAATATCATCATACACCATTTCGAATGGACCTGCACCTTGCTGAAGTTCTAAATTCCTAGAACAGGTGAAATGGCTTGTGTGTTCTAATGAACTAAAGAGCCAAACTACAGGTCCAACCAAAGTAGTAGGGTCGTTCGTAAGGAACTAGACTAAGACAAGTCCCCGAAAGAGGGCAGCGGCTCTTTCGGTACCTAGATTGGCAGAGACCATAGGGGTTGGTATGGCAGTCTAAGACACACTACCGCGATGTGGAAGGCAACGGGAAACCACCACATTACCTCCCAAATACACAGCGAACTTAAATTGTAACAAACATGATGGCATTCTCTGGGCTAAAAGATACCGGAGTTAAAATAGTCCCCCATTCGGATCTCCGGGAGAGGACTACTTCGGAGGATGCGATCGGAAAGTTAAAAATAACAGTCGCGAACATTCTGCGAGTCGGAGCGTGGAATGTTAGAAGTATGAAGCAAGTAGGTAAGCTAGAGAACCTAAAAATCGAAATGAATAGGTTATCACTAGAGATAGTAGGGATCAGCGAAGTTCGGTGGCCAGAGGCGGGGGATTTTTGGAGTGGGTTCAGGGTAATTCATACAGGAGCAGAGGAAGGAAATTTGGGCGTGGGGATAGTTATGCGGAAAAAGATAGGATACTGTGTAGAAAATTACTTACAAAAGAACGAAAGAGTACTCATGGTTAGATTAGAATCTAAACCGGTAAACACAGTAATAATACAAGTATACATGCCCACCTCTAGCTACAGTGACGAAGAGGTAGAAGCCATCTACAAAGATATCGAAGACATATTAAGATACGTAAAAGGACAGGAAAATTTAATAATTACGGGGGATTTTAATGCCGTGGTAGGTGAGGGTATGGAGGGAGCAGAAGTAGGTTTATTTGGTTTAGGCACGAGAAACGACAGGGGAAATAGGCTGGTAGAATTTTGTGACAAGAACAATTTAATCATCACAAACACATTATTTCAACATCATGCTAGAAGACGATATACGTGGAAGATGCCAGGAGATATAGGAAGATATCAAATAGATTACATTCTTGTTAGACAACGGTTTAGGAATCAAGTAAAAGACTGTAGAAGCTACCCAGAAGCAGATATAGATACTGACCACAACATTGTTATTACGAAGGCCGCACTTAAATTTAAGAATGTGAAAAAAAGAAACGGAAAAAGGCACTTGGACTTAAAAAAACTAAAAGATAAAGATATTCAAGAAAGATTCGAAAAAAGTCAAATGAATTGCTCAAAGATATCGGGAAAATATCTTATATTAAGGAAGTAGAAACAGAATGGAATAACATTAAATCCAGCATAGACATGCCGGTCAGAGATATTCTGGGGTATACACAAAAAGAAAATAAGAAACCATGGATAACAAAGGATATCCTGAATTTAATAGAAGAAAGACGAAAATACAAAAAAAAAAATCAGACGAAATAGGAAAATAGAGCCATAAAATAAGAAATTATTCAAAAATGCAGGAAAGCTAAAGAACAACGGATTGATGAAAAGTGCAAATAGATACAAAGGAAGATGGAAATAGGAAAGACAGACGAAGCATACAAATTAATTAGAATAAATTTTAGGGATATTAAACCGTATAGCAAAAATATAAGAGACGCACAAGGAAACATCATCATAGAAAACTTAGAGTTATAGGGATAGACGAATAGTACATAGCTTATACAAAGAGCAAACAGCAGTAATAGAATTAGAGCAGGAACGTAGAGAAGTAAACATTAGGAAAGGGGTGAGACAGGGATGTGCCCTATCCTCATTGATTTTTAACTTGTACATAGAAGAGGCAATTAACACTGTGAAATTCAGGAAGACATTTGGAATTACTATGCAGGGACAAAAAATTGATATGCTTGGATTTGCAGATGATATAGCGGTATTAGCGTCTAGCAAGAAAGAGTTAGAAGCTGCTCTTAATGAAATGGAAACGGTTCTAACAGAGAGATACGGTATTAAAATTAACAAAACTAAAACTAAAGTTCTAGTATGCAAAGGTGGGGAAAATAAATCAAAAACAAGAATACAAGTATGTAACATCAACTTACAAGAGGTTAACGATTTCTGCTACCTAGGAAGCCAAATAACGCAAGATGGGAAAAGCACAAAAGATATAAAACAAAGATTAGCACAAGCTCGTGCTACATGTAACAAGAAAAAGCAACTACTATGCTCAAAGACCACAAACATAGAAACAAGGAAAAGATTGCTTAAAACATATGTGTGGAGCACAGCACTGTACGGCTGTGAAGCCTGGACAGTAGGAGAAGCGGACAAGAAAAAGGTAGAAGCCTTTGAAATGTGGTGCTACAGACGTATGATGAAGATATCAGACAAAGTTAAGAACGAAGAGGTACTAAAAATGGTAGGGCAAGAAAGAAATATGTGGAAAACGGTAAAAAATAGGAGAGATAGGATGATAGGCCACATACTACGGCATGAGGGAATAGTGCGGAATATATTAGAAGCAGAGATAGGAAAAAAAAGAAGAAGGGGGAGACCTAGGTTAGACTACTGCACACAGATAGTAAAAGATGTAGGCTGCAGGAATTTTAGGGAGATGTGTAGGCTAGCCCAGAATAGAAATCAATGGAGGTACGCATCCAACCAATCCCAAGATGGATAAACTAAGGACGAGAACATACCTGTGCTTAAACACGATGATTATTATAAGTAACTACAAGAATTGGTTGGGCAACATTCTCGAATAATGTTAAGTGTGTGAAAGGATTTACTGGAAAACCATTATTTCGGCAAATATCTAAGTGTTGGGGGATCTTGGTAGCCACAGGTTGCTTAGCCCCCTTCACTGAATCTCGGTGAAATAGGGCATAAAATTAGAAAACAATAGAAGGGGAACGAGCTGTATACACATGCTGTGTGAGAATTTCAGGGAACTATGTAGGCTAGCTCAGAATATAAATAAGTGCAGGTACGTGTCCAACCAGTTTTGAGACGGAAACCTGATTACGAAAAAATAAGCGCAGATAAATCTGATGATTAGTATAAACAACTAGTTGTTGGTTCGAAATATCTGCAACTAATGTTGAATGTGCGAAAAGATATATTGGAAAATATATTAAATCGGTAAATGGTTAAGTGTTGGGGGAACTTTGTGCTTACCTCCCTTCACAACCATTGAAGGTCGAAGAAATAGAGTATATAATTGTAAAACAATAGAAGGTGACCGAACGGCATCTAACAAGAAAGAACAGCGCCTATGAGGAAAGACAACAAACATAGAACAAGAAGAAAATTGTTGAAAGCATATGTGTGGAGCGCAGCACAGTATGCCTATGAAATACGGGCAGTCTGAAACGCAGACAGAAAAACAGTAGCAGCCTTTTGAAATGCTGTGCTTCAGATGTATGAGGACGATAGCATGGACAGACAAAAATAATAACAAATAGGTTATAGAAATAGTAGGGGAACAAGGATATCTGGGGAAAAAGATAAGAGAAATAGAAGGGCAGAATACGTTCTAAGGAATTTTTGGGTAATAGTATGGGATATATTACAAGCAGAGATAGGAAAAAAGAGGTACATGTTGACCTAGATCAGATAGTGATAGATGCAGACTGCAAATTTCAGGGAAATCTGTAGGTTAGTTCAGAATAAGAAACAATGGTGATACGCGTCTAACCAGTTCCAGGACTGAAGACCTAGTGATGATGATGATCATTATACAACATAATTAACAATAGATATGTCTTTCTAAAAAGTTAAACAATATAATTTTATTTTACGGGTAGGGTATGCTTATTGTTCACTTTGGCCAGCACGTAGTCATCAATCCATGTTCCAAAAATCTTTTAAATCGTTTTATAAGGTACGCTTTTCCATGCAAATTGCTCCATATACCGTACGACAAACCATTCCAACCACATATACTCTATTCCATTTAAAAAAACTTTATTCTACAGTAGTCTAATTACTATTTAATATTTATGTTCCATTTTTAAAACCATTGTATGCATGTTAAAATGAAAAAGATATAACACGTGGTAGGAATATACAAAATGGAATGAGTAGGAAGTAGGAGGAAATTTTAGTACGTATGTTGAAGGGAGACAGATAAAATATGTTGCATCAGGGGCGTAGTTTAAATGGGCAGTTGGAGAAAATATACACAAGATTTTAGAGTAAGATTGTTGAAATTCAAGAAAATGTTTTTAAAAGTGTTGTCAGTTAAGACGGATACACGGAATTTGTTGACGGTTAGAAGGATACGAAGAAAATGTTTTGTTTGTATCGTGCAAATTCCAGGATTTCGGTGGCAGTTGGTGTTTGAGTAGAAAATTACGAGGAATTGTGAGCGCTTAGAAGTTGTTTGTTTGTATTGTTGAAAGTTGCCGGAATTTAGAAGCTTTAGGGGGGACAAAAGAAGACTATATAAACCCCAGCGAATGGTGGTAAGGCTCTCTCTTAGTGCTCTTAGATCTTAGATCTCTTAGTTCGAATTGCGTAAAGCTCTTACTCGCACTTAGTTTTTCGACAAACAGACAATGCTCATCGTTCTACCAGCTGACGGCTCCAAGAAAAAGTACTTCTAGTACAAGTTGAAACAAAGTTAATGTATGTATGTACAGCCTATTATATTTTCGTTTGCACTAAGTGTGTCAAATATAAAAATCTGAAATGGAGTAAATGTCTGTTCGATTGATTGGGATAAATCAACAATATATAGAAGAGGCCTGAGACTGAATTTTGTACAATGTAAGTGGTAGATCAGATGACTTCGTGCTGATATGGTAGCAGTTTGCAATCGTAGGTGTTGCAATCCAGATTGAGGGCGTTCCTCAAGGCAGCAGTCGTGGGCGGTATGATGGTACGCCAGTGTGCAGTGATTAAATCCAGGTAACTGTTTTTTTTTTGTTTGCATTTGTATATAAACTGGTGTTTTGTGCATTATTGTACATACAAGGTTATGAACTAAAAAGACAAATTGGAGAAGAGTTACAGATTGAACTTTTTCTGTTGTATTATTTTATGCGGGAATTTATAAGAATTATAATATTTTATGTATATACAAGGTAAACGGAACTTTTTGGGGGATTGATGTGCGAATAGTTACCCAAAGGATTAAGGTTTTACTATGAGCTCGTATTAAACCAGAGGTAGAGTAAGGAAGGTGATAAAGTCCTGTTACTTTTATGATAATTGAATTGAAAATTTTGATGTGGGTTAATTAGAGAGTTAAAATTTTTATTTAAATAAGTATTTTAATATTCAAAACGGACGCAGAACATGTTTTTATTACTTTGCAATTCCTTCTGCTTTCACCTTAGACAGAAATATATAAAACTTCTAAAACTGTATGCCATTCCACGAACGCGTTTTATAGGAAACCAGCGATTCTCTTCGCTATTTCAAATCGGTTGGTCAATCTTAATCGAATAAAAACATGTTGTGTTAAAGATAACACTAATTGCTGAAATATACTGCAAAATCCCTTGTTTGTAGAAGATTTTACGATACGGTAGTTCAAGCTCTTCTTGAGTTATTTATATGGATGGTGATGCTATCGTATACCAAAAGATAAGCGCTGGTGGTTGTTATGGAGCAAGTAATAAGGATGAAAGGAAAGCACTGTACTACACTTCACACAAGAGCGATTAACTTCAAAAGCAACGGGCGTCTATATTAGTACCTGCCAACCTGTAGCGTAGCGTGTGTATTAATTGGGGCATATAATACTCAATTTTCAATTCGCCCCTGCATTGCATATACTTCTAAACGTCAAAAGGCGTTTGATGACGTAACTAGAAATGTTTGTTGTTTTATAATCAATACTATTCACTAGTTAGTAACCTAAGAGACAATTCATCAAAATTGAATAAATATAAGCAAAGCACTTTTGAATATGAGATGTAATCGAATTTTCCACATAACAACTAGCAAAGACTCCGGAAATCTGGAAGAGAAGCATGACAGAGGATCATTAAAGCCCAGATACTGCTTGCTGTATCGACATCTCGTCATCTACTTCGCTTTAGTACCTCAAAGCATTCTAAGATTACCCTCATTAAATTTGAGACGCGAGGGAAACTCTAAAATGGATTTATGATTGCCAGATTGTAAGACGGTAAAAGGAAATTTGTATGATTTATTAGTTGAGACGTGCTTCAATTATTTGAAGGCAAACAGACTTTATAAAGATGAGCACTGAAGTATGCTTCCCTCTGTTTGAATACAATGTGAAACTTATTCGGCAAATTATCAACGTTTCAGGAACGATGATGCTATTTATGCTGTCTAAACCTCAAATTGTAGGTGACTTGGAAATATCTCCGACCTGCGTTTTTTAAGAAATAATACCTTTGCTAACTTAAAGTGGTCACATAAAAGTAGATCCCTACTGAAAATCGATACAGGGTGATTCATTACGAATGGGCAATCTCTAAAGTAGATATACTAGACTCCAAAATATTACGATTAGCCCAACATAAATTATGCAAATATCGCTTGCGTAAGAGATACCGGGTGTCAAAGTTGAAAATTTATTTTGAAATCTTTAACTAATTTTGAAATTTGATACGACCAATTCGAAAAGTTGCACTTTCATGTTTTTTTGTCACTATAATTGCGAATTTGAAGTTGACTTCGGGATTGCTCAGAGAGGGAGCACTTCACCGCCCATTTCTGCACTAAATCAAAACTTAATCTTTGTCTGTTGAACTAAGGCTGAAATAAATGAAAAATATGAAAGGTCGTTCTATTTTACACAAAACAGCTACTCTTGTTTAATTTTTATGTCTGTTGGTTTTTGAGTTATTAGCTTTTAAACCGTTTAATGTATTTTGTCTAGGGAATTTTTATTCTTTTAAATTACAAACAATGCAGAGTAAAAATAACAAAAAATAACTAGTAACAATAACAATCAGTAACGATAACAACAAAAAATTTCAAAGTTACTAGTCGAGAGTCCACCATCCACCTCAATAAATTTTACAATGCGCTTTCTTTGAACACCCTGTATATCTTAAACAAACGACGTTGGTATTAGGCTGGGTTCCCTGCTCGCCGTTTGTCCGTTGACAAATCAGAATTCAGAAATAGTTTGAATAGTCACATTCTACTTTTCAACGGAAAAGTTGGTTGAGGTTGAATAATTTCCATTCATTGCTCCGTTGACACTACAAAGCTATTAGTTTATTGTGTATGAGCATATAGGTTATGTTACAAGCATTATGAAAACAACCAGAATTCTTTTTCTATATTTCCTGGAATGGTAGTCCATTAGCATCGTACTCCGATTTCCATGTTTTGCTACAATTGTTTGGAAAAACAACAAATTTGTATTTATTTGACAGATGTATATGTTCAACAGATAGCAAAAACCGTTTGTTTCACATTTATCCGTTAATTGACCAAAGGAAGCGTGCCAACGGAAAGCAAGGAATCTATCTTAATGTATGTTGGCCTAAATCATAATATCTTGATGTCTAGTATATCTACTTTAGAAATTGCCTATTCTTAATGAATCACCCTGTATAAGATTGCTGCAAATTCCTAGCAGTGATCTAGGCAACCCATCGTACGACTCCATAAATTGCAATACACTTTGCACCTACTTACCATCGACTGTCTCATAAGTAAGAAATTCTGTGATACTTTTCAAAAGTGGCCACTGATTGATTTCTAACAAGTACTTTAGCAATACGCTACTAAAATTGTTAAAATGTAGACCAAGATAAAGTGATCTCCAAATGCTAAGTAGGATTTATAAAACTACGCTATTCCACTAGCTTTTACATTATGTAAACAATTTAAATTTTTAATGATAAATGTAAACTAACCTTCAACAGATAACTTCTGGAAATCGATTTAATTGGTTATTGACACAAAAGTAAACTCGACCTCCTAATATTTCTCCTTCTTATAATCACGTTTGTTTTGCTCTTCCTGATTATTACAATAAACTTAGCTACTATCGTTGTGAAAATTAAAATGTAGAAACTAAAACTATAGTTGTACGCAGCAAACAAAGAGTGTCATTCTACACGTTCACCAAAGAAGTATTGTTGTTTGCAGTAGCCATATATGTATTGTTATTTGTGGTAGCCATTACTCGCACTTAGTGTTATTAGAAATATTTTAAAATTTAAAAGTTTAGAGGTGTGTCAAACCCTACAATACAGATTTCACTATTTTGATTTTGACTGTATTTTATTAATAAATGAACGGTGCTGAACTACTAAAATATTTATCTAAACGAATAAGAAAATAATAAGTATTAACTTTGCGTCTATAGCTCTCGGCTTATATATCGCTAAGGTATTCAAGTGCTGGTCAGCTTCCTGCAAGTTCATACACACTCGAAAAGAAAAACAACATTTTGTTATATATTATACATGTTTTTCATGCTTATCAAGTTTATTGCGCATCTCTACGTCCATTTCAAATACAGTTCCATTCGATCTGCGGGTGAGACGTTATCGAGAAATAAACGTCACCCGTAAAATACAATTCCTCTGTCTATTAAAAAAATATCATAGCAGTTACTTTCTACGGATGTAACGTGATAATGCTCGAAAATTCAACATAATATAACGAGTCTGATACTTTTCGATATTTTAATAAATATAATATACTGGGTTATAATTTCTTTCAACAATACTTTCTGAGACATGCAAAAAAGCTTGAGAAACGTTTAAATATGGAAAATCCTTATAATTTGGTCACAAACAATGCCCGGTCGCACATTTCCATGTTCCCCAGTCGAATGCAGAATTTTAGCAGAATATGCCGAGCTTTCTATAATTTATTTAAATATTTTGGTTGGTAGAAACTATAAATATTATTATGTTGGCGAATTTGTATTAATACACAGGTTTTCTAATAAAATGGTTCTTTATTTTTCAGATTGTTAAGTGCGTTTCAGTACTAATAGATATACGATAGGTTACCATGATAATGCTCGAGCGATTCGGTTTAGCGCTTTAAAAACGTATGAGATAATCAAAGTAACATGCGTAATGTATACCATCCTGGCAAGTGTTAATAAGTTTATGAACTTCAATCACAATCATAATAGCAATAAGCACATTATTAACCTATGGAAGGTTGACAAAATAAGCATTCTTTTGTCGCATGGCGTATCGCTAGCTGAGAAGTGCAGTTCAGAGTTATATCCCGCTATCAAAAAGTTGTTCAATTGTCAATGTCAACCTGATAGTTTTGCATTCAAACAGTAAAGTAGTGCAAGATATATTTATAAGACTAGATGTCTGATAGCGAATTTGAGTTTTCAACTTTATTTGAACTAAAGGTTAAATAGGCTTTTATAAACTATACATTAAAATTGGTGCCTCTCCCAACAAGTGCGACGATATATTCAATGGTTACGTTGTATTTTGACATGACACTTTACACAACAAAATCATTAAATAAATACAACAATAATGATTATAAATAAAATAGTATACAAAGTTCGTTGGAAATTTCATTAGTCTTGGGCTTCTGCTGATCGCGTTTTATGCGTCTGTCAGTAATATCGCCCTTGGCAGAAATAAGATATTTTCCAACTCGCCTGTGATATGCTATGTAATACCTGTATAAATATAGCTAAGTAATAGGTTAAACCTGCTCCAGAAGGATACCATCCAAAAAATTGTTTGCTAGTAATGATATTCGATAGTACATTCTGATCGGTCGGGAATCGTGAAGAAAATAAATCTTGATCAGGAATTACACAGAATATGATGCTGTTCCCGAACTAGTAACAGATCGAGTCGGCGTCAAAAACATACAAAACTAAATATTATATTGAGAGCGTCAATTGCAGAAGACTGGACCCAAATACACGATATTAATTAATGGAAGGCAAGTCAGCTTATGAAATTAAGTATGTCAGCCTATACGTTTACCAGTAAGCTCCAAATTTATAACAGACAATAAACTCACTAATACTAATCACAATATTTACAGCTAAATATATCGTCTTACATGTTACTCTGATTGTACTCACCTCAACTACATAAATCAAATGTATTCCAATTCCTAACACGATCAACGCAATATATAGCCCTGCCCTTTACCCCAAAAAAAAAAATCTTACTTCTGTAGCAGTTCAAACCTGCCGTACCTATCATTAGATTCTTAATTCCCGAAACACCAGGATGGTGCACATTCCTATTGTTACAGGTAAAACAAAATTTGCTAGTTTCTATAAGGAAATAATAAGTGGTGGTAGGCCAGAAGTTAGACCGCCCATTTAATATAAGTGCTTAAATGAATCAAAAGCCCTCCCAATAAGTGAATTTAAGTACAAACTTGAGCAGAATTAGTTAAGGGACCAAAAGTATCCCTTTAATGCTTAGCTGCTTATCAAACCAGGTGATCTGATTGATTTAAATTTATCCGGGTAATCACCCGATGATTTAATCTCAAGGCTCCGATTATACTAGCGGGAGCTCCTAACCCAAGAAACCATACACGCACAAGACAATGTATCGGAACGGGCCACACCTATTAGTCTTAAATCCTCAGTGTTGCTCTATAAAGCAATGGCCCTTCGAAAGAACCCTATAAGAACTAATTCTATCACAGTAATATGCTATCCATTTACGCTCTATACAGCGGTCGATCGTTCCCCGCCGAAACCTAACTGGCCTCTACTACTTGATACAAGAATTATCCATCTGGTGCAGATTGTTCAACAAATTCAATTTTCAACCTAAGGAGGCTACTACTTTCATAAATTACTTTATAATACCCACCTTTATGTAAGATAGTTGCCTTAAATTGGTGTATTAACCGGATGCTTTCAACTAGGAACCCTCCAGATAGAACAGGCACGTTTCTTTCGCGACTTCTATTTGACATCTTGACTACTAATGTCATAATCACAAACGGCCTTCAAAATCCTATTTATAAATGTTGACTAAGGCTGAAAAGACCTCCTCGTGAAACCTAACAGATTAATTATATAAATAGCTCAGAATAACAAGCAACAAAAAAATTCATATTTTCCTGTGACGAAAAACCATTTTCTTTGTTTATAAATAATTTAAACGATTGCCTCAGTAATTACTTACATTATCTGTCACTAACATAATTGTACCAAACCCGACTAGGTGCGTACACAAGTAGAATATGAGAAGTAATCCCAACTGATTCAAACCAACAAAATAATAGTTTAATAAAGATGCCTAAGGATAAGAAATAAACCGTTACATAGGCTAAAATACTATTGTTTTATATGCATGCTATCCTACGATTTTGTTAGCGCGCAAAAACAAGTTAGCTGAGTTTTTTGTGTAAGATCATTCTATGCAGTTTTATTAACGTTTCCTAATGCGCTTTTAAAATTCAATCCCATGCAAAATGTGCGTAAAGAAAAGTCTTATGTTGATGGGTATTCCAATATGTAACTTTCGTTTGAAATGTTTATAATCGTATTTCATTTTAATAATTTCTGTATTGGTTAATCCCACCACTGGGCTTAGGGTTATTTTCTTTAAGAAATATTATTTTTAGTTTACATGCATTTTTGATTTAAGACAAGCTTATGTTTAGAATTTTACATTGTTCATACTCAACGGTTGTCAAATTTTATTATGGCGGTTAAATTGATGCCGATTCAGCGAATGGCAAAGCCCCTTCTTGGGTACAAGTTACTGTTTCATTAAAATAATTTTACATATATTGTAACAGTTTTTTTGACCACAGTTGAACACCAATGAATTTTTAGTCCTAATAACTCTAGTATAGTCATTAAAATCATGCGAACCATTTTTAAACAAATAAATACAAGTATTGATATTGTATGTGCTAACCGCCATGCAGAAATGCTAGTTTGCTTGCTAACATCAGGCGCCGAATGTTAATACTATTATTATCACGGCCAAACAGCTTTCGTGTTTAGTGCATAGCACATTTGCGCTGACATTAGCTAGAGCTCTCGTAGAGAAGATAATGGAACTGCTAAGGGTTCTTGCGTGTAACTTGCGCTTGGCTTTTTGTGCGGTAGTTGAACCCTAGTGCACTCGACACTAGGCCTTGATGTTTTTATGATGCACTCTTTTCGTAATTTAACTTTTAGAAGATTTTCTTTTCGAAAATTTCCCTTTTAGTAATTGCATTCTGAGTAATTTTGCTTTTAGTAATCTTTCAATTTTTTTGTTATAACGTTCCTTTAAAAGACGTTTTTAAATAACTCCTAATTAATAACTTCGTTTGGATAATTCCTTAGATAAATGCGTTTAATAATTCTTTGGACATTTGTGTAAATAACGCATTAAATATTCCTTTATTGATTTCGTAAAAGTACAATAAGATATGTTGTTCAACGCTTCGTAGAAGTCCTCAATTAGATTTTTATTTTTATAATTAGCAACTTTAAGAAGTCGTTTTGTATTATCTGGTTTTACAAAACAAAAGCAGCGAGTATGCTGTATTTAAAAGAGAGGCGTCGCCGTGGATCAATGTAGTACACGTAAGACTACGGATCCCAAGGTCCCGGGTTCAAATCCCGACACGGCCGACTGCTTGAAAAATGAGAGGTGAGCATTTTTCACAAAATTACGTCCTCGTTCGGATGAGAGGTTAAATGGAGGTCCCGTGTGTGAGTGTTGTCACGCACGTTAAAGATCCCTACCTTGCTTGGAACAGCAAGGGTTCGGCAAAATTCGAAATTTTCCAGGTAAAAACTCGCTTCCTGGCCAATGTAGTACCTTAGGGTGGAGCATTGGAAAATCACATGTAATGTATTTAAAAGAAGATAAAATCCTACTTTTGCACCTGTGAATATCGAGTTGTGGTTCATTCACGTCAACTTTGCGATAAGTGATTGATCCAATATGAACGTCCTTCAACCGTACGATGGATAGATGGATTTTGTGTAATGTTATGGGAAAAGCAATATGTTCAAATTTAAATGAAACATTCTACAAAGTAGGTAGAAATTTTTATGGTTGGTAAATTAAGTCCGAGGATGTATTGGAATGGTACTGTTGAAACTTTCGTTCAAGATCTATACGCAATAGCGCGTATAAGTCTAGTATTGGTATTTGGTTGATCCAGTTCGTGCGTATAACAAAAAACGCATAGAAGTTAGCATGGTCCAGTCCAAGGGTCAAGCAGCTGTTTGTGTTCTGTGGAACATATGGATTTTACGTCACTTGTTTTCTGAAAAATGTATGTATTAACACCTGCCCGAACATGTTGTGACGACAACATGTAAAGAACACCTGCAGAGCCAAGGTAAGAGATTAGAATTATTCTTGCATCATGTCTACATTTGGTGATCTTTGATACAAGGCAGCTTCAAAAAATATTTTTGTAACTATCTGTGTGGTACACGTTGGAGTGTATAAAAATCGGGACAGCTCCAGAACGTTTCCCAAAGCGTAAAGCTTAGCAAATGGACTGTAATTGTATGCAATTGGAGGTAAGGCGCGAAAAACAGTAACATAGGTCAAACCGTAATTAATGCTTTGCTTACCTTGCAATGTTGTTCACCAATTTACTCCCGCGAAGAAAGGTGTTGTTTACCGGTCGACGCAACTTGGTCGGGCAGCACCACATATGCACTCGCGGTGATAGTTATTAGGTGTTGAGTCGGTGAAGGACGATACGAGAGTCCTGTTGGTGAAGCAAAAAGGATTTATCGCTCCGCCATATGTGTAGCACAACAACAATATACGATAAGGCCATCTATACTGTCAATCGCTGACCTCCAACTGTATGAAGTTGTAACACTATCTATTCTGATAAATCCGTTTCGCATATTAAAAAGGACCTTAGTAAATTTTTGTTGTTAATACTAGTTCAGTATAATTAATACTAAATTTTATGAAATTAAGCAAACTTAAAGAGTTCCTATTGATGTTTTATATATGTATGTTTTCATTTACAGTCTTGAAATAATGAATTAATAGACAAAGTAGTTAAAGTTTTATAAACATGTAAACAGAAAAAGCAGATCTGATATTTCTGGTATAAATTCGAGTTAAATCTTTGTAACTAAAGTAACATTTAAAGTTTTGATATTTTTCTTTGAATATATAAACCTACCTTATGAGTAGATGAAACTTGTATTATCTTTTCTTAAACATGAATTTTATATTTAAGATTTTTATGAAAGACCAATTTTAATTAAAGAAACAACATTTAATTTTCTTAATTAATTGTTTTATTCGGAACAAGTACGTTCAGAAATAGGGTAACAAAGTATAAGATCAAATAGAGTAAAGTGATGAACCCAATTTAACAAGAAGCTTTAATAGCCTTTTCAGTATTCGAAGCATAAAACCTGTGTTTATATTATTGTTGCCTGATTAATCTTTGTTGTTTTTTTTTATATGAGGTAGCAAGAGAATACTTCTTGTGTCCTCATTTTTGTATATTTAACTAAATTTTCTTTTCAGCTCCTACGTTAGCAGTTAATGCGGTATTCCTCCCTAAGAACGCCCAAGTCCTCTTTAGGGAAACCCTGTGTTTAAAGTTAATGACTTGGTGGCGCCCTATTCAAACCCCTGTTTTGTCGAGAATCTAGCCCGAGTAATAAAATAATGCTTCGTAAAAAAACCCACGACCAATCCTCATAAGCTCTGCCCAAGGAATAGACCCCTAGCATAGTCGGAAGATAATTGCGTTCCATCATTTTAAGGGAATCCCTCCTTAAAGATTACTGGTCACATTTGGGGATATAAAATAACCCCTAACTAATTAACCCAATCAGTAAATGATAAAGTTTTGTTATAATATTAAATAGATAATTCTGCCGAAGGTGATTTCGTTTTTTTGAAAGGAATGTATCTTTTGTGGAGCACTTTGCCAAGACCACTGAAACAGATAACATGCATTAAGTACAGTTAACCATTGAATAATTAGGTATCGAACTGATAGGGATCTTTAACGTGCTTTACAATACTCACACACGGGACCTCCATTTTACAGCTCGTCCAAACGAGGACGTATTTTTGTGAAAAATGCTCGCCTAACATTTTTCAAGCGGATTGTGTCGGGATTCGAACCCAGGACCTTGGGCACAGTAGTCACACGTATACCAACTATGCCACGGAACCGCATCTTTTCAGCTAGCAGTATATAGTTATCGTTATCGTTATAGGTATCGATATCAATACGTTTAGTTTAAGTTTGTTCTAAATTTAATGAATTCGATTGTTTCTCGCACAAATTTAAGACCAGATTTACTTTCCTGATTTCGGATTTTAGCAACCTCTTATTATACCTTCTAGGGTTTTCCCTAGGAACCCCACTATTTCAAAATTAAGTGGTGTTCAATATAATTCCCGATTAAGATATTGTTTCCCACACGATAGTATTCTGATACCTTCTTCGAACACTTACAATACCCTTTCCACTGAGATAGTTGGCAAACGTTTTTGATAATACAGTCGAGGTTTTCAGTACTTTATCGGAACACCGCATTTTTACACCTGTATTTCACCGAGTTACTCCGTGAATTACCGGTTAGGTTTTCTTGAATCAAACTGTATATAACAATTGGCAGTCCAAAGTTTTTTTATAATTAATCAGAACCAAAGGATTGTAAAACCGCACCAATTTAGAATACATAAGAACGATATCATTCCTATTCCTAAAACCGCCATAATGAATTTGACAACCTTTGAGTATAAACAATGTAAGAATACAAAAATAATCCTTTCTTAAATCAAGAATGCATGTAAGCTAAAATTATATATCTTACAAAAAATAACCTAACCCTATTGGTGGCATTTATCAATAAAAATAACAATTAGATTGAAACATGAAAATAACATTTTTTGAAGAAAATGTCAGAACAAAACCTTTACGTTTTAAGGTACCTTGAGTACGAAATGGTTTTCGACCAGAACTTATGTGGATGTGGCAAAAGCTTGGGAATAAAATTTTGTCTGAATAAAAATATCTTCGTTTAAAATGACAAATTATAAAATAGCTCTTGTTTCATAAACTATAATTGATATTTGAAATCAGCTTTTTAATTTGAGCTGTATTTTCAATTTCGAATACTTTACTGCTAACAGTTTGACCAATGCGTATTATTGCAAAAATAAAATGGGTAAAAAATCTAAATAAATGGCGGCCACTCCATAGTTGCCTGCTAGTTGCTTTAACAGCGTTTTCGACCGTACCGCCCTACGTTGAACGCTCTATAAAGATTTCTACCTTTTTACTCTTAAGACGCAAGTTGAAAAAATTTTAAACGGTCAACGTTCCATTTATTTTTGAAGAAAATACATTTTGAGAATTTTTGTAATTTTGCTTTTTATGAAGTAAATATTACAATATCAAGAAGCTTGCTGAGATAAAACGTAATGCTTGGGAAGCGGCAAAAAATATGTTGTAAAATAAAAATAAAATTAGTTTCCTTTTTAGTTAGAAAGTATTCGTGTATGTTTGACATAGTCTCGAATATTGTGTTATGAAAATTTCGACCATAAAAATGTCATTTAAAACAGTTACGTCCCATTTATTTTTGTAGCTTAGACACATTTTGTGAATTTTTGCAGTCTTGTTTTTATGAGATAACTATGACACCAAGAAGCTTTCCAAGAGAAAACTCAATAGTTGAGAACTTTGCGGCAAGTATGTTGTAAAATAAAATAAAATTCGCTGTTTCTTACTCAGTTAGAAAGTTTTCCTGTGTTTGAAATATCCCTTAATGTTGTGTTATAAAAATTTCGACCACGAAATCTTTCGACAAACAAAAAGACTAACTAAATAAAGACCAGGAATTTGATGAAACACAAAAACGTGTATTAACTAATCAGGCAATATTGAAGTCTTATTTCGTTATTACAAAAAACATTTTAACGACGGTTGTACATTATTAATAGACTGAATTGGCCTTCATAATTACTGGGTAATTAACGTCATCGCTCCTATTACGTGGCAGAAGTAATGGGAAACTGCTACCCAGTTATTTTAGCCTAACCACATAATCAATGTTTTGTTACAGTTCGCACCAGGGGGTTTGTTAAAACGCATTTGCGTATGACAACCTACATCAGTTAAGTGCGGTTCCACAGAAATATTTTCACCTAAAACACTCTTCCAAGATTTTGATAGTGAGAAAACTGAGCTATAAAAATTAGGCAAGAGATGGGTCGGGTTCGTACAATTAGGGTTTCGTACCAATAGTACAGTGATCAGTCAATAAATCAAATTAAGCTCGTTTTTATTTATGCATATTTAACTTCCTTGTGATACCCAAAAAATGAATATATTGTTCTACAACGTACTCAAACATTAGGAAACACGTTGCCTATTACTGCGTTTCGCCTTGTGATGTACTTTGTTGTCAACGGGTTCATTCCAAGTGATGTGAAGTATAGTGACAGCTTGTTTTGTGAATTTAAAATCCAGGTTTAAAATATTTCAATGAAAAAATCTTTAATCTGTCCCACAAAGTATTTTAATAGAAAAGTTGTTTTCAGAAATTAGATTTACTTTAACACCAAAAATTAGAATATTGTAAAACATGACAATTGTTTCGGCCGCTATAAAGAAACCCCTAAAATAGAACACGTATCAAAAACAGTCATAAAAATAATGTTACATCACAGATTGTTTAATGTACTTAAATATGCCATCACTATCAAGTGATTGCACGACAAACAAATAATTAACATTGATTAAAATTTTTGTTTTTAAAAAATTAGGTTACCATGGAGTGCGCAAGTCGAGAAGTAAATGGTATAAATTAAGGGTGCACACTCCAAATAAATGGATAGGAATGAGTGTGGGTGGCGCTATTTATATACATTAAGCTTTATAAAACTATCTATTGTTAGTTAATTAATAAACATATAATGTAATTTAATTACAGATAAAATATAGCATTTAAAAAAATTATTGTATGGGTCTGGTTTATGAATAAAAATATAGGAAAACACCATAAATGTCGATATTAAATAAATTGTATGAAAAACAGAGTAGTAGCGAAGCAAATAGTGTAAAAACAAATAGAAGTAACAAAGTATGAGATTATGTTTGATTTTTATTGGTTTTTAGAAAAAGAGTAGTTATGTTATTAATGTCCATAGGAGAAGCATCGTTTAAGCAATTGATATTATTATTGTGTAAAGCGGATTGTATTTCACAGCTTTCTTTAAGAACAGACTTCCAGAATATTTCTTAATATATTTACAATTCCCTATGATAAATTGCCAATGAAGAATATAGAAAAATATTTTTTGTTAACGTTTTATCAACAAAATTGTTCGAATATTCATTATTAAGAGCAATAGTTTTTATAATGTTAAGTTCTATTGTATAATTTTGATCAGAAAGAAGCGTTTTAAGTAATATATTGCTACGATATCGCCGCTCGTCAGATATATAACGACCAATTACTTGTTTATCGCCACCTCTCTGTGCCCATAAAATATCATTTAAAATTAACGCAATTAAATTTATGCCCCGACTAGCTCAGTGATACCCCGCACAGAGTGAACGACGATATTATAACAGAGAATTTTTACCTACTCCCCTCTAACTCTCCAGGTACCTGAATAATACAAGCAAAATTCACCAAATTCGTATAATAAGCGAAGAAAATTCACAATTTGCAATTCTACGTCCTTTTTAATATCATTTACAATTTACATAACTTTTAAATCAAAATAAATATAAACACTCCTATCAAATTTATTCCTTACAAAATTTATAACCTTTCTATAGCAATTAAAGTCAGCAAATATAATTGTATTTTACTATGAATGGTTTCATTGAACGTTCGAAGAACTATTCCCCTTTTTAGACGTACTTTTATGTACCAACCAAACTTTTTGTTGACCTTTCACACCAAATATCTAAATTACATGCAAGTTTTAAGTTCAACAAATATTTAAAATAATAAATGTAACGTACCACGAATTGAATAGATAATTCTGATCTGACACTCCTCCTACTGCTTCTTATTAGAGCTTCCTAATTCAAATCGGTTGCTTGTTTAGTGATATCAAGTCGTTGACTCGCCGCTTGGCGTTTATTCCTGTACTTCTATCGATTTTCCAGCAACTCGTAGCCGTTTGTCAGATGATTTGAAGTACTAACCCTATACTTCAAGCATCTTATTTAGAGTTCTATCCCAGTATTTTAGCGTCGTAATTTAGTCTTATTTATTTAATTATTTAGTTGGTTGTTTAGTTCAACGCTCAGTATTTAGTTGCTTACTCAGTGTCCGTACTTAGAATCGATTTTAATTTCCCATACTTAGAGTCAATTTATTCTCGATTTTAATTTTCCATACTTCGAATCGATTTATAGTAGTGTCCTTACTTAGAGCCCTAAATAAATTGTAAAAATTTTGTTTATATTAATTAAATCTAAACTCACGTTTTATATTAAAGGCAGAGTTTTGCATTCGTATTTCAACCGCTCACTTTTACTGTTTTCCACTTGGAATTTTTAATTAATAGGACTTTCACTTATAGCTTTCAATTTAACTTCACTAAATTGAAATTTACGTAATACTTTTATTTCGATTATTACAGTCCGTGCGTCGATCATGAAATGGTCCCTCTTATCGGCTACGGTCGGTTTTATAGATAAATTCGTTCTACATGCTCGTTTTGGTTGACCGCTCGCTATTTTATTATTAGACCCCGGCAAAGGCATTGCAGTTATGTGCTATCTTCAACCTGTTGGGTTTTATTTGGTATTACATGTTGTAGACGCTTGATTTTGCACGTACATCAGAGCTTTGTATTATGTAATTTGGTATTTTTGTACCTTTCAACTGCACGTAGTTTTAATTTTAGTGTCCATACTTTGTTTACATAGGCTGGGTTTTATTAAAATGTGGCAATTCCTACATTTCAAACGGCACGTACGCTTTCGCCTCAATTCATTATACTTTATGAAATATGCCCACTTTCAAATGTTTGCCTATACAAACTGGTATAAATTATATGCCTTTTATTGACTTAGATTTCTTACGCAAATGCATCTAGGTTGAAAGAAAATTTATTTTACGTTTATTTTACTTTAAATGTGCCAAATTTGTATTTATTTTGAGCTTAGGAATGTTTTAAATGTTTTAAAACGGATTGGGTTGAGTCCGCAATTATTTATTTTGATGAATGTGGTTAAGTTATTACTGAATGTGCTTCTTTGAATTAATTATTTCTGGTTAGTGATTTTATACAGGGTGATTTGTATCTGCTGTTGTATAACGAACGAATTATTTACTTTTTATGATTTGAATGTTTGGTTTTCTTGATTTTTATAATGTTTACATGAAGTATTCCTCCCTTGTGATCTTATATACCCTTAAATAACCATATTATCATAGCGATATGTATAGCGCTATTGAAGAATGATTTTTTATGTTGAATTGGATGAGCCGAATCGAAAGGAATTAATGTTATCTGTGTCTGTAGATTTTCTATAAATATGAAAGATTAGTATCTTTCAAAGATATGAAGCGATCTAGAAAAGCTAGTGTGTTGCCATCATTGATTTTCATGATATATTTAATTTTTGGGTGAACTGTATTCATATATTTAAAAAATTTATCAAGTGTATTTCTATTACCATTAAAAATTAAAAATATGACATCATGTAACGATGATAGTACACTATATGATTTATAAATAGGTTGTTTTTAGACATAAACTGTAGTTTTTCAAATTATTTAAAAAAACTTCAGTCAACCATAGGCTCAATATGCCCTCCCTCCCATTGGTAGGCCATTGTTCTGTTTATAAAATTTATTGTTAAATTGAAAAAAATTTTGTGGTAAGTAGATCTCCAACGGATTATTGGATTTTTAGGCGGTAGTATCAGCAATGTCAGAGATAATTAATAATTGTTTCGCCAATTCTTTACATTCAATTAGGGGAACCTGAGTGAATAAATTACTAATATCACAACCAACCAATTAAGAATTTTTAGGTATGATGGTGTTAGATAATTTTTGAATTAGTTCCTAGAAATTTTTGATAAAGAAATTAGAATGAAAATTTAGAATTTTTGTAAAGTTTTTTTTATCTATGTGTTAAGACTTATTGTTTCATTTATTAATTCACCGGTCAAAAATCTTTCTGCATAGATCAACAAAACCTTACAAAAATTCTAAATTTTCATTCTAATTTCTCTATCAAAAATTCCAATGAACTAATTCAAAAATTGTCTAACACCATCATATCTAAAAATTCTTTATTGCTTAGCTTTCATACTAGTAATTTATTCACTCAAGTCCCACCAATTCAATGTAAAGAATTTGTGAAACAATTATTAATTACTTCTGACATTCATCATACATTTTGGATAAAAAGTTAACCTTGGATAATACTCACGTTAACAAAAAATATTTTTCAATATCCTTTATTGGCAATTTATCGTACAGAATTGTAAATATATTGAAAAACAAAAATTTGAATAATTCTTTCACAATTCCAAACTCAATTAAGAAAATACTATATAACATCAAAATTTCAACAAATTATCTCGATCGAAGTGGTGTATATCAGCTCACATGTACCTCTTGTAAACATGATATCATTAATACAGTATATATAAACAGGACCAAGCATTCGATTAGAACAAGATTGAAAGAACATTGCGTTATCTCAAACCTCAATATCATAATAGGAAGTAATCTGATGTTAAATCTGCTTTCGCCCAACATCTTATATATAATTTACACGATTTCAATAACTTGTTACATTCCAAATTTGGTAATGTACATTCTTATAATTTGCAAATAAATTCCCGCGGATATTTTTAAATGAACTTGTCAATTTCCGTCATTCCGGGCAGTTGCGTTTGCGCAAAAGAATGCGCAGGTGCAGAATGCGTAAAAATACGCCATTAAGCTACGAAACCTGAAGCCAAGAACATCTACCTGTGTTGTGTGAGTGTCTTTTCTCTTTTTAGGTTGTAGGTTCCCTTACCTTACCTTTGAGTAACTCTACCTGGTTGTCCCCTCTACGAGGGGAAAAGTGGTTTCGAACGGATTGATAATTTGACTCAGCAATGGCGTGATGTGACCCACAACGAGATGGCCCTGGGATTTGGCTGTAAAGTGCGATTTAAGTGAGTACATTGCTTTTATTTATATTGTGCTTAAAATTTGACTATTGCATCACTTTTAAACGTGTTTGGTATTTGATGCAACTGGCGCGTAATTTGCCGCGTAATTATACGTTATATTAAACAATTGCGCAATAGTAGAAACGCGGGAAAGCGTAACAAACTCAGACTGTAAATTGTTACATTCTACCAATTCATTCTGAAAGTTTGTTCTTACGGAAAGTTTCGAAATACAATCCGCTTTACACAATAATAATAATACCGATTGTTTAAACGACGTTTCTCCTTGGGACATTAATAACATAACTACTTTTTTTCTAAAAACCTATAAAAATCAAACATAATCTCATATTTTGTTACTTCTATGTGTTTTTACACTATATGCTTCACTACTACTGTGTTTTTCATACAATACGTTTTTTAAAAATCTATATTTTATCTTGTGATTAAATTACATTATTTGTCTATTCATTAACAAACAATAGGTAGTTTTATAAAGTTTAATGTACACAGTTAGTGCCATCAACACTCATTCCTATGTATTTATTTGGAGTCTGCACCTTTAACTTATACCACTTACTTCTCGGCTGTGGCGCACCATGGTAACCTAAATTTTTAAAAACAAAAATTTTAATCAATTTTAGTTATTCGTTTGTCGTGCAATCACTTGATAATGATGGCACATTTATCAGTACATTAAACAAAACTGTTTTTGAGAAGTGTTCTATTTTACGGTTTTCTTTATTTTGTTTTAATCCCATATTGTCAATTGTTCTATACTTTGCTATTTAATTAGTCAACTTAATCTTTTTATGTCTTGATGATGGCCGGTGTTATGAAACTTTATAGCGGCCGAAACAATTATCACATTTTACAATATATATTTCAATTTCCGGTTTTAATGTAATCCCATTTGTGAAATAACACTCTATTAATATACTTGGTGGGACAGATTTGTTACGTTCATTTTCGGCGGTATTTGGTTATTTCATTTACATCGATTCCGTTTCTACTCTTTCATACGTCGACAACATCCTGTTTACAATAAGTACGCTTTCTACTAATTTTCATTTTAAACTTATTTATTTCGAAACGTAAGTTTATGCTAAAATTAAATAGTCAATACCTTGCTTTATCCGTTAACTTATTATACATTACAACTGCATACAATTGATTCTTATGTGATTTCCAGCTAAAGACTCGTTGGAATGAGGTATTGAACTACCCGATAAAACCGTGTTTTCAAGTTTTCTAATCTCGTTTGATAACACCAATATTACTTTGAACTCTAGTTATTTGTTAAACGAATTAATATTCACTTTCTTTTCTGAATTATCAAAAAGCACTCGTCGTGATTGTTAGATTCTTCGTTCCCGTTTTTATGGAATTTTGTGCACGCAGTACTGCGTGGTAAGTAATTGTGGTTTTACAAACATGTACGTTTTGGCGGAACTAAATTAATTTACCTGCAATTATTCTAGCTTCCTCCGGTGGGCCTAACGATCAATTCAAATCATCGCTCCTGTTGGCACGAGAGAACACGCACATGGCGTGATTCCGCACACAGCTGGTCCACTCCGTCCTTAAGAGGTGGAAGCCAGCCTACAACTTGGACGTGGGTGAGACTTTAGATCAATTTCTTTTTGTTTCTTTGTTGGCACTGCTCCTGGGAAAGGGTCACGTCCACATGTTTATCGGGTTCGACTCGAAGCTCACACTTGGTCATGAGCATCGTTAGGTGAGATGGAACTTATCGTTAATATTGTATGTACGGTGACCATCATACATCTGTAATGGTATACTTACGGTGGTAATGTCTAAAGTGGAGAGTTTTCCTTTTTTGTGCTTACAAATTTTTGATATTAATTTCCAATTTAACACCCAAACTACTTAATGTCTACACGGAGAGGGTTTCCTTTTTTTGTTTTTACAAATTTTTGATATTAATTTTCAATTTAACACCCACACTACTTAATATCTACAAGGGGAGGGCTTCTCTGTTTTTTGGGGTTGTAAAATTTTGTTAATTAAGGCAGTGTAGTGCTAATAATTTTTTTATGCTTAATTGTTGTATTTAAGATAATGATTTAGAGCTGTTGTTTTTAGGATCGTAATTTCTTGTTCTTCTTTTTGTAAATAATGTGGGGGACATAAAATCAGCAGCTCGCCATTGTAAGTATTGATTCTTTTAGGTTACGTTCATTTTTGGCACTACTGTTCTGGTGTAATATATATATTTTTTTGGTAATTGGAGGTTGTATGATTATTT
Organism: Platerodrilus igneus; assembly: GCA_036346225.1. Classification (NCBI taxonomy): domain Eukaryota; kingdom Metazoa; phylum Arthropoda; class Insecta; order Coleoptera; family Lycidae; genus Platerodrilus; species Platerodrilus igneus. The sequence goes on along the minus strand of JARFIW010000884.1, from coordinate 1,522,994 downwards.
TTATGAATGTGTATTTTTCTCTTTATTTCACGCCCTTCTTTAATGTTTGTATGTATTATACCCCGCCCACTCACCGAATGAGCCCGGTCAATTTCTTTTTTCTTCTTTGGCTTTTAGGCTACGTAAATGAACGTAGCAGATTAAAGATTTTTTAATTGAAATATATAACCGATCCCATTAGGAGAACACAATGGATGTGTTTGACCGTATCGAGGTTTAAAGTCACTGACTATAATAATTTTTGTGCAAACGTTATGTCTAAATAAACACTTGTTTGTACAGTTGGTCGTAACATTTATGGAACATGTTGACAACTGAGTTTGAAATAAAAGGCGGTTAACTGAACCCATTTTCAAGAAGAAAACGGTAAGATAAAACTTGATTTTGATTTCAGTTTTTCGTTGAAATGCGCTGCTATTTTGGGTCTAATACTGTTGTATTTCAGAGATTTATGGTAGAGTTTTTGTGGTAAAGGCTTTTAATATATACACACATATATATATATATATATATATATATATATATATATATATATATTTTACAAGAATTTGCTTCGGATGTGATTAAATGTTTCTACTACAAAGGATGTAAAATAAATAAATTTTTTCTTTTAAGGTTTCCTTCTTGTTCTTTTTTTGTTCGTGATCCACCCCAATCTACACTTTCTAGCCAGCAGGGTATTCTTTGGAATCTTTTTTTGTTGAAGTACTCGGTGCGGACGATTCTCATTACTTACTTTGCTTTCTTTCTTGTCTGCACGGAATACCGTAACATTCTTTTTTTATTTAGTAACGTAAGCAAATGTTTTCATTCCCATCTAATTTACAGTTAGCAACACGCAATGGGTTACACTACAAAACAAAATCTATTATTAGTAATTCTTCAACTTGTAATAAACTTGAAAATAAAAGCATAATCTTATGGAAATACTAATAATAATTTTAAAATTATTGTATTTGTAAAATCAAGTAGTACACTAGGTTAAAAATAATATTTTGTGTGGTAGCTCCAGAGTTAGGAGTGGTTTTGATAAAATACTTAAAACAATTAATTATTTACGACTTATCCTTAGTGTCTCTTTTGGCTAATGGTTAACGCGCTGACTTTTTAATATAAAAGCTATGGATTCAAGACCCACCAAAGTCGCATTTTATCTGTTTTTCCTTAATATTAAATGGCGCAGATTGCTTGGGACCAAATCTCATTGAGCTTTCTGGATCAACCTTGAAGTTTGCGGATAACATCGATGAATGCGCTGCACTAATAACACGGTTCATAAAGTTTTTATTATGGAAAAACTTTTTCGAGCCAAGATAAACCTAGAATACCTAATAACCAACGAAAAATTAATTGTAATTGTCTTCTAATTTTAAAGTTTCTAACCCTTGTGCAACAGAAATTTTATTGATTGAAATAAAATTTGAAATAAATTAAAAAAGATGATAAGTGATGAGTATGTTATTGAAACTAAATAATGGAGTACCATATGGTGGAAGTTCTAAGACTCTTGACATAAAGTTGAATTGTGAAGCTGGTTGACCACTATTGTGACGAATGTAAAGGCATGTTTAAATTTGGCAATCTTCATCACAAAAGAATACTAAGCATTAAAAAGGACGTATGGTACCACATATGAGTATAGTGAACGACGACAATAGCCTACCATCTTTCACGTAAAATTATACAAAATTCAATAACGTCAAGAAACTCTTTGCAAAAGCTACAACTATTGTACAAGTATGGAACAAAGAATATATGTATAAAATAATAAAATTTATGAAAGTAGAGACAGCATTTTTAAAAATTGAAATCCTATTTCAGAATATAAAGCACAACATAGATTTACGAAAGCAGATTGTTTCAAGCAAAAGCTTGTACTGGGAAAGCGAGTGAGTCATACGGCTACGGCCATCCAATTATTGATTTCTATATGAGGATAGAAGGATTTTGAATAAAAACTGCGCAATTGGTAATCCTTCTCGTAATACCATACGCCTTTTAAAAACCCTTTGTTAAAAATAAATTTCTTATACAAAACGAACGTTACACCAAATTATTATTGATATGATTCTTTAATATCCTGACGGAAATGAAAGATACTGTTTGAGCTACGTACCATTAGAGAGAGTTCTGAACCGGAAAACATCTAAATTACTTGCAAAGTTAAATGCTTCATGTGGAATTCATATTAGCAAAATTACATTACAATTCGAAAACGGTTAAATTGTAGAATCCTCTGTAAATCTGTCGTTCCATTAAAGTTTAATCTACATAATACCAGCTAGCTTGAACTCAAAATATGAAATTATTGATTATCCAGAGTAGCAGCAAATTATTACAATGACGGGAAAATATATTTGTCAAGAGACTTAACTAAATTGGTTAGTAATTTCTTAATACAGCACTGATTCTGGCGCCAACCGTTGTAATTCTTATGTTGTGCTATTAAGAACACCTTAAAACATCAATAAAGAAACAATTAGTCATACACTGATAATTATTTACAAAAGTATAAGCTGTATCTGTATGATCCCTTAAAAATTCGTACATGTATTCGTTGCAGTTCTTCCTGCAACAAAAATTAAAAGTCACTAATGATACAATTTAATGACGCTTGAATTTAGAAAAAAAACGCTTTCAAAACACACCTCTTAAGCAAACCATCACAAACTACCACCCTATATTTACACAATGTAGCTATAGAAACAACCCTCATCCAGAAAACCTAAACTGTCAGAAAGCTCCACATGTCAAACCCTGGCGTAGGATAAAAACTGACCAAGCCACCAAAGATAAGTTTTCAAGTATCTGGGGAGTAATCATTGATTCAAAACTCCCCTAGAGAATCGCAACAAACCGGCGAAAGAGAGTTCTTGACAAATCCACGTAGTTTCTGTCACAAGAATAGTCACGGATGTTTGCATAAGCAGTAGTAGTGTACAGTAATAACGAGGAAATACATGGTGACGCTCTAGGTAATTCAGAATAAAACACAGATGAAAAGACTTTGGGTCTGCCGAGTTCGTCCAAAACGTCTTCGGCGCTATGCAGAAGCAATCTTGACATTTCCTTGAAGCGTAATGTCAAGTTTTACTGTTACCTGGTTAAGATGCAACTTATATTATAAAATTTCTATTGTATATTCTTGTTGGAGTATCTTGCTGTGGCGAGTCAACACTACGATGGTAGTTGATGCGTGCCTTGCGATGCCAATAGTTGCACTTCATGTTGTTTGATGTATTACATTGTTTTTTGAATTTTGTATTCAATATACAGGGTGATTCACAACATCATAGAAATATTTTAAGTGATGCTTAAAAATGGGTCATCGATTGGTTTTACGCAAAAAATATTTTCTAGAGACCAAAATGAAACGAATGCTTTTAGGGTACCTATAAAATTAAAGAGTCCACCTACCACAAACTCTAATTAAAATTTCTTGGTGGGTGACTTCCGGTATAATATGTTATATGACAAGTATATGGTGAAAGTTTATTGTATGGTTTGTGGTTTAAAGTTTTCAAACCCACGAATTATGTGTTTTAGTATAAGGAATGCTAATGGCACCGATAGGACGCTTCAGATAATGTTTGTTACTCGTTAGTAGTGGAGGAATTGGGCGATTGACGCACGAGTAGCTTCTTTCCTCCTCCACCTTCACCCATCACCTTCACCTCCACACATCACTTCCACCTATGCACATCACTTCAACCCACAATCTCCACCTCCACACATCACCTCCGAACATTACCTCCAACTCCCCTCTCCCCCATTACCTCCACACAAAACATCCACCTTTACCGCCACACATTACCTCCATATTACACCATATCAACCATTATGATCCAACTATCGCTTTCCCTCGAAAAGGTAAAATCCCACACCGCTATACTCTCGGCTACCTATTTCAGCTACTTTTTCAAGGTCACGGTGACGTCACAATCTTTCTAAAAGTAAAAAAGGACTACTATTCTAAAGCTTATCTTAACGTTAAATAAATAACATAATTTAAAAACATTTAATCAACCAAGTGTGAACCCAATAAAACTTAATTTTAATATCAAGTTATACACAGAAAACGGTCCTTTCTGTATGTTTGTTCGGAATTGTATTAATTTTATTTAGTTTTATACATAGTTTAAAATTCAAATCAATGCTCAAGTCTTCTACTTCCTTTTGTAGCCAATTAATAAATACATAGAAACCGTCGAGATTTTCGTATTGCAAAATGTACCGGATATTGTTCCTATACATAAAGTTTTTAATTCCATGGACATCCAAATCCATTTCTTCGTGTAATTCTTGCAGTGTGAGTTATCCTTTTTGTCATGGCTGTCAAACCCTGATCTGCATACGTAGCTTGTTGGCTTGCTCGATTTCCTCTTGCTGGTATTGGAGGCATTCCTGATTCTCCTATACACTGTTGTGTAGTTGTATGTCCATCATTTTTGGGAATATATTACCCTTATAGGTTGTAAGACCCTAGATATTAAATGACTTGAAAGGTTCTTTAATAGTTAAATATACAATATTTAGGGGAGCCCCTTTACGTGTGGTATACGCCTAGGTTAAACCCCACCTTTTTTAGTTCGTCTGTCATCGGTCATTCTGATAAATACGTTCTCGGAAAATCCTTTTAGATAGTATACCAATTTAATACCATCACTTTCCGCAAGAACACCCATGTCACTAAAATAATTTTTCCTACTAACCACACATGCATATAGCTCTTAAAACCCAGATGTAACAAAATCGGTCCGCCGACACAAAATAATCTTTTAATTCTTTCTGATTTTTTTCTAATAAGATGTTCTTTGTCTAAACACATCTTGTATTGTTCTCGTATCGCTGCAGTTTTTTCAATGCAGTCAAACTTTTGCATTTTGTTTCCATTTCCTCTCATTCCAACTATCTCTTTCTCCAAGGCGGTTCCGTGGATCAGTTCGTATGCGTGTGACTGCTGAGTCCAAGGTCCCAGGTTCGATTTCCGACACGGTCCGCTTGAAAAATTCCAGGCGAGTATAAACTCTCGTTCGGATGAGAAGTGGGAATGTTGTCACGAACGTTAAAGAGCCATACCTTGCTTGGAACAGCAAGAGCTCGGCAAAATTCAAAAATTCCCAGGTAAAAACTCACTTCCTAGCCAATGTAGTACCTTCGGGTAGAGCATTGGAAAATTAAATGTAGTGAACAAATGATTTCCATCTCGAACGCAAAAATTTATTCCCAGCGAAATAGAGAAAAACGTCGTTGTTAAAATACTCAATATGGGCCCTACATTTAATTCTACAATGCTCCACCTAAAACAAGCGGGCTTTTACATGAAAATTTTGAATTTTGTTGAACCCTTGCTATTCCAGCAAGATAGAGATATAACGTGCGTGAAAACACACACACACCTACATTTTATCTCTCATTTTAACGAAGGCATATTTTTGTGAAAAATGCTCGCGTAACATTTTTCAAGCGGTTCATGTTGGGAATCAAATTCCGCACCTTAGACATAGTAATCGCACACCAGCCGCGGATTTCTAGCTCCTAGGAGCGTATTAGCCGTTGTTTCCGAGCTGTACCTTGTGGGAAGATTTATGGTCATAACGAATTCAAAACTGTAGACCCAAACTTAATGGCTCTTACAGATGTCCCTTCTACCTCTGGGTTTCTTCGTTCCATTTCATGCTTAAACTCGGGGGGCAGGCAATTTGCTAGCCTAGATCACAGTACCGAGGTGGACATGTAACAAGAACAAAATATACCAATATTTTTATCGGGAAGCTACTAGAGGACACATAAATATCAATTATCATATGCCTTTTTCTTTCATTAAACTTCCAAATTCAATAACTGTGTTGAATCTATTCGTATGTATAAAGATTCTGATTAAAAACAAGATGAAAAATAACAATAATTTTCAATGATGCTCGTATGCATCTAACTGCGTCTAACTGCTGCTCTATGGTAGAAATCAATGTCGTTCTCTTCGTGTGACCGGTCGTTTATTTCCACACTTTTGAAAGTGACGCACTAGTTTACGTTAGCAACACCTTTTTACGGCTGTAAATTTATGAGTAAATAAATAATAGAGGTAATTGTAAGGTCTTCATACTACCTGTATGTTTGTTGTGGTTTGTTTTGTACTTTTCTTGATCTTGTTTGGGAATTAAACCGATAATAATTGTTAAAATCATCTTTATTTACGCATCGATCCATGAACTAGGATCGTTGTCAAAATAATAAAAATTTTCAAGTTTGACATTTATGACATAAATTGAAGGTGACTTTGATTTATTAATGTTTAATATATTTGGTTTGAATACATTATATAAAAATTTTAAGGTTTAGAAGAATGAGTGTCTTCAATTTGTGTTGCGTCCTGGGAGCGACTTTCAGGTAGCCAATACGCTTAACGTGAAATCAGCTGATTAGTTTTTATACAGTGAAATTTCATATAAACTCAATAACTTGAGGATTGGAAAACAATTTTTAACATGTTTCTATTTATACGGTTGAGAGTATGGTTATTAAAGAAGTCCGCGAAAATGTTACCGTAAGGCTTAAGCAGCCGTTGTTTTATATTTATCTTGAGGAGAAAACTTATTATGATTAAGGCTGCCTCGTTGGTATATATTAACATGGTTCTAAGACAACCCTATGGCAGATACCAATATTGTTCTACAAATGTTATATATGGTTCTGAGGCAGTTCTATGGCGGGTTTACATTTGTCACATATCAATGTTGCTCAACGAAAATTGTGTACGGTTCTAAGGTAATGCTGTTTTACGGGAGCTGTTATTATGCTTGTTGTTATGTACTTAGTTATTGTCTGTATAAATAGAAATCATGTATGTAGGCTGTATTTCATGTTAATATCGCAAGGAAAACCAAGGAAAAACATGCAATGCTACCTAGATATTGGGAGCATTTGATTTTCATTTGTATTTCTTTTGTTACTTCTTTTAGTAATGGAATTCATTGTTTACTGCAAGTCACGGATACGTTTGCTACGCAGTTATTTTTATGTAAGGTTATATAAGCAACTTATTTGACTTTACGTTTTTGGTGGTTTTCTTCTTTGTCGATAATTTTTGCGTCCTCCAATTTTATTTTATGACTGAAGTCTCATGCATGTTGGCAAACCATGGATTTTTCAAATTTTCTATTTTTTATGTATGATTTATGTTCTTTTAATCGAACTTCAAATGGTCTGGAACTTTCCCCCATGTAAAACTTGTTACATTAAAACGGTATTTTGTAGATGCAGTTTTTTGAACCTTGTATTGCGTTTTTGGGTTTTGTTTTGTTTATTGTGTTCTTAGTGTATTGTTGGTTCTAAATACTGTTTTGACTTTGAATTTGTTCATATTCTTTGGATTTTTTCGGAGAGACCTTTTATGTATGGTGTTGAGAGCATTTTTTGATACATATCGTTGTTTCTGTTTTCTTCTTTCTTATTTTTTGGGACTTTATACATTTTTTTCTCTATTATTCTTTTAGGATACTTGCTTTTCTTTACTGTATATTTGATTAGGTCTTTCTCTTTCTTTAAAATTTCTTCGTTTGATGATACTAATTTTGCTTTATTATACATGGTTTTGGTAATTCCTAGTTTGACACACCAGAAGACCACGAATTCCTGAGGAAACGGTGAACGCAGTTAGACACAGTCTCGCGCGTCTTTCACAAATGTCCGTATATTTACATTTCCAATGCTCCACCCGAAGGTACTACATTTGCCAGGAGGCGATTTTTTTGTTGCCTGGAAATTTAGAATTTTGCCGAACCCTTGCCGTTCCAGGCAAGGTAGGGATCTTTAACGTGCGTGACAACACTCACACCCGGGACCTACATTTAACCTCTCATCCGAACGAGGGCGTAATTTTTGTAAAAAATGCTCACTTGCCATTTCTCAAGCAGTTCGCCGTGTCAGGATTCGAACCCAGGACCTTGGAATCCGTAGTCTTAAACTTACTACATTGATCCACGGCGACGCCTCCACAAATGTCCACTAGCAGAGCAGCTCGTGAACTTGCTACTCCATAGCAAATTTAGAAAAAACTATTGTGACTTAAACCGTGCCGTCTTACAAATGGTGCACGACTCGACGCAACGTCTACTTAAAGAGAACCGATTTTTGTACTGCCATTGAGTAAGCAATGGAAGACACCGAACGTCTGGTATTCAGCGACGAAACAACATTTCATTTAAGTGAAAGGGCGAACGGTCGCAACATTCGGATATGGGGAATGGAAAATCCTCGTATGACTGTGCACCATGAAAGAAATAAAAGACATTCTGAAAAATTGAAAATCTTCTGCACAGTATTCAAAACAAAAGTGTAGTGAAGCCCAGACGTACTCGAAAGCGAATGCTTTTTAATTTTTTTAAAAATAGTATACAGAGTGTTCCATTTGAAATTTTACACTTATACCCACTTAAAGTTTTGAAAAAATAAACTTGATTCGTGAAAACCCTATATAAAAAAATAAAATTCGGGTAATAATCCTTTGATGCAAAAGATACAATACAAAGATTAGCACATAGTCGTAACAAGAATAATCGTAACAAGAAAAAGAAACTACTATGTTCAAAGACAGGAAACATAAAAACAAGGAAAAGATTGCTAAAAGCATATGTGTGGAGCATAGCACTCTACGGTTATGAAACGTGAACTGTAGTAGAAGCGGACAGAAAAAAGATTAAGCTTTTGAAAGGTGATGCTATAAACGCATGATGACGATATAAGCTGAGAACAAAGAGATGCTACAAATGGTAAGGAAAGAAAGAAATATGTGGAAAACAAGTAGAAAATAGGAGAGATAGGATGATAGTATAGTGCGGGATATATTAGAAGCAAAGAAACAAAAAACGGAAGTAGAGGTAGACCTAGATTATACTATTGCACGCAGATAGTGAAAGATGTAGGCTATGTAAATTTCAGGGAAATGTGTAGGTTAGCTCAGAATAGGAAACAATGGAGTGTCAGAACTGAAAACCTAACGATGATGATGCAACATCCTTTAGACAAAAAGTCTAAAAATTTTTGAATCCTACTCATGAATAGTAAAAATACCGATTTTCAAAGAAATAGCTTGCTTCATTTGCCAAAATTCTGCAAGAAAATTGAAAACTTAAAAACTGTTGGTTTTTGAACCATGATACCTTATACTTTTTTAACTTGATATTTTATGAAGAATCTAAAATTTTATTTATATACAGAGTGCTCCGTTTAAAAGTATGATACTGCCAAGGGCGTATGGGTCATCTCGTATAGTTGAAAATAATCTTAGGTTGTGAAGTTTCTTGAATAGAAAGACTTTCATTGAAAATTTTTTGGGATTAGGCGTAACGTAACAGAAAAAATTGATTATTCCACTGAAAAAGACCACCCGGTACATTCGGCATAAAATTCCACCATTTATGCATATAAATTATATCACTGAAGGATTTAACTCTTATAGTCTTTCATCTTATTCATAAAGGATGTAAAAAATTTAATATCTACCATACGAACGAGAAAAATCCATTTAGAACAGCTAGCGAAACTGCACAAGAACGTAATAAAGAATAAAGTTAATGGAGTATTACAATTTATAAGAGTATAAGATAAAATATTAAAGATTGAAAATTTATTTCAGGATATTCAGCAATAGTATAGATTTATATACGAGCAGTTAAATTTATGAAGTCTTATATTAGGAAAGCGAATGAGATACCGCTACCACATCCAATTATTGATCGCCATCGGTGGATGGAACAATTCCGAACAAAAACACCAACATCAGCAATCAGTGTTCCCTTGCATTATTTCAGTCTAAATAATTGTTTGAAAGCGATTAAATTTATTAATACAAGCGCCACTGTAAATATTTGTTGACAGGGTTTTGCATTATGCTGGTGCGCATAAAATAACTGTTGTGCCTCTATAGTATAGGTCTAAACAAGAAAATGCGTAAATTAGAGGGAACGTTAACTACTCCTTCTGAAGATTATATCAGCGAAACTATGTTCAATTTTAAAAATTGTTAAAATGTATAAAATCCTCTAAAAATTGCAATATTTAGTGAAAGTTAGCGCCACGTCCCGTCTAACTAACTTTTGAAACTAAAAGCACGAGGCCCTCAATTATTCAACGTTTACGAAAGTGGTATGAAGCATACTGTTATATATAAAGGTTTTCGTTATCACCTTTAAAACCATATTAAAGAGAATTTTATAGTATGTTAAAACTAACGGCGAATAAGAGCCGGCTCTTGATTGTATAATTAATTAAGATCACTCAGTCTCAAGATAATGGGCGCCCAATATTGTCTCCAAGATTCACATACCATGTCCTGAACGCAGCAAATACTGTTACCAAATACCAAAATAGCTCCTGAAATAACCACTAGTTTTATTAAACTGGAATCTCCATTTACATTACACTAACTTCACCTAGAAACAAATACTCGAAGGTTATTGGTTAACGATACGTACATTGAGCTTAAGGGAACCCAAACGGATAAAATCAGGCGAATTTTAACCAATCGACAGTTCAGTTTTGAGATCAATCACAAGGAGTGGACAGATTGGAACTTTGTAACACCAACTCAATACTACAAGGAGTAGACACGTTGAGGCACACCTTTACAAGCCTGGGACAATCTCGGTACTATCTACTATGCAGTCGTGCTATCAGCAAATTACAATTCTTAAAGCCTATCCATGTCCACAGTAACACTACATCATTTTTCAGGACGTCTTCAACGACACCTTCTACGGCAGCCTCCACGACTTTCAGCACCAAAGGATTATTTTTCGACTATTATAAGCTCGGTCGTGCTGTCGGCACACCACGATCTCTCTTACAGCACCATCTACATCTTCAGCAACAGTTTTTACACTACACAAGCTACAACTGTTTACACAATCGTATTGTCTCTCACCAATATTGTTGCACATATTTTGCATCTCTTGGTTTTATGGTTATTAAACTAGTGTATTTTATGTTTGCACTTATTATTGAATATAGCTTGTTTATTTTTCTTAATTTTCTTTGGGAATTAAACCACTAGTTGTTGTTAAAATCGGCTTTATTTACGTTTCGATCCATGACCTAGGATCGTTGTCAAAATAATAACAAGTTGAAAATGCAAGGCATTGTCGCAACGAACTTCCAAATGTAGACTTACTTTAAAACAATTTAAAGAAATTAAAATTATTATGTTGTAATAATTATAAGTATTCAGATAAAATAAAATTAATTCCCCGGGGATCCGTGGTCAGATTTTGTGGGGGGTACCATATTTCGACTCAGCTATGTTAGGGGAGTCCAAATATGTATCGCACATTAATTTTGGACCTATTTGAAATTTTAATTTTCCCGACGGAATATCGCGGGGGCACGGCGTCCCCGTGGCCCGATTTTAACTGACATCAAAACTTAAGCTCAGGACACCGAGCTGAATCGATTGATGTATCACACATTGATGTCCGACCATTAGAAAGGCCTCGGACGGACAGACGGACAGACAGACGGACGACAAATCGATTTCATAAACGAACGAAGTTCGTTGAAAATTTCAAGTTTGACATTTATTACACAAATTGAAGGTAACTTTGATTTATTAATGTTTGATATATTCGGTTTGAATACAGTAGGTGAAAATGTATTCAAACCAAATATATCAAACATTAATAAATCAAAGTTGCCTTCAATTTGTGTAATAAACGTCACACTTGAAATTTTTATTATTTTGACAACGATCATAGGTCATGTATAGAAACTGTCACGGTACAATATGAAAACTCCGAATTTAATGTTTATTATAGTGTTCCTTAGTAGCACGATGACTTCTTAAGGCTCCAGGGTAGCTCAAGGCAAGGACTCTTCGATGTTAGATCACATCGACAAAACGAAGGGGGGTTCTTGATGACCGATAATAAATTTAGACCTCGATAGATCTACTCATTTTATGGGCGCCAGGACAGGGTTATTTATTTAGTAGATTTATATAGTAGATTTAGTAGATTTTTATTTATTATCCCGACATTTAAGTTGGTTTATTTTTAAACGCGGATTTTAGTTGAATTTTAAGTTAAAAAGTGATTTATTTATAATTTATTCGGTTTAAATTTTTGTTTTTGGTTTTATTTACTGCCCTATGCATTAAAATTAACCACACAATAATAAAAGTTTAATGCAATAAATATAAAAGCTTAAAATATAATAATAAATAATAAAACCCTACATAAAAACTTACATGTAGCCTTGTAGTCAGGAGTTTCTACATGGATATGTAAATAATATGAATATCTTGTAAACTGAGATGTGTACGTCAATTAAAGCAGAAGATATTTAATTACGAATTGGATAAGCGTTTGGCGGACTTTTGCAAGCATTACTTTGTAAAATATTGTTTGTAACTGATATTTGAGAATTTGTCATTTAGTTTAAGATTGAATAAGTCTTAATCATAAAATATTTATTTTTGTAAGGATCTTTACCAGGAAAGTTTGTGATTAGAGTTCGAAACACTCTGACATTTTTTTATAGACTATCTGTCAAGGATTTTTTTGGCCAAAACAAACCTTACAAGTGTGGGAATAGAAAGCCAGGTAAACTAATCCATAAGAGAAGAAATTTAGTGCTGTAAATTTAAACCTAGATAAGGTGGGAGATATTTTGATAATTAAGTAAATAAGCATTTACTAGGAATAATTTTATGCTTGAAAAAATTATGCTGTATATGTTCTATATTTTTTTTTGTATGAAAGAAAATATTTTTGACTGATTAGATGCCTTATGCAATTGCTGTATTTGATTTCATTTTGTAAACTCCGTCAAATTCATTGAGCTAGTCAGGCAAAGAAAAGTTAGAAAGGAAGATAAGTCAACAATTTCAAATTTTACAATTTGCTGTATCTGTATCACAGCACTCTTTTATCGACGCCTAACTCCGACCGTTGTCATAGCAATAATTTAGCGGCGCATCAAAGCAAGGCGTTGTCACAGCAATATATTAAGACTGAATATTATCTATATCTAAAATGTCCATGGATTTTAAAATATTTACCTAAACCAGTATCCTGAATTTAATTAAATCAAATAATTTATTATAAGTAGTATTGATGTGTTTCATAGTGCAATTTTAAAGCGTACGGTTGAAGTTCATTTTCGAACCAATGTGCTAATTAATTGAATTTGGAAATATAACGAATATTTACGTTTAGGCAATATTTAAAAGCAGTATGTACTAACTGTGTAAACGTATTTCAGAAATCTGGGTCTGCAACGCATAATATAGGTGCTAATAAGCTGTACATACAAAAAAGTTGTTAAATGACGTTGGTCAACTTATGGGACATGAGTCTTCAACACCTTCAAAGCACTTGTCTCAAGAAATTTGACTTTTATGTATATTGTCGAAGAATCGCAACGAAAGGTTTCGAGCTGTACACACCCCTATAGATGCAATCCTACTCGTAGCAAGTTCTTTTATCAAGAAACTATACAAAATGTGTTACGTACGGTTTGCTGATGTGGCGCATAACTGCAGCACGCATTCAAAGCCGCATTTATTGGTTTTACTCCAAGATATTGTCGGAGCAATCCACGGCAGAGTTTGGACTAATAATTCGTTTTCCAGGCTTTTGTTGGATAAAGTGAATAACTTATATTGGATAAATAATTGGTAAACATTTTGTCCGCTTTTGCAGGAGGTAACAGCAGGAGAAGACATAATCGCTTCTTTTGAACGTGCAGTCTTGCATCTAATTAAGCTAAAACAATAACTTTCAATATAGTGGTGCAAACTTCTGTATGATAGTAAACCTCAAAAGTAAAAATAATGAAAACATTGAAATTACCAAAGGTGATCATAACAATTGCAAATAAAAAGATGTTATGCAGAAACTGTCGTCAAAAGAAATTTCGAGCTTTATGCAAGGATCTGTAGTTTGTCAATATTTCCAATAATTAATAACAATTTCACTAGGAAAAGTTCAAACATTGGACCGTTTTAATGAGAGTACTCCAATAACTTCAATCAAACCAAGTCAATCTAAGCACATAGAACAAACTGGAGCTGTAGACCTACTATATCTTAAACGATATAAAGATAATTCTTGCAAAATGGAGAATAACTGCGAAAAAGTTGCTTTAAATATGTGGTGTATGCTCAGAATGATATATAATATCAAAAGAACAAACGATAAAAATATCGAAATATCGAAATCTTCAGAAGCAAATACAACATTAGTTTGCAAAACGAAGTATTGGGAAATTATCATATTCTGTCATTTCCAATCATTAATCTTACTTAAACTAGGAAAAGTCAACACAGTAGTATGTTACAGACAGAAGGTGGTAGCAAATCAAATGAATGAAACGTTTCTAAAAGGCCCAAGTAGAGGAAAATGGATAATTGATATGCCACCACCACCTCTCATCTCCCACCACCTCCATCTCGCACCTCCTACACCACATCTCCCCTATATCCCACCTATCTCCCCTATATCCCACCTATCTCCTCCTGCACCAACCATCTCTCTCCTTTGACCTCACAGAAGCCAAATTTGTGTTTATTACACTCGTTTACTAAATGACGTTAAACTAATTGGTGCTCAATTTGTAGGTATTATTCAAACAATGCTCGGTATTCCCGAATTGTAATTAAACAATCTTGTTTAATTAGGCGAACGTTATGAAGGTCCAAACTTTAGGTTGTTCAATCTTTAATCCTCGTCTTACAAGCTGATTTAGTAAACAAATAAAAATTACATACAAGAATGGTAGTTAAAATAAATAAACGTAACAATCTGGATTCAAAGTTCAATTCTGTTGTACTTTTCTCATTGTGTTTAAGGTGATCTAGTATTTTAAGTGGTCCTTAGTTTAAAGTGTTTTCATCGTAGTCAAGACGTTTAGTATATTTTTGTATATTATTTGCTTGTAGTTCATACTTGCATGTTTCTGTTGATCAGAATTTTCGTCGGGTTGAAGTAATCGAGTGTGTAAAGTGGCCATAAATTGTTTTAGTGTTTGTGAAGCTTCAACGTTAACTCATAGACGAGTATAATAATTTAATATTTTGCATTTCAAAACTTGCATGTTTAAACCTGTTGTATTTCTATTGTTATTCTTTGCAGCCTTTGGGTTTATTCATTATACGTAACTTATTCATTTTTTGTACATTCCAGCTGAAACGGTCGTTTTTAAATGTTTCTAATTTGCTATATTGAGTGCATATTTTCCCTTTATTGAAATCTTCATGGTATCTAAATACCTTATATTATTTAGTTGGCAATTTTGATTTTGGGGTGGTAACATGAACTTTGCTTTCTTGAGGTTCTTTTTTCTTACTAGCACCGCTTCAAGAAGTAGTCTCTCTCTCATCATCCGTTTTAATCTCGCCTAATAGAGGTTTTGGATGTGAAGAGAATTCTTATTATAGAGTAGTTTTTGATATTTTATTAGTAATACATTTTGTTCTACTCTCAAAACTGCCTTTGCGGATATTTTCTGCTTTTACGGTAAGTCACATTCTAGGTTTCATAAACTAATCTATTACATTTCAGAATATTGAATTGTTTGCACCCCAAGTAGTTCTGTGAAACGTATCAATTAGTTGTCCCACACTTTTGTGGCAATTTAAATTTCAGTAATTTTCGCGATTTAATTAATTTATTTCAGGGTATATCCTTCTTCTTAGTTCTAATCCTAGCCCTAGTGCTAGTCGTTCTAGACCTAGCTCGTCTTACTTTTAATAAGTCTTGTTCCCGTTAGATCTTCGTTACTGGCTGCGGAGACTTGTTAAAACCAACTCTCACTAGATGTCTAATTCCAGAAAAGCGAGATATTTGAAGCATTGTTAGTGGAAACCTAATGCAGTGCCGTGGGTTCCGGCTGTATGCATAAATATAATGTTGTGTTGTTGATTACCATAGTGGTATTTGTTGCTGTAAATGCTATTTACTCTTGTATATACGATTTCTCCCTTGTTTGTTATGTTATAATTATTGTGTTGGTATTTCAACCCTACTACGAGCTCCTGTGCTTAACTTATGTTACAGGTTCAACTGGACACCGTCCTTCGCTAGCTATTGATTGCAGCGCCCAGGTAAGAGTATAACTTTGTCCCGTAATGTACATAGCGACGAAAAACCGTCGACCTGTATCTGACACTTATTAGGGAAAAGACATTTGCTGGTCTTACACATATTGGCGAGAAACCGTTTGCCAGTACAAAATTCTTACCGGCGAAAGATATTTTGAATATATATTTTCTATTGCTCCTAATAGAGTATATCTGTTTAGATTACTACATAAATATACATATTTTGTAGAAGTTGCTTGGTATGTCATGCTTATCTAGCTACAGTGTATTAATTCAGTTCTGATAATTATATAAAGCTTATGTATGTGTGTAAGTTATCCGGTAATATATTTTATGTTTATCGTATTTTGAATCTACAGCTAGATATTTTGCTCTTTAGGTGTGATAGTATCCGATACCTTTGGGACTTAGGGTTTCGTGTTTGGCTAAGAATCAAGTTCCTGGCGACTTATATTTATCCCTTGGTAGATCTCTTCGGATTCTTACCACATCACCACATCCCCTAAAGAACCCTCTCTCGTCGACTCTTATAAATTTACTGTGGCACCGCCCTCAGTACGTACTTTAATAAACCAATTTTAACTAAAACAACAAAATTGATATAACAATTTATTTCAAAACATAAGTAGAACATTTTCCATTGCAGTGGTTTGATCAATTGCTGTTGTTTTCAAAATTTTCAAGAACTGCAGCTTCTTTCATATTCAGAATAATATCTTCAGGCAAATATCCAGAGATTATGTTGCTTCTGCAATCCTTTTACAATAACCGATACATTTATAAGCATACGCTGACATATATGGAATCAGGTAAATCGGAGGTAGCCAACCTTCTAAACAATTGTGTGAGTGATCGTCCCATACCCACATTCTCCATATATTGGTTAGGGTAGCATATTTGCATTGCTGTACGTTCTAGCCTATAATTACCCTCACTCAGACAAGACCAACTAACCTGGGTTAGTTGGCGATAGAATATGACAAATTTACAATCCCGATAACTAGACCAAAAGCCCTCAAAGTCGCTTGAGGATTTATACACATGCTTTATTCTACATTGTTCCAGATTTAAACAATCTGCGTCTATCTCGGTAATAACAGCATGGTACTGCAGCGATATGGTAACTTATACTTTTAGAGTTCGTAGATGTACTCGATACCGATTGGAGAATAAGACGTCGTATACACTAATAAATAGTACGAGAAAAATTCGATATGTGTAGGATATGAAAACATTAAAAGTTAGTCAAAATCGCAAAACAACGTCTAAGGTTTTTGACGATGCTATTCGAAGATTGAGTAATATTTCCGACTTTGCGGATTCCAAATAGATACATACCTATGTGGTTGTGGGTCGCAGTCTGCGGTCGTGGAACAAATATGTTTTGCAAGTAGTAGATATTGTGGCGTGTTAAAATTATTCTAAACGATTGATTTATTATATAATTCGAATTTCTCGGCAATAAGAAAATAGCGAGACAAAATAAACGAATCCATAAAGACAACACATTGTCATAGACTAGAGGTGAATTTATAAAAGAAGGGTATGTAATTACTATATAAAAAATATCCTCGAAAATTATGATTTGCGTTTAAGATTTATTCACAATTAAATAATATATAGTTGCATTCTATTATTATATAAAGGTTGTATGAAATTGATGACAACCTTTTTTAATTAGTTTGCTTTTATCTGACGAATGGTGAACTCTCCATTTTGTAAATAAGTTCCAATTATTAAATACTTTAAAGTGAAATTGCCTCTACCAGAATAGAATCAAATTGCCTCCTATGATGATATTGCCTATACCAGAATTGATTTAGCATGGTCCGCAATTATTTAAGGAAACGAAACAATGGTTACAGTAAACAAGTTTTAAAAAAGATACAGAAAAATTCGATGAGGCGATGCATGTATTTATTCCATTATATGAAATACACAATATTGAAAGAAAACGTAAAGCTATCACCACAACCACCAGCATAAGCAGGCACATGTTCGAAACATATTGAGACTGCGAATCAAAAAGTCAAAATACCGATACAAAACTCTGACGAATTTTCCAATTCTGGTGCGAGGGAACTTGGCAAACATGAACATTCGTTTCCACCTAGCACACGAACAATATTTGTCGGACCGTTCAGCCGTGAGAAAACTAAGGAACAAGAGAATGCACTTAGATTTCAAATGTATACGTGTTTTCTAAAAGTCTATATCGACCAAAATATGAATTGTTGTGGAATGTATTTGAACCTTTAAAAGACGAAATTGCGTAGGTACCAACTGTAATGAAGCGATTGGACCACTACATTTGTTTTTCCAATGCTCCACCCGAAGGTACTCCTACGTTGGCCAGGAAGGGAGTTTTTTTACCTGGAAATTTTGAATTTTGCCAAACCCTTGCTGTTTCAAGTAAGGTAGGGATCTTTAATGTACCTGACAACGCTCACAGGGCCCTACATTTTACCTCTCATTCGAACGAGGGCGTGTTTTTGTGAAAAATGCTCGCCTAAACATTTTTCAAGCGGACCGTGTCGGGATTCATTGGGCATAATAGTCCCACGCATATCAACTACGCACAGAGCCGCTTGAAGTGATTGGATTAGGGAAAGCAAAAGTCGATTATGATGTTTGATGGAATATCTGTAAACTAACTAAACAAAATTACGCAGTTTTTCTCGTTTGACAGACAAAAGTGTAGATTGATTTCAGCTGTGTCAAACTTATGCAAGCGCCTTAAAACGTAGACTCGGGGATAACGCGAACGTTATAACGTTATTGCATCATGGAAGAAGTAAGAGACAAACCTTCGCCATATTTTTCTAAAACATTTAAGCGGGCGACATCGGATATCCGACATTTAAAGAAATATGCTTGCTCTGTTAGAATGGGGGTGGATGGAAACACTATTTTATAACTATTGTTAAAAAATTATAAATCGGTAAAAAGCGATATAGAAAGAATTTCGACCAATATATAGGTATTAGAGAGGCTACACATGGTTAGTTGTAATGTAAAGTTTGATAATGTTAGATGTAAAATTTTTTATTGGAAATAGACGTAACATTCAGCTGATGCAAGACGCTGTACGAAATAAGTATGTAGAGCATAGAATAGGTTACACCACTTTGCAGCAAGAATTCAAAGAAGCCCATAAGCAATTTATTGAATGTTTGCGTCACCGTATCCCATTTGCAAGGTATCGCAGAAAAATTACCAGTTGATAAAAAAAGGTCAAAGTCGAAAACACGGAAGTACCTTTAAAAAAATTGAACAGCCTATTCCCGAGGAACCTTTACGTCTTTACTATGCAAGCATGCTATGAAGCGGTTTATAAAGTAAAGTATAATGCCCAACTCGATGAATATTTGCTTACTAGATAAGGTTGTATGACGAGTATTAAAGAGATTGAACAACTTAAATTTTGGACCGTTGTTTATTTGTCGATTCTGGTCACCACATAAGGTTAAAGATTAAAATGATGCAAGGGAGAACATTCCCAAATCCTAATACATTAAACATCGTTTAGTTAATCAGAAATACAAATTAAAATAAAAATTAATTTTTCCTGAGTTGGCGTCACAAGTAATGAACCGCAATTAGAACTTAATAAACTAGTAGGTAAGATCACTTAGTAGTTATGAGATTTCAAATCAAATTCACATCGCCATAACGTGGAAATTAGGTTTGATTTATATAGAGGTGTAAGACCAGTTATTCGACTATTTGCTGTAGTGATATTTGCGAAAATTACGCAGTAGAAATAAATTACAGCGATTGGATGAATTTCTGCGTTTCAAATGGAATTTAGAATTAGACAATTTGCACAAGATACTAAGCACGTGCAACTGAATTGATTAGTTGCTGGTGCGAATGAGGTGGTATAACAACTGAATTGCAAATTTAAATGGAAGCTGTCTGTCGATATATCCAATAAAAATGTCTGGATGGTAAACAATTTTCAAGAAAACACGTTTAATTTAGAAATTGCGAGAGGTCGAAAAGTTATTGTCTAGAATGAACGTGATTGCTTTAAGCTATTCAATATGAAAGAACTACTAGTTAAAAAGTTTAAGAACTAAACTCCCAAGGTTTTCTAAATTTTACCAACAGTTTGTGGGTGAATAACAACTACAGGCGGAAATATAGAATTAACAAATGAAAAAAAAGTTACAATTTATTGGAATGTGAGAGTTGGACAAGCCATTATTTGTTCGTTGACCGCAATAATTATATGTCACCTCCAATTAATATATAGAAAATATGAGCATGGGACGATGGCTCACACAATTGTTTAGAGGGTTGACTGCCCTCGATTCACCAGATTCCGGATGTGTAAGTGGATGCTTGTAAATGTACCGATTTATGTAAATATTATGCAAATATAACTGTAAATATGGAAGTATTCGGAATTTAAAATTTGAAGACCTTAAGAAAAACAACAATCGATTCACTGTCTGTTACGTTTAAACAATTCTGTAAACTGTTAAATGAAAAATGTTCTACGTGTGTTGTCAAATATTCTTATATTTTATTGTTTTAATTAAAATTAGTATATTAAAGGACCTATCGAGGGTAGGTATGTACAAAAATAAAAAAGTCACTTCTGAACGCATAAAGTCAAAGGCTGCAAGGAATAACAATAGAAATATAACAGGTTTAATCGTGCAAGTTTTAAAATGCAGAATATTAAATTATAGTACTCGTCTATGGGTTAACCTGAGGCATCAGAAACACCAATACAATTTTTGGTCACTTAACACGCTCGATTAAGTACAACACGATAAAAACTGTGAATAACAGAAACATGCAAATTTTAAATATAAGCAAAAAATATATAAAATTGTTATACTAACTTTCTTAACTACAATGAACAGGTTTAAACGTGCAAGTTTTAAAATGCAGAATATTAAATTATAGTACTCGTCTAAGAGTTAACCTGAGGCATCAGAAACACTAATACAATTTTTGGTCACTTAACACGCTCAATTAAGTACAACACGATAAAAACTGAACAACAGAAACATGCAAATTTTAAATATAAGGAAAAAATATATAAAATTGGTACACTAACTTTCTTAACTACAATGAACACACTTTAAACTAAAGACTACATAAAGCAGTAGATCACTTTAAACACGATGAAAAACGTACAACAGATTTGAACTCTGAATAGATAATGCATGAAACGTTTACTTATTTTAAATATCATTCTTGTATGTGACTTGTAGTTGTTAACTAAGTAAGATTGTAAGACGAAGGTTAAAGTTTGAACAACTTTGCGTTTGGAGCGTTTTAGTGTTTGCCTAATTAAACAAGAATGTTTAATTACAGTCGAGAATATTTAGTAATGTTTGAATAACACCATCAAATTAAGCACTAATTAGTTTAATTAGTAAACAAGTGTATTCAATAAAAATTTGGCTTGTCAGGTGAAAGGTGGGAAGTGGTAGATGAGAGATAAGGGAGGTAGAAGGTGAAAGAGACGGGTGACGGGTGGTGGGTTGTGGGAGGCAGAAGAGGTGGGATGTGGAATCAGTGGCGAAGGAGGTACGAGATCGAGGAGGTGACAGGTGGTAATCCTGGCATCTCAACCATCCATTTTCCTCTATTGGCTCCAATAAGCACATACTTTGAGTATTTGAGTGCTTCAAATAATGCGCAGAAATAATAGAAATGTTGAATTGTGTAAATATTACGAATACGATTAACATTCTCGAGACAAAATTTGTTACGATTGCAATTTATCAGGACATTAAATGCTACCTGCCTTTCAAGTTTGACAAAACTTTTTAAAAAATAACAATTAAGTTTTGATCAGACTGTGCTCAAACATTTACTGTAATTACAGCCAATGGACGACTACTTGGATTGTTTAAGTACAGAAGGTAAGAAACAACAACTGACAAAATAAGCTTTTCATCTTCGTACCCTGAAAGAAACTGAAATAAAAATTTTGTTCCAAATTCGCCCATTTCTCGATAAACAGATAAAAATCAAAATACACCTTCGAATTTATTCAAATTGAAGTTATATCATTTATGTATATGAATCAAGTTCCAGTTTTTGAATTTTGCCAAATACAAGAACAAAATATTTAATGAATCTACCGTACGAATGGTATCAATTTACTTGAAACAGCTAATATAGCTGCACAAAGGAAAATGAAGAAAAAAGTTAATGGAGTACATCAATGTGTATAAGATAAAATACATAAAGATTCTAAATTTATTTTCAGAATATTCAGCTAGTATAGATTCATAGAGGAGCAGTTTAAACAAAAGCCTGTATTCGGAGAATTGGTGTATTATACTACTGTCACTATCTGATCATTGACCACTATTGATGGTGATAAATTGCAAAAAAAGCAACGAAATTAAAAGCTCCGGCTAAGAAACTGTTTTATAGGTAAATAATACATATTAATAAAACACTGCCTTTAGAAATTATTCTTGATACAGTTCTGCAAATATCATGGCGGAAATGAAAGATGCTGCAGGAGTAATATATCTGAGCAGAGAGTTTGAACAGAAAAATATCTAAATTACACGAAAATGTAATTGCATCATATTAGCAGAAGCTATATTCGAATTGGAAAACTGTTACAGTGTACAGCCCTCCATAAATTGCAGTACTTGATTAAAGGTGGAGCAACATCAGTGCCAACTAACTTTTGCAACTAAAAGGAAGAAGGAGGTCGTTAATTAATCAGCGTGAAGAAACGTGGTATGAAACGTACAGTGATGTTTAAGGGGTTTTTGTCATCACTTTAAAACAATACTAAAGAGAATTTCACAGCATCTCCGAAAGTTGACGTAGAAGCTCGCTGAAAAGACATCGCGTTTCTTAGATCAATAGTTATAAAGCAGTGGTTTCTAAACTCACGTAAATGGATATAAAACTAATTAAGATAGTTTGTACTCTGAAAGAACAATTACAACCCAAGGTTGTTTGCAACGGTTGGATTAACGCTTTCCTTTAAGAATGACAAACCATTTGGCGTGGTTGTCCAAAACTGTATGTAGCGCGGTGTCTAAATCCTTTTGTTTTAGCGAAGCACACACGTACCATAGACACTTTTAGTTGTATAGAATATTTGGTATGAGATTATATGGCGGCGTTGTCGGTAACTCATGGTGTGATTCAACTTGATTTTATTTCGGGTGCATATCTAATCAGTATTTTGAGAAATATATATTGCTGATTTACATAAATGAACACAATAACATTGTACCATAATTCACGACGCTCGTTTTTCTTTGATTTATTAATGATGTTGGCAATGTAGACCTATTACAGGTTGCTATTATAACGTTAGCTATTTATTATTACTCATGCGATTTTGTCATCCCTGTTCGTAGCCCTAATTTCCTCTCTATTATCGAGTGTAGCCTATCGTTCCAGTTTGTGACTATTGGCACACGTTTGCCCAATATCTGGAGTGCATCTGCTTCAATTTAAACAAAAAAAAAGTGTATTTGTTTAAAGTGACAGATGTAGAAAAGATATCTGTAGATTGCTCTTTTCTGTTTTACCATAGCCATCGTCAAACCTAGAGGTGCTTCTAGATGGGAATGTATTTGTTTTTGGTTATTCTAGATGGATTTAAGCAAGTCCCAAGATAATTAGTATTTCTAGTTTAGGTTACGTATGGGATTTCAATTAATGTGGCTATGCGGATTACGAGGGTAAGGTAAAAAGTTCTCGGCCTACAATGAAAGACTGTAATTTTCAATAAAAAAAATCATTTTATTTTTCGACATAATCCCCCTTAATTTCAACACACTTGGTCCAGCGTTTTTCCAACATCAGTATTCCTACCCGGAAGTGAGAGTCTGGAAGGCTGTGAAAATATTCGTCTACGTCCCTCTCAACTTCTTCATTGTATATGAAGCGCTTCCCAGAAACAAATTTCTTCAAGCTTGGGAACAGATAGAAGTCTGAGGGCGCCAAATCAGGGAAATAAGAGGATGGCCGAGCAAGTCGTACCCCAAATCCGGCAATTTTTCCATCTCCAACGCACCCTTGTGTGCAGGTGCGTTGTCTTGGTGAAAGATGATTTTTTTCTTCTTCAAGCCAGGCCTCTTCTTGCGAATTTTGGCATCCAGCTGGTTAAGAATGGTGGAGTAATATTGACCTGTAATTGTTCTGCCTTTGTCAAGGTAATCTATTAACAGAATCCCTTTCGCATCTCAAAACACGCTGGTCATCATCACCTTGCCGGCAGACGCGATCGACTTCGCTTTCTTTAGCGCTAAACAACCGGCTTCCACCCACTGCTTCGACTGCTGTTTCGTTTCTGGGGTGTAATGGTGTATCCGTCTCATCCATAGTGACAAATCGCCGCACACAATCGCTCGGATCCTTATTGAACCGGGCCAAACATTGCAGCGAAACTCGTTTTCGCATTTGCTTTTGATCGGCATTCAGCAAATGCGGCACCCATCTTGCGCAGAGCTTTCGCATCACTAACTCTTTGGGTAAGATGTTTTGCACCCGATATCCGTCCGATATCCCTACACCCTCAGCTATCTCTTTCACTTTCACTCGCCCATCGTCCAACACAATATCATGCACTTTTTCGATCGTTTCCGGTGTGGTTGCGGTTTTTGGTCGTTCTTCACGTGGGTCATCTTCGAGAGATGTGCGACTACGTTTAAATTCAGCTGCCCACTTTTTAACAGTTGACAGTGAAGGGGCAGAGTCTCCGTAAACCTTTGTCAACTTCGGATGAATTTCCTGAAGAGTTAATTCGTCTAAAACGAAGAATTTTATGACCGCACGATATTCAAGTTTATCTATCTTAAGGAAACACGCATAAGACGTCTACTTAAAAAAATTCGTGTAAACAAACTACTTGAGATAGCAAGTTGAAACTTGTCATACGAACTAATGACATGTGCACGCAGACGGGAAGACAAATTTTTGCCGATTGAAACGCCATCTATGTGTCAGGCCGAGAACTTTTCACCTTACCCTCGTAGATTAATGGGTACTCATATGGTTTGAGGTAAAGAAGTCTCTTTATGAATATCTGGAGAATAATACTACAGTATCTACCCAACTGAGGTTGTGTAACCTTTCCTATTCTACACAACGCATGGTGATTAAAGTTGAATCAATCGAAATTTCTAAATTGTTACATAACTTCTTACCTCAGTTTTAGAATAATGTTTAAATGCAATCATTGTAACACGTCTGGTGTAGAATGAGTTGTTGTGTATAAATTAACTAAATTTTTGATTTTTAAAGTTTATACAAAAATGTAACATTTGAGAATCGGTTACCGTTTATAGTGTAGCATTCAAAAATGTTCCTTCTACTATATTCCTTCGCCCAGTATAAATTAAATTTCGAACAACGATTAGCTTTTGTTATGTGAAGAAACATGTGACGGTTTCATAAGAGCGGACGCGCTTCCTCCAAACCAGTTCACACGAGGCGAATTATGATTCATTTGTCTGTTTGTATGGTGCCTGTGAGCACTCGTAGTTAATAAACCACAATTATCGCTTAAGTGCCTATGCACATTTATTTATCGTGTTGCCTTAATACAGGGGTAAGTATTTAGTAAAAACACTCCTCTATACTTTTATCTTGCTTAGTTCTAATTTTCCCTTGTATCAGTTAACTTAGGAAGCCCGTACGGGGGAAGTCCGCCACTAAGACATTCTGTGCCGCTACAACAAATATCACGGAATTGAATTCCTATATCACCGACCTGTGTGCAAGTCTAAAACAAAGCATCCACAGGTGATCTTGGAAATCCTACCGAAATCTCAGTCATCTGTATAGTAACAGAACCCGCCCTGCTGCACATCTGTATATCTGCCTGGGGTCGAGTTCAGTACTCTCGGATATCGGAGAACGAAGTCGTATACCTTTTCTACTAACTTGTTTTGTTTATCATGATACTACCACCGACCGATAAACGTCAAGCAGTGGTAAACTTCTACAATATTATTTCTGTGTTTAAGTGAAGCATTAGTAATGGTTTCAATTTTAGTACATACTTTTTAGTAATAAGGAAACTTGAATTCCAATTAAGTTGCCTTTAATTTTGTTGATGTTCACTGAAGTTATGTTTAAATCTCTGCTAGATAACATAGCGTGTATAATATTATCATAACCTACAAACGTATCTGTTTTTTATTGTTGCTAAAATTTTTAATAAAAGAAGCTCATATGCGTAATTACATTTATATTTCACCTCGATGTAATTTAGTCATAACACCTAGGATACGAGATATGTAAACATATCCACAACACCCGGGGCAATGGAGGGCGAAATGGTTTCATAACGCCAGCTCATTATGCCCTAAGTAACAAATCAATTTTTTAGCTATTTATGCACCACATATGTTATTAAGCTTTCTCATAGCTCTGTTTAGATTTAATGGGTAGCAAACTTTCAGTTGCTTTTAGAGCTTGCCTTGCAATTATTGCTGGCAACTCTTGATCAGTCATTTTGCACTATTAATATTAAATAAATGTGACAAATGTTCAAAACATAGGAACTTCAAACTGTTTGTTGTCATCATGCAAAAATGATGTAGGTGTATTTAATAGTTATATAGTAAAATCCGAGGTAAATTCTAAAATAGAAAACTTACCTATCACCTATTTTTTATTTTATATATGAGGTGAGATATAAAATCTTGTATGCACCACTTGTGTTACTAGGTGCATGTCTAATGTCTTGTTTGTAACAATGAGTAACCATGGTAACTACATTGAAAATAAAGTAACTTGGAAGTTTTCTTAGTCATTGTATATATGGTTAAAAGTTTACTTATTAGAATTAACTACAATATTAGAGCTGGAAAAGATATTATACCTGATACGTTTGACATTAGTCTCTCAACTACTGGTTTCCCTATAACTAGCCTAGATTAACACTCAATTTTCCGGTTTCAAGTCGAACGTATTGCCGTGCTTATTATCGAAACGAATGGTGCCCAAAAATAATGCTGATTAGGACAAATTACTTATTTATTTGCTATTAACTCTCCAATAATATTTTTCAGTATTTAAGAGGCCCTAACATCGGTCAATCCCAACCCACGCCTGATGTGCTCTCCAACGAACCCTAATAGCTGGCCGATTAGGTGCATCGTCTCATACACTCTAGTTCCACTTCCTTTTTTAAACGAAACAACAAAACAAAAAGTGACGAGACAATAATTAAACAAATTTGAACAGGTCATTGTAGTTCATGTTTAATATTTATGTTAGTGAGTACAGAACTCCCTACATTATTAACATATATTTGAGTTCGATGTAGTTTTTCAATGATAAATGTATAAATCTTTGCACGAAATATAATAAAAATAATTCTAACAATAGCAGTTCAGCCTGTAACTTTTATTTTGCTAGAACAACACGCTATCCAATTACGTCCCAGCAGATATTAGAATTGGAAGTTTACTCATAAAAATCAAGTGCTAACCAATGCACGCCTTCTAAATCTATTTCCAAAGTAAATCGATCACCAGAGCTTTAACTACAGTAATATTTTGAGCTACATCACTAAAACTTTAACTAAAATAATACGCAGCACCAAAGCTCTAAAACCGTCATTAAATATTGTCTTTTTTTGGATTTTGTAAACTTTATGCTTAACCACGGCTAAAAGATTTTAAAATTTTATTTATTATAGTGAGATGTGTTGAATTTCCAACATTTTTTTTGTTAAAAGCAGTTTATTTCGTAGATAAAAATAACTTTCTTTTAATGACTTTAATATTCGATAAATAATTTCAATTGTATGTTGATTGTTGTTTCAATTAAAACTTCGCTGCACTCATGTTACTTTATTTTAATATAATGTACTTTATTGTAAATTATATGAAATTTTATAACCTATGTTAACACTAAGTACCGGTCTAACCAACAAGCTAGGAATAATAATCATCCTCTTGTCAAAAGTTGCTACATACATAGTTTAAAATCGAAAATCATTTTGGGTTGTTAAAGAAGACATTTAGACGGCGTATCTCCTACACCTCCTACATATAGAAAACCTCATCAAGCAGGATGTTTGCACCATCTGTCATTATGTTCGCGCCCAATCTGTGCCACATTTGGAAAGAAGAAGAACGATACGGCTTCTTGAAATAATAAGCTATAGAATTCCGTTTAAATAAATAAAAAATATTAATTATTATATAAAATGTTATTGACGTTTAAGTGCTTAGACAGAAATAATGTTTCATATCAATCCAGCAATTTAAAATATAACATGCATCAAGTTGCAAGTAGGATTAGCACCTATAACATTTCTATTATCGCTGAAATGCGCTTCCCAGTTGTATTTGCTCCAAAATGTACTAAACTGATACCACGCAAACATGTGCAGCAATACAATAACGAGTAATAATTACCTATATGTTTAACTCTATATTATAGTAAAAAAAGACAGGTAAATTACCCACTGCTGTTAAAATAACGTAACGATCGCATCATCGCAAGTGTTATATCTTTATCAACTAGGCAAGTTTCCAACTTAGACAAAAACCGATGTCCAACAAAAGTAGTTACACCGACGCTAGCTAGTGCTGCAAACTCTGGACATCATAATTATAACACACTAAGATGCAAAACTTTTCAGCGCGATAGCATAGCTACAGTAAATTGGAAACAAATTTTAAGTATCAATCACAAGCATAGAATACTGTTAAGAAATACAAACTTTCTCGGCAAGATTGTAGAAACGCATGAAAGATATCGAGATATCGGTGTCTAAACAATATAGTTGCGGTGGTGCAAAATGGTAGTAAAATAAAACGTTTCCCTTTATTACTTAATCATATGCAAACACCATTATTGTGACTAACGAAAAGCCAACAGCTACCGTTGGTATTTTGTCAACAGTACCACTTCTGCATTGGTGCTTCAAAACTCTAACATGCATACAAAACATAGTATAATGGTTTTATCTACACCGCTCCAGTTCCAACCGCACTAGTAACCATCAAGACAAACTCTGTTCAAACATTTGCAAATGTTGACGATAGCCCTTCCGAGGGCATTGATCAAGCAGTTTGTCGCCTCAGAGATATTGCCATATGTGCAGACACAACAGAAATTTTCCAATCCTAAGCATCGTAGAGTACGATTAACACTCTTGAAAATTCTGGATCAGTGGCAATTCATCCAGAGAGTTCGATACTTTTGACTTGCAGGTTTTGATGCTAACACTATTTACACTTCCATTTTGGCACAATTTTAAAAAATCGGTTGATAAGTTTGCATCTAACTGATCAAACACTTACTGAAATTGTAGCAATTATATGGACGACTACCTCGGCAGTGTGGACATGAAAATATGAAGAGAAAACTAATGACATAAGTCCCAAAATTTTGTATGGCGAGTATTGCATCATGAGGTTTTGCAACCATACCACTTCCAATATGTGCAAGCGCCGCATCCGGTAAATGCTCAACAGCGAATATTATTTTGCCGGTGGTTAATACATAAAACCATTTACAAATTTCAATTTTATTTCAAATCTGTCATGGCCAGACAAAGCCACCTTTACAAAGGTCTGTATCAGCAATGGACACGATGAACAATACTGATCTTTAGAGAATCCATGTACAACTAGGGATCGTTGTTTCCAGCAACTATTCAGTGTTAATGTTTGGGGTGAAAAATTCAACAATATCTTGCTTGCTTCATCTGCACGTAATGGAAGATCGATTAAATGAGAATTTGTACGAGCAGTTTCTCGACAATACAATTTTCGAATTGGTAGTATATATGCCTCTTCATTTGCGACAACGAATGTGGTTGAAGTACGTGATTAAACGTTTTTTGGAGAAGTGATACGCCATAATAATAGTATATGTGGGAGCAGGACAAACAGCGCGCATCACGGATAAATGGAAACAGATAACAAGGTAATAAAACTCAAGCGATTTTAAATGCTAATGAGGATTTCCAAGAAAATTACGTAAGCTACGCGTTTATTATTCAGAATGGAACCGCGCACATTCTACAACCTTCTAGAAAATGGATGGTGTGAAACGTTCATTCGATTGATTCATTCATTGATTAGATTCGAAGTCATTTGATTCTGAAATCAGAAATCGAAATGTTATTTTGATTTAAGCTTAAGTTGTTGCTATGCGAAGATAGTATTTGAAGTATGTAGCAAACATACTGTAATTTAATAATTACAATGCTACAATTAATATAGAAATGATGTTTTTTAAACGCAAATTACATACAAAAATGGAATTATTATTTACAATAAATAAGAAAAATTCTTCAATATAGTGCTATTTTAAGATTTTATTAAATAATCGAAAGGTAGATTTAATCAGAAATGCACTTTGGTAATTGCTGTTTAAAATGAGTATCTTTATGGAAAAAATTTGTAAGTTGATTTGACGTCAATTTAAAGCATAAAGATTTTTATTTACGAGAAGCATTTCTGTGAAATCTGCAAGTGTTATTTGTAGATTTATTTTAACTGATATTAGAGTATTTTTATCTAGTTTAAGATAGTCCTTATAATTTTTTTGTGTAAAGGATTTTTACCAGGAGTTGGTGTTCAGAGTTCGAAATACTCTGACATTTTAATAGTTTATCTGTCAAGGATTTTTTGGTCAAACAAACCTTACAAGCGTGGAAATAAACATAACCAAGTAAACCATCCATGAGATTAAATTTAGTTCTGTAAATTTAAAATAAGGTAAGGAACAATATCCCTTTATATATCAAGTACTTCTTAGAAATCATTTTATGTTTGAAAGAAACAATGTTGTAAATGCCTTTGTATGAGAGGAAATATTTCATAATGTATAAATGTTTTGTGATATTGCTGTTTGATTTCATGTTGAAAAATCCACCCATTCCGTTGAGTTAGCCAGGCGAAGTTAAAAAGGAAAGTAAGTGAACAATTTCAAGTTATACAAATTGCTGTATCTATATCACAGCACCCTTAAGTAACGACCAACCCGAGCCATTATCACAGCATTCTTTCAACGACACACGCAACGCGGGCCTTGTCACCGCATTCTTTTCGTGGCGCCAAACGCGCCGATTGTAACAGCAAGATATGATAAGGCCTCACGTTGGAGCGCCGCTGAAAGAGTGCTGTGACAATGCCGCGTTAAGAGCGTGACCAAATGAGTGTTGTGAAACAGATACAGCAATTTGTAAAACTTAGAATTATTCACTTACTTTCCTTTCTAACTTTGCCTGGCTAGCTCAACGGAATTGACGTAGTTTTCAAACTGAAGTCAAACAGTGATATCACAAAGCATTTATACAGTATGAAATATTTTCTCTCATACAAAAGCATATAGAACATATACCTTACCTTATTTTAAATTTACAGAATTTAATTTCTTCTTTTATGGATAGTTTACCTGGTTATGATTATTCCCACACTTGTAAGATTTGTTTTGGCAAAAAAATCCTTGACAGATAAAAGAAAAGAGTATTTCGAATTCTGAACACAAACTTTCCTGGTAATCCTTTAAAAAAATTATTATATGATTAACTTATTCTACCTTAAATTAAACACGAATACTCCAATATCAGTTAAAAGTAAATCTAAAAGTAATACTTGCAAAATCCGCAAAAACGCTTCTCATAATTAAATATCTTCTTATTTTAAATTGGCGTCAAATCAGCTTCCATATTTAAAATACTCAATTCAAACATCAATTACCAAAGTACATGTTTGGTTAAATCCTCCTTTCGATTATTTAATAAAATTTTTGAAATAACGTTATATTGAAGAATTTTCCCTTTTCATTGTAATTAATAAATTCCATTTTTATGTAATTTGCATTGAAAACATAATTTGTATATTCATTATACCATCGTAATTATTAAATTACAGTATGCTTACTGCATACTTCAAATATTATCTTCGCAAAGCAACAGCTCGCGAATTAAATCAAAATAACATTTCGCGATCGAATTTAAGAAACGAATGAATACCTTAATAAATAAACGCTTCCTTATATATACAAGCTGTCTATTTTCTAGAACCTAGTAAAATGTGTATGGAACATAATGATGCAAGGTTCGCAGAAAAACTCATTAGCGTCTAAAATCGTGGCGTTTATTACCTCGTGATCTCGTTCCACTTATTTGTGACGCGTGCTGTTTGTACTAGTTTAACACATATACGATTATTGTGGCGTATCGCTACTCTCCAGCAATAAATGCGAAGATCATAAATATTTCTTATCAATTTCTATTACATTTTCTGGGCTTTGTAGTGTTCCGGCCGTTTCTTGGAATAAATGTTTCATTTATTAATTAGTTTATTTACGTAGTTCTAAGTACGCATGACAAATATTCTAGAGAATTCTTTATTTAAAATAAATTTTTGTAATCCACAGGGTAATTAATTTAAACTTTAATTGCCTTTTAATACAAAAGGGTTTGCGTTTTATGGAAAACATTTGCTTTTAACATCAAAACGGGTTTTTAATACACCTATTAGAATTGGGATTTCAAATACACCAAATTACTTATTTTTATCCAAGTGCGTAAAGCTAGTACTATTCTATGCTATTTACAGCAAATGAAAAGCATTTTTATCAAAAATTAATAAGTGAAAATAAATGGCTTTGTATTCATCTTAAAATGGTCGATTTCCGTTCGTATTTAAATGCGTTTTACGGTATCTTGCAATTAATTATTTTTACACGTACAACTTACGTTACTTGGTATGTATTTACAATATGCCTATACCATACAGGGTGATTATTTATACACGGGGAATTTGATTTTCCGCTTGTACCTGAATGAATAACGGTACGCGTGTATTGTTCAAGGCGTAACCATGCATTTACGGAAATTTCTGCTTTTCCGGATTCTTTTATATCTTGGTGGGATTTATTTGCGGAATTTGGGTTTAAATGACCTCTCGTGACCCCTTATCACGTCATTTATACAGGGTAGCCAAATAAAAACGAAAAAGAGCCATTATCATGAACTGCGTCAACTGTTTAGACAAATGCTCGAGGACGCCAAATTTTTATTAACGGGGGACACTATTTACCGATATTTTTGGCCCCACCACCCCAACCCAAGCGAGCAAGATATCATTTTGAAACCCTCGTAATTCCTTGACGTAGTTCTTCTAAAGATGCAGGTTGTGTCCTGTAGATACGATAGTAATGAACACGTGTTGTTTAACCGGTCGACATCATTGCGCTTTACTTTGCAAACAATAAATGTGCGAATATAACAGCTCGACTATGTAATGAACAACATCTTGGTACGCATATGAGAAGAAAGTGTGTTTTGGATTTAGTAAAAAAATTTCAAGAGACTGGATCTGTAACTAATAAGAAACGGGAAATTGAAAAGCGTGTAGTGAATGACGCTAGTGATTTTGCAGTGTTGGAACATGTTAATCTAGACTACACGTTAAGTACGAGGCAACTGGCCACTGTATCTGGGATCAATCGAACTAGAATCGAAAACATTCTCAAGAAGAATTACTTCCATCCGTATAAAATACATTTAGAACAAAAACTTAAAGATGATGAGTTTGATCGCCGCTTACAATTTTGCGAAATAATGAGTGAGCGGGCTGTGAATGATCCACAGTTCCTGTTTAATATGTTTGTCTGACAAACGTAGCTTTTTCTCAACGGAAATCGTCACAATTGCCGCTACTGGTAAATTTCAAACCCAAAAATTTTCCAGGAGGTGCATACACAAACACCACAAAATTTAAACATTTTGGGCTGGTTTTTATGGCATGGTAGGTAGGTCCATTTTTCTTATCTGGTAATTTGACTAGTGGAATGTATTTTCAATTGTTGGAAGAAGCTATAAACCCTGCCTTGATTGATATTATTGAAAATATAGTCAAGAGTATAATAAAGATCAGATGATGTTTCAGCAGGACGGTGCTGTTCTGCATTATGCTTTAATTGTTCAGCAATATTTAGACCAACATTTTCCACGGCGCTAGATTGGGAGAAGAGGCAGTGTCGAATGGCCTCCACGGTCACCAAATCTCTCCCTTCTAGGTTTCTTTTTATGGAGATACTAGTAACTTCTACAGAACACAACTTGCGTCTATAGAACTGCGTCAAAGAATTGTTTCCGAGTGCCGTCCAATCATTCCGGGAATGTTTCGGAATATGCGATCACGTTTCGAACAAAATCTATACTACTGCATGGAAGCGGTTGTACAACTAGTTTTGAACATGTAATTACGTTACTAGTAAGGAAGTTAATTTAGCATATTGTCAGTTTGAAAATGTAATTTCTTGGGAAGTGCTCGACTCCCAATATCATTTAAAAAAATTTAGGCGAATGGCACCATCGCTTGGGTATTTGAGCGGTGAGACCGATAATACGGGTAATTAGTGTCCCTTTATTCAAAACTGACGTGCCGGGCATTTATCTAAACAGTTGACACAGTTCGTGAATACATAAACAGACGCTGACTACTTATTTTGATCATTACAATCTAGAAATTTAAATGCAAAATACTACACGATTCACATAATAAATGTGAGTCAAAGATTGAAAAATATTTTAAGAAGTTAAAACGGAAAAACAAGTATGAATGTAACAATATTAAATAGAATTGATAGGGGACGTTCCAAAAATGGCATCAGTTACACAACATGAAAGCTTAATATTTTAACGATATTTGAAAATATCAGTACTATATAAAGCTGAGTAGACATTGTGAACTTTATCCACATCCATCCTATTATTAATAGGATTATTTTCCTTATTAATGCAAAAAGACTCGATAACTAGTCTAGTTTTATAATTGGTTTCATTGTCCAAAATGATGGTGTTATCGAACCGAGGTGTATGTCTGGTTGCAGAAACGTGAGAAGACAATGCACATTTTGTGGAGTTTTTTCTGCAGTCACTCCTGTGCTGGATTAAGTGACTTTTTAGCCACTGACTAGTCTATCCAATGTAACTATTGTTACAACAGCACGTGATCTTGTGAACAATTTCGGAGTACGATCCTTTAATTTCGTAAATAAATCCTGGATAGAGTAATTGTACTCATCGACAATAGCAATCTTGGGTTGTTTCAGTAATCGTACTAAAAGAGGACATAACTTCTGTATATAAAGAAGCTTTTTATAAGTAATATCTTTTTCCGTGGTGTTCAAACTTAAGAAGTTGCTATACATCAACTTATGTAACATTCCTTTTGGGTAACCGTTGTTTACTAAAGTGTCTATCAATAATTTCTTATTCTTTGCTATGAACTGAGGATCTGATGTATGTTCAATTCGATACCGTAGGACCTTCACAGTGTTCACCTTATGTTGAAAAGAATGGTTAGAATAGAAATTTAAATATCTGCCAGAGTTTGTTGGTTTGGTATACCAATCAAATAATAGATGATTAGATGTATCTCTGATGACCAAAACATCCAAAAAAGGTAATTTACTGTCTACTTCAATTTCAAAAGTGAACTGAAGGTGTTCATTAAAGTCATTAAACGTTGTTAAAGTTTGGTCAACATATTGAGCTGGCAGTGAGCAAATGATTTCATTTGCGTACTTTACCAAAGAAGACATCTCATAAGGTAGTCTAGATAGAACATTAGACAATAAGTTATCCATAATCATTTGAGCGATTATGGGTGATAGAGGTGACCCCATTGGAGTTCCAAATAATTGTAAGTAGAACTTATCTTGAAAACAAAATAAGTATTATTAAAGACCAAGTTTACGGTGGCCAAAAACAAATATTCAGACATCTTACAGTAAGATTTGATTTTATTCCGAATGTCTTTAATAATGTTAATAACCATAAGTAAAGGAATATTTGTAAAAAGAGATGCTACGTACAAACCTTTGCAAAGGGATCCTACATTTACTAGTAAAAAAAAAAGTGAATGATCACATCAAAGTATTACACAAAAAGAGGATGTTGGATGATTCTGAAAAGAATCAACTCAGCATTAGCAACTTGATCCCTGGTAAATACTATGGATTACCAAAAATACACAAACCAGTCCCCTCCCTAAGACCTATCATATCTGCGGTGAACGCACCTACGTATGGTATAGCTTCTGTCTTGGCCAATATCCTTCAACAGGCTTTCCCTCTTGAGAGATATAATGTTAAAGATAGCTTCTCGTTTGTACAACAATTAAAGGATTTTCGTCTTCCTGAACATCACATTCTCATTTCACTGGATGTAGCATATCTTTTTACAAATATTCCTTTACTTATGGTTATTAACATTATTAAAGACAATTGGAATGAAATCAAACCCTACTGTAAGATGTCTGAAGATTTGTTTTTGGGCCCGGGGACTTGGTCTTTAATAATACTTATTTTGTTTTTCAAGATAAGTTCTACTTACAATTATTTGGAACTCCAATGGGGTCACCTCTATCACCCATAATCGCTCAAATGATTATGTATAACTTATTGTCTAATGTTCTACCTAGACTACCTTATGAGATGTCTTCTTTGGTAAGGTACGTAGATGACATTATTTGCTCACTGCCAGCTCAAATGTTGACCAAACTTTAACAACGTTTAATGACTTTAATGAACACCGTCAGTTCACTTTTGAAATTGAAGTAGACAGTAAATTATCTTTTTTGGATGTTTTGGTCATCAGAGATACATCTAATCATCTATTATTTGATTGATATACCAAACCAACAAACTCTGGCAGATATTTAAATTTCTATTCTAACCATTTCTTTCAACATAAGGTGAATACTGTGAAGGTCCTACGGTATCGAATTGAACATATATCAGATCCTCAGTTCATAGCAAAGAATAAGAAATTATCGATAGACACTTTAATAAACAATGATTACCCAAAAGGAATGTTACATAAGTTAATGTATATATAGCAACTTCTTAAGTTTGAACACCTGGGAAAAAGATATTACTTATTAAAAGCTTCCTTATATACGGAAGTTATCTCCTCTTTTAGTACGATTACTGAAACAATCCAAGATTGCTATCGTCTATGAGTACAATTACTCTATCCAGGATTTATTTACGAAATTAAAGAATCGTACTCCGAAATTGTTAAATAGTAACATTGTTTACAATATCACGTGCAGTGTAATAATAGTTATATTGGACAGACTAGTCAGTGGCTAAAAAGTCGCATAACCCAGCACAGGAGTGACTGCAGAAAAAACTCCACAAAATGTGCATTGTCTTCTGACGTTTCTGCAACCAGACATACACCTCGGTTCGATAACACCATCATTTTGGACAACAAAACTAATTATAAAACTAGACTATTTATCCAGTCCTTTTATATTAATAAGGAAAATAAGCCTGTTTATAATAAGATGGATGTGGATAAAGTTCACAATGTCTACTCAGCTTTATATAGTAATATTTTCAGAAATCGTTAAAATATTAACCTTTCATGTTGTTTAACTGATGCCATTTTTGGAACGTCCCCTGTCAATTCTATTTAATATTGTTACGTTCAATCATGCTTTTCCGTTTTAACCGCCATCGTGGCATAATGTGCCCTTAAGACACTTCTTAAATTTTTTTTTTAATAATTGACCCACATTTATTATGTGAATCGTGTAGTATTTTGCATTCAAATTTCTAAATTTTAATGATCAAAGTAAGTAGTCAGCGTCTGTTTATGTATTTTTTGCTAATTCGAATTATCTGTTTTCATTTTAGCCTTTGTTAAATGTGCAAAAAATGTACCGAAACGTTAGGTTGTTGATTAAATAGTAAATTTTAATCTGTTATTTGATTAATATATATAGTGAATAAGATGAAATAATAGCTTAGACTTTTATGCAAAACCCAAATAATCATTTCAAATCGTGCTAGTAATTGAAAGATGGAAAATATAAGGTCTTGGACAGGACTTGAACTTGTATCCTGGTTTTGCCGGAACCATGCGTTAATTATTCAGCAATAACGAAAGTGGTTGTGAAATATGCGTAATTGAAAGTTAGGTTTATGTATAGTTAAGTACACGATTTAAATTTGTAAATTGTAAATTGTGCCAAACAATGACTAAAGTTGAAGAAGTTGCACAATTTATAAGGATATAAAGACAAATTATTAAAGATAGAAAATTTATTTCAAATTATTCAGCAAAAGTAGAGATTCATATAGAATCAGTTAAATTTAAGCGAAAGCTTATACAGGGAAAGGGGTCGCTTTATACCGCTACCACCATCCATTTATTGATCCCTATCTGCGATTGGAAGAATTACTGACAAAAACAGCGAAATCAGCAATCTGTTCCTTTGTGTTATACTCCAGCCTAACAAATGGTTTGATAACGATAAAATTATACCAATAAAAAAGTAGTGTTGGTACAATTTTGCCAAATGTTAGCAGAAATGAGAAATGCTACTGTAGATAGTACCTACGGAGAAAGTTTGAACCGGAAAATATATACATTGTAGGAAACGTTAAATGCTTCATGTGAAATTCATATTGGTGAAGCTATATTCTAATTTGAAAACTGTTAAATTGTACATTGCTCCATAAATTTTCTCAATTGAAGTTAGAGCTGGGTCGGTGCTAACTTCTGTAAGCGAAAGTAAAAAGTCGTTAATTATTCAGCGATAACGAAAGTGGTTGTGAAATATGCGGCGGTGTATAGTTTTTCGTTATTACCGTAAAATTATATTTAAAAAAGTTCACAGCACCTCTTAAAACGCAAGGCGACATAAAAGCCTTATATGAAAAAATACATTCCTCAGGTCAATAGCTGTGGTTTCTAATCTCAAACCATTACTTGTAAATTTAATTAAGAAATCGTGTAGTTTCTGAATAAATAATACGACCCAGCATTGTTTCCAACGCTCGGATGAAAATTTTCGCTTAAGAATGTCAAACATTTAGTGCGGTCGTCCGAATCTGAATAGCAATCTCTTAACCCTTAGGTTCCCAAGCGGTTACTATGGACATTTTTAGCTACACAAAAGCTATACAGAAGCCCAGTAATTAAGGGCTTCGATAATTTTAATTTTCGCTATAACATTAAGAAGGGTTTGCCTGTTACTCAAGTGCGTTGTACATCTAAACCTACGTAGATCTACTTCTCGTGTTGTTTTGTAAAGTTTTGGGTAACATACGGTGCGGTTTTGTATAATTATACGCAATTTTATCAATAACATGGTAGCATAATTCCAGACCCCATTTAGTTGTCGTATACTCCTTTATTCTTAAAGCTTTTATACATTTAGTTTGTTATTTATAACTCAATGTTTCAAAGTTTCTTAAATCATAGTTGTCATGCCAGTTCATCATTTGATGTAACGCTAGCATTTAGTTCAGAGTGTTTGGTAACGGACCATAATCTACCCAAACAATTGAATCTTTCTTCTATACTTTTATTTTGGCAGAAATCGTTTTTTGTAAAATTGATATTTTCTACAAATTTCACGCTCATAATCAATGTCCTTGTAAGAGTTGGGTTGGTCTTTAAATTGGTTGTAAGAGGTGTTACAGAATGTTTTCGTTTTTTGATTTGATCGTTACACGCCAAACACCAATAGCACGATATGAGTGGCGCCAAACGCTTGGCAGATTTCTGAGTTTAGCAGCAACGAATGGTTTCACAAGATCGCAGCGCAGTGAGCGTTTTATAAAAACAACGATTTTGGCACTGTTGTTCTTTGTCTTTAAAGGAAACATTTTAGTTTAAGAAATATCATATAGTGCTAAATGCGAATTTAACCCAGCAATGAATATGCCAGTTTGAAGAGACTGGCAACACAATGCCGGATAAATCAATATGTCGAAAATGACATCAAGAATGATCGTGAATGTCGAGTGCGTTTGCCAGTCTGTTATGGACAATCCGTGACAGTCACTATGATTGCTCGTTGCTTCTCTAACTTTGAACAAAGTCACGGAGCATCGCATTATCTGCAAAAATATATATTTTCACCCCCACAAAATCGTTGTTGTGTAAAGCTGAAACCTGGTGATCAGATGATCATGCTAAACAAGTCAAATTCTAAGGACAATGAAAAATCGTTGTACGAGCTTCAATAACATATGGTTCTCCGATCAATCCAATTTTCAAATCGACGACCACCTGAATAAGCAAATTTGTAGATAGCGGGCTTCCGAAAATCGATTGGATCTGCACTAGAAGCCATTATACTTGCCTAAGACTGTTATTAGGTTTGTCATAACTTTTAGGAGTTATCGGCCTAGAGGCCGTGGTCGCGCTCAGACCGTTAATTCCGATGATATTGTCATATCATTCGAATGTTAAGCTCCATAAATGCAAAACATGAGTGGCTACAAATGCAACATGTTTTTATTCCCACGTCACAAATAACGAGTTAGCTGCTTTTCACGATTTAATCCTTGAAAGAGTAGGCATCAAGTGGCCACCACTGAGTCCAGATTTAATGCGTGTTGATTTTGTCCTATGAGGCTACTTAAAAAGTAAGGTTTTCATTACCATCCAACTTCAATGTTTCAAAGCAAAGAATAACAGACGAAATAAATTCTATTCCAAGAAAGACGATCCGGCGAGTAACTGAAAATTTTAACTCCAGGCTAGACGAGTGTGAAGAAACGGATGGTGCGAATTTAAAAATTATTGTTTGTCGTAAATAAAAATACAGAACATGCTCTTTAATTTAACACTAATTAAAACGAATTTTCAAGTATAAATACGAAAACAATCTGAAATACCCTTTACAATTGAAGTATACTCAACATTTGTCGGCAATTCATTAGCATATAAGTCTCGTCTGACTTTTTGGATCTTATGCTGGAGGTTGTTCAGTACGTGTGGTGTAACGTCTTGGAGGGATACGGTTATATGAAGGAACTTGATAATGGAGTTTGTAAGAGTCATTTATTAGGGTTGATTGTAGATTGAATATTAGTTTGTGTAGGAATTTGAGAAAGAGTGGCCAGTTTGCTTTATTGGTCGTGGAGTTTGAAGGATTTGTCTCGGTGATAGGTTAGAAAAGATTTTTAAGGTAATAGGGTTGTGATCGCGGGTAGGACGATTCGAGTAACGTTCCAGACCTAGATAAGGTTAGCAGCCGAGGAGGATGCAAAAGTTACAACGATGTTGTAGCGATGGAGTACGGATTCCTAGGTAGGGATGTGGAACAGTGTGCTCAGGATATGTAGGTGGTGCGATTGGACAAAATCTTCTTAGTGTGTGCCTCGTTCGTCAGAAGTGTCGTTAACTCATAAGGTTGATCTGACGTTAGCAATTGCGCTGATAATGATTGGTGTCCTCCAAAGGTCTATAGCGTATCGTCTAGATGTTGTAGGTGTGTTTGTATGTCTTTGTTGTATTGCAAGTAAGCTGAAATTATGCGCAGTGTCTTTGTTTTCCAGTGTAGTTGAATCGTCAGAATTTGCGAAGAGGATAGGGAAAGTAATATGGTGGTATTTATTTGAAGATTATTGATGACAATTGTAGCAGTGAAATTGGGATCGGATGGGTGAGAATAAATGAAGAATCTGGTGCGTGTGGAAAGATTAAAGGTTAAGGTATATAGGTGTCCGAAATTGGACAGCACTTAGGGCGGGTTCGGCCACTCTTAAAAAACACCAGTTTACGTAAGCGCTGTCCAGTCCCAATACGTCTCATCTTTATTACAATAGTTCAAAATTATATCGATAAGGAATTGTTTTGCAAAACGTTTCCGAATTAGTATTCTGACCAACCCTTCACCCCCATGTAGAAGTATTGTGACCTTTTTAATTTAGAGCGGTATTTAAAATTTTATTTTGTTTAAATTCATACGTGTGGCGTGACTTTTCTAATTATATTTTTGCTAAAACGCTTAATGTCGATCAATTTTTTGTTTGCGATGTAATTGCTCTCGTAGTTATAAAATCCAGAAACTAATAATTCACACTTAAGAAAACCATCATCGCTTATTTTATTCAAATCAATGGTGCAAGGGAACGTGCGGTACGATTTGTACAAACTATGGCGTTGATAAATGTAAGATTTACACGCTTATTTATCATTTTCATGCAACACATACAATAGAGACATTATATATCGCCAACAGAAAAAAGCTATAATTCAGATGCTATTAATGAGACTTTTGACAAATATTATTGAAGTATGTAGTAAATTTAGAGGAAAAGTTTTACGATTACTCTGACTCAACCAGTGTGTCATTTAAATCTTTTTTCAACGAATCATTACATTGGACAACTAATTTACATAATCTCTCGGGTATTCTGGAAACAAGATATATTTTTAAAAACTTTAGTTGTTTTGAATACAAAAATAATAACAATTATAAAAGATTAATAAGAGTTTTCGGATATTTAATTTGTATTATTTTACAAAGCATCTGTTTTAAACAAATCACGAGTTCTTACGTTATTTTAAAAACTAAACGGGCTTTTGTTTCGATTCTTTTTTGTACGTTACATCTGGAGCATTTCTAAAATGTGTCCAGCAATATCTGCAAGCAGTGAACGGTTCCATTTTCGATGATATCTTTTTCCATTCCCGCAATACTTTAATGAAATTGTTCACCGTATTCATCATTTTTATCTCAGCACTTTTCTAAGAAAAAATCTAGGTGGGGATGCGAAGAAACGATTTTTAGAAACATCTTACACAGATTTTTGATTGATAACAACATGTTTTTAATAAGTTCAATATAGTCATCGAATGTCTTGTTTCCTAAGTGGTTAGTACCACGTATCCTCCCATCAACCATTAAGATCTCTTATTAAAAGTTATGTCTAAAAGATTTCGAATCTGGAGCCCAACAAATATACCTTCTCTAATTTTGTTATACTAAGCCTTGAAAATTTTTACCTAAGATATTGAAACGACTGGTCATTTTTATTCATTGTCGACGAAGTTCTTCAATAGGTTTAGTTTTATATACAAAGGTGGAAGCAAACTCTTTTTGGAAAGAACTAATTGGCGATATGTACAGTACATTCTTCTGCCCTGAATCCAACGATTGCCTAATAGGTCACTTCCTCTGTAATGTTCTGTTTTTGCCCGGTTATCCCATCCGCATAAGAAGCAACACAACTTTGTGTAGCCTGGTCGCGGCCCAAGAAAAAGAACAACGACCTTATATTCTCCACAAACCCGTCACTAATATTCCTTGTATTTTATACAATCCAAAAGTGCCTCACATTTTCAAATTTCGTAGTGCGTATAGTACGGCCAATTGGAATTAAAGCTAAATAATCTGTATTCTGATGCAGCACGGTCTTCAGACTAACTTTAGCTATCTATGAAGAGTTTCCATTCTTCTGGTGTATGATTTATCTCGAGGACTGTTAATAAACTACTTATTTTGTTGCAACAAAAAATAACAAATCTCCGTTTCTGATGACTAATTAATACTACTACATATTGTCTTCTAACAAATTCTATTGCTTAGTCTTGATCCTAATAGCTCCGCTTTACTTTTTGACAGATCTAACTTTCTATTTAAATCATTCAATTTACCTTGCGACATGTATGGCTGTGGAACTTAGAGACACTTGATACAAAATCGGGATTTCTTGATACTGATGGTGTGTGTGTATCATGAACAATGTAACGGTCTTCTTCAGAATCTGAATTCAAAAATAATTTTCTGGAAATTATGTCACAAGTAGATCATAAACGTGGAACATGTATTAAGAAAGATATGTTGGAGTACTTGGAGTACTTATTTTCATTTTACAGACACTTCTACAATGCCACACTAGGTGTACATTGCAGAAATAACAGTCATTTACATATGGGATCTGACGGCTCTTTCCATGCGATTGGAACTGCAAAGCGCATTTTTTTTTGCCATTCAACCTGTTTCGAAGACCTCTCAAATAGTTATTGAAGCATTTATGTAGAGTCCAAGATTTGTCTTGAACTCCTACTATGCATCAAAAATAAGATTATACGAAGTTAAGAGGCATTTGTGCGACGCAAAAGATATATGGAACAAAATAAGCGGGATTTTTTAATATACTTACGAGGCATCTTACTAAAACGTTATTCCTTACCGGCAAAAGTTTTTAAAATGATTTTTATATCAATAACTAACCATACTGCTTGATGTACTATTACGA
The DNA here is from genome assembly GCA_036346225.1 of Platerodrilus igneus. Lineage (NCBI taxonomy): Eukaryota > Metazoa > Arthropoda > Insecta > Coleoptera > Lycidae > Platerodrilus > Platerodrilus igneus. The sequence goes on along the minus strand of JARFIW010000884.1, from coordinate 1,478,884 downwards.
TAACAATATTTGGATTATTTAAAGGTTTTAACGCGAAACTTCAATATACAATAACACTTCTATACGAGCTTAACGCCATCCTCCCTGCCATCACCAAACTAGAGAATAGTGGAGACTAAATTGTAAAAATAATTAGAGATATCGTTTTAAATGATTTCACTCTAATCTATTTCCAATGTGACCGAAATTCTATTTATTATAAGTAGCGATTGTCTTAGCATTATTAGTTGACAAAGAGCCGAAGAAAAGGCAAAATTCTTACAAAAAAGATAAATGCTTAATAGATTAAGAAAGGTGTAAGTAAAAAATGTTGCAGGACACCGAAAAAGTTACATCGGGTAATAGAAAACACTAAAAAGTTGCGTAAAGCCAATCGCGATGTTGTGACTAAGACATAGAAAAAGTTCCTATTTACGAAATACTTTACAGACCCAAATTCGCGTGGATCCCTTTAATCTTGAAAAGATTAACTTATCTGTTATAGTAGTCGCCATTAGTTTAAAAAAACGAGTACAACCAAGTCAGAGCCGTAAATATGGGTGGAGGGTGTGTGTGCGGTGCACCCCCCCCCATACGTTGTGGTTGTTGTCGGCAGATTTTCTGCTTTAGTCGGCATTTTTTCGGCAAATTTTCTGCTTTAGTCTGCATTTTTGGACATATATTTTTGTGATCGCTTACTAATACTTGGGTATTCACATAAAAACATAATGCCTACCTAAATATGCGCTATTAGTTTCGTCGGCAAATTTTCACCACAACACACACACACACACACAAAACACAGACGCACGCACGCACGCACGCACGCACGCACACACACACACACACTCACAAACCCTCACCCCTACAACGTGGTCTGCTTACGGCCCTGAACCAAACATAGAATAGAGTTGCACTTAAAAAAACGCAAAAGGTAGAAAGAGGGTCTCGATGCAAAAGCACCAAAGTCAATAAGTAATATATTAACGAGATAGCAGCTTCTCAAATCTGCAAATGATGCGAATCAAATAGGATACTCGTGGTACAGTTTGCCTTTATTTAGTGGTCGTGAGTAGGGTTATTATATCACAACTAAAGTTTGAAAAACAAATCAACAGAGTGAAACTACATCAATCATCAGTTATAAAACAATTGTCGCGCTCACCGGTATGACAACTAAAAGCAGGTGCAAAAGTAATCTCTTATATTCAAGGAACCCATTAAACCTTTAACGTTTGTATACACGAAAATAATTTATACACTAATACAAGGATAGGTACAGACGTAGTTCCATACATTTATTTGAACTTCCTTAGTATTCAGATTAAAATGGTAGGACGCCGTATGTTGCTGTAGCTAATTTTAATTAAAATTTAACTAGTAAATGTTTATTTGTATTACGCATGTGCCATCAAGCACCATCAGGCATAAAGCTGTCTGCACGTATAATAGAATTATACGCGTTGTCGCTTGCATGTATTGTGACTGTACGCCTAGTAAGTGTTAAGCATTGTTGATAATGAATGATAAAAGAGAAGTGTCAGGCACATAATTTAACCGGTAATTAAATCTCTTTAGTCATCATGTTTGTTAAATTTATTTACATTTATTTCTAGTATGAGCTATAAGCGGCAACAGGCTTATTTGCGATCTCTTTTGGATGAAAGTGATTCTGAATATGACGTGGGCAATGAAGCTGATGAGATTTATGGAGATGGTTCTGAGAATGAACGGCTTCCACAGCCCAAGCAAAGTGCAAATAGTGCGAAGGAAAATTAGTTGCTATATATATAAATAGCTTAGCTTTATTTGCAAGTATAGACTGAATCAGAGATTATAGAATATCCGAAGTGCTGCTTTACGAACTTACATCTCGGGCTGTTTAGACCATCTCTGCCAATAAATGATTCCTAATTACAATTAATATTCTATGTAGATGACGATGCATTAGATGTTGAAGACGTTTTCACTGACCCTAACATACAATTGAGGATATTATCCCGGATGGTCCAGACTTACGTGGAAAAAATGATACTACGTGGAAACGTGAGCCATTGCATCGCACTCAAACTCAAAGACATAATATCATTCGCAAGGAGCCTGGATCTGCAAGTTCTACAAAGGAACTTTAACTTTCGCCTTGTGACGTATTCAAGTGCATGTTTTCTGATGGAATGTGTAACATTATCATACGCGAAACAAATAGAAAATTCACAAAGGTATACAGAAAACTAAATGCAGATCATCCTATCAAACCAGCGAAACAGTAGCGTACTCCTATGGAAGCAGAATTTTATGGACACTTAGGTACTTCAATTACTCTAGAGTGCACCAATCTAGTTCACAACATGTACGGGAACTATGGAAGTGTAATGCGTACCCACTTTATCAATTACGAGATTTTGTAAAATAACCCGGTTTATTAGATTTGACAACAAAGAAACGGGGCTATTGACAGACAAAGCAACAGCAATAGCCGGCATATGCCTTATGTTGAATGAAAACCTGTGATCGCTTTACATTCCATAAGACTATGTTGCCATTGATGATTCACGCAATATATGCCTTCAAAACAAGCAAAATACGGTATCAAGATCTGATGGATATGCAATATTGAAAATCCATACCCTGTTACTGGTTAAATTTACACTGGAAAGGCAATAAATAGGCAAAAAATAAACCAAGGCGAAAGGGTTATACAAAACTAGCAGTTAAGTTCAGAAAAACTGGTCGAAACGTTACAATAAACAGTTTCTTTACTTCCAGACCAATTGTACGGCTCTTGCTGTCATGGAATTTAGCTATGGTCGGCACTTTAGAAAAAAATTAATCTTGTACACCCCTTGAGATGATAGCAAATAAAAAGCGAGAACATCTTTCATCAATGTTTGAATTTAATGAACACGGGAACGTGACGATGTGTTCATACGTGCCTAAGAAAAACAAGTCCGTTATCGTACTTTCAACTATGCATAACGATGATAGTTTCATTAACCAAAGATGGAATTGACAGTATCGACAAGATGGTAAACCATAATTCTACTGAACGCAGAACCCTTAGATGGTCACTTACTCTTTTCTATAATATGATTGATATAGCATGTCTAGCGTGCATTCTTTAATTTATACTAAAAGCAACCCTATGGCTAATAAGCCTGTACACGGCCGCTGGGCGTTCTATCAGAATCTAGCAAGGTCAAAGAATCCACATACATCATCAATGTGTTTTCTACAAAGATTGTCATGGAGTCTTTGATTGATCACCCCCCGGTCCAAGAAATACTTGGATGAACGAGCACTGGTTATCAACGTAAGAAGCTTCCAAACAGGTCGTTGGTTCATACTATATGTGTCACGTCCGGAGCAAAGAAGAACAGAGAACTAGAAATATTGTTACATGCCAAAATTGACGTTACGATGATGATAGGGGGGAAGAGGCATGAACAAACACGGTAAGCTCAAAGGAACGAACTAAACCGCGGCTCGGCTGGCTGCAGTGGAGACGGGCGGGGTAAAATGGGGAGGGGAGTGGAGAGTAACAATAGTTATCTTGACTAATCCGGTGAATTCTGGGCACCACCCTTATTTTAGTAGAGTTCTGCCTAAAGTGGCATGGATTCCCTGTCTTTTATAGGAGAACGGCAAAATGAGGGAAAACTTATTCTTCTCGGACAAGAAACCCGTATGACAAAATATGGGAATGACACTATCTCAAGTTATTAGCCAAGTTGTTGTACACCTCCTGGCTGTTTAAAAATGATCAATAACAATAATGCAAGTTTAACACTACTTGTACCTGTAATAAAGTTATCACTTAAGATATTCTGAACTAGGGGGATTGAGTCTTTAAATTAAATATATTTGATCTGAATCCCTGTTCACAGTATTACTTAAACTCATAAGATTATAATTTTAGAACGACGGAATTTGTTCTAATATAACCAGATAGCAGTCTTTAACTGAACACCAAATCAACATACCCACCTCTAAATTATACACAACCTCCATAATATGTTTCTATTAATTATAACCAATATTAATGTGTTGAGCAACAAACAATTCATGTACATTTAGTTTTCATTAAATCCTTCTACCAACCCTAATGGATCCTCCTAACGCTGTATCAACAATGATTAGATTTACTAAATAAGTCAACGTAAAATGAATATTTTAAAATAGTTTTATCCGTACGAAATTGAACATAATACGGAATTGTAAACAAGTTCAGTTTATAAAATAATATGGCAATTATAACTTACAGTCCAGATGGTGAAACTACCGCAGGAATTCAGTTTTCAGTCTACCTTAATCGATTGCGAGCACTGATATACTCCAGGACGGTACATCAACTAACGGCTTAGAAAGAAGATGAATTTCGAATCAGCACCCAGAATCCAGTGAGGTGTTCGTTGATATAATGAGCTGCAAATATCGAAATTTACCGGATTAAACTGGTTCGAGTACCTTTGGGACAGCCAACAAAGAATGAAATACGTTATGGTTCGCTGGTCCAGTTCCGTGAATTTTCGGGTTAATAATTATCACTCAACACACATTAACTTCTCTGATAAGCCCTAAACTTATTATTAATCTTATAACGATAACAGTTTCCTAAATTAACGTAAAAACTAACTACGCGAGTCCGTTGGGTCAGGGTTTTATTTCTTCACAAAAACAATCTCAATGCAAATTTAAATATTCCGTTACTTACTAACAACTAGTAACGTGCGGTTTTATAACCCGTTTATTCAACGTGCTTAAAATCCTCCTTAAAAGAAATCGGAGCAACTATGTCGTAAAAGAAACCATTTAACTTTTACCGACCAAACAAATTAATTATGCACGTGAATATTTATTGCACTTCGCGCCTAAAAGAGCTTTCTACAATCACATCTCGCAACCCTTCGAGTACCCAACGTGAACTAACTTAAAACGACGACGAATACCTTCTTCCCTATCTTCGCAAATTATCGGTAAGTGAGACGAAAGTATCCCACTATTGTATTGAAGGAAGATAGCAAATGCTAAACTATTTGAAAACTAACTTGCAGGTGCTGCGTGTTTTCTTGGAAATCCAAGCGAACACCTGCCTTACAAGCAACTACTTTTCGAGTTTTAATAGGTTTTAAAATATTACGTTAAAATACTATTATAAGAATATAAATTTTAGCATGAAATTATGTAGGGTAGTTAATGCGTATTTATAAAATAAAACCGAAGGTTACAATATGTCAAGTATATAGTTGTCCGATTTGCGACAAACAGAAATAATATGTAAATGTTATACGTGCGAACTGTAATTTCTCTCAATAATACCTGGAATTTCCTATTTTGATATATATATATTGTTTTTATAAATATAAAACTTTTATCTTTCCATAAATACAGTAGTTCTAGACATATAATGTGCAATAAGGTACACCTGTACCTATCTGTAAGGTAATGTAGTATAAGGATTCGAGGCCTGAAAGGTGGCTACTTCTAGTACAGAAACAAATTTATTTTTGGTAAATACTTTAATTTTTTATTACATTTAAGGTGTAGCTGGAGCTCAGTGATTTGAAAAATATATACCCGCATGTTTGGTCCGCTTTTTGTGTTTTTATATAGTGTACGCGTGGACGCCTTATCCAAACAATATGTTTTTAGTTTGTATTCACTTACAGCTGTGCCGCACATAAATCTTGTGGAAAGCAAGAACAAAAGGTCCACGTTAAGGGACGATTAACATATCTTGGAGAAAGAGGGTTGGTACTTCACTGCCGTTGAGGAATATATTTGTAATGTGACGGTCCAGGTATAATGTTACGATATACATACCGCCATAACGGCAATTTCGTTCACCAGAAAGTAAAGACTCACTTTGCAATTTGGCGTATTATATATATGGGATTTACAACCCCAAGTACAAATATATGGTCCTATGAGCGCGGATATTACAGCTCTTAATTCATTAAATAAGTTTGCATTTTAAAAAAAAAGTGGTAAAGCGTCCACTGAATGTAGATAATTAATTAATTAACAAAGTGGATGATTCAGAACAAAGAAGCTGAACGCTTCTAACGGATAACTGGAAGGATTTGTTGCAGTAAGGACAAGTCACGTATATTCACACAAAAAGCACCAAAGGTAAGTAATTTTAAATTTGTCTATTTGGATTGCATTTGTAACACAAATTTACAATGGAAAATTTAATACATCAACGTGATATGGTCAAGGCTAAAATAACCATGATATTCTTATCTTGGTTAGATCAAGGTCACAACAATACAGATGTGGCTCAGTTAAGAAGCAGAAGAGCAGGTATCGAACCTTTATTAGAAATATGAGAATATTCAGACAGAAATTAAGCAAGCGAATACACAGACAATTGATAACAAAGAACGCGAATAATTTGAGTGTCTTTATTGTTATGCACTTGCAAGAACAGATGCCGTTATGGAATTGAGTATTAATACGAATTCACAGCTATCTCACATTAAGTTATTCATTCCTCATACTCATCTTACGGAAGTGAAACTTCCCCCGAATCAAGTAACCACATTCGGTGGATCTATTACAGGACTAGTCAAATTTTTTTGACCTTTTCCAATCCCTAATTGATAAAACCCTTTACTAACATGTACGCAGAAGGTTTATTATTTAAAATCGTTTATCAGGGCTAAAGCATCTAATACAATCGCTTCTTTAGAAACTAATGATAGAAGCCACGCGGTAGCTTTAGATCGCCCAATGTCCGGGTTTGAATCCCGACACGGTCCGCTTGAAAAATGTTAGGCGAGCATTTTTCACAAAAAATACGCCCTCGGCCGGATGACAGGTAAAATGGAGGTCCCGTGTGTGTGTTGCCACGCACGTTAAAAATCCCTACCTTGCTTTGAACAGCAAGGGTTCAGCAAAATTCCAAATTTTCCAGGTAAAAAAAACTCGCTTTCTGGCCAATGAAGTACCTTCGGGTGGAGCATTGGAAACCACATGTAGGGGGTAGTTAGATCTTCTTAAAAAAGATACGAAAACAAACGGTTAACAACATTAAGTCATATTAAATTATTATTTGAGCTCCAAGATGTAGCAAAACAAGGGTTTTCACAGGTAAGAAAATTTCTTGACACATTTCAAATGCATATCAGGGTCTTGGATGTCAAGAAGCACACAAATAAAGACATATTAAATTTATTATTAATAACTTTATTATCGGGTAAACTAGACAAAAGTTTCTTAAAAGAAGAGGAAATAAAGTTAACCGAAAAAGAGGAATTAACGTCATATAAAGAGTTTTGTAAATTCTTAATAGGAAATGCAACTTATTATAAGCACTAGATCGAAAGTTGGATCAGGCGCATCAAAGACTCTCCTAGCAAGACCAATTTTTACAAATATTCACAACAAAGCTCGCATTTTCCCACATAAGTCATGAACTCTAAAACATGTTCCTTTTGTAAAAAGTCTCACAAGTTTTTGCTTGCGAAATGTTTTTTGGCTGGTTCGATCGTCTTGCATCTACTGATCACAAAGCGTATCAGTGTAAATCGAGTTCATGTAAAAAATGCTTCAAAAAAACACAATAGGCTAATTCATCTTCAAATTTTTAAGGTAGATAAAGCAACAGCCCAAGATACACACAATATCAAGGACGCCTATAGTGTCAGTTACAGAGGTGCTGCTTCACGGGAATCAGTAGTGAACAATGCTTTATAATCAGGCTTCATGCGTAGTATGGTTAGTCATGAGAGTGGTTGGTCACATGAAAACGCATTAAAAAATGAAAATAGTGTTTCATTGCAAATTTTATTAACTACAGCAGTGGTAGATGTGACTAATAATAAAACATTTCGTAATGTGATTTTGTAACAAAATCTTTTTGTAATCTTATGACCGCACAACCACTCTTTAAAGAAACAATGACAAAAGACGTTAGTAATACGCATTCCTCAGTCAAGGACGCGACGATCCAGATAAGGAAATTGAGATTTTTCTTTAAATACTGTTACATATGGAACAACTGAGCTCCATTTCTTGCAGTAAAGTGTTTAAAACAGCTGGCAATGCAACATGAGAAACAGTTTGCAATAGCCGCTGAAGCTGTTAAACATGTAAATGACCTTATGACAGGAGCGCGAAATAAACAAGAAGCTAAACAGTTACAAAAATTGATATCTTGAACTTCGAAAATGGACATCGAATCATCTTCATGTTTTGCCACTCACACAAACAAATATGGACAATCACATTATGCCACTAAATTAGTCGGACAACCCAAAACACTTGGTATAATATGGATCATATAAATGAAGCTAACTTCAAGTTTTACACTAATAATACTGATAACGAACCGTATACAAATTGTGCAGTTCTACTTTGCGGAAGCACAAATTTTTGATCAATTAGGATTTTTGGGCCAAATGATTACATTAGCAAAAATTATTTTTATACAATATTTTTGGTCAGTAAAGTTAGATTGGGATGATATTCTACCCGAACAAGAATATCAAATGTAGTCTAATCTACGTGAAAAAAATTGGCAATACTAAACCATTTGACCATACCAAGAAAGATTATAGAATTTAGCAATTATGTTGAGTTAAAGTTACATGGATTTTCTGATGCAAGTGGGAAGGCCTATGATGCTTGCGTATACCTTAAGTCAAAGGACGAACGTGGAAGTTATTCTGTACGAGTATTAGCTTCAAACAGTTCAAAGGTTCGATTTGCACCACTTAAGAAAATAACGTTACCTAGATTGAAGCTATGTGCTCCAGGTTTATTGTCACATCTTATATTTAAGTTAAAATCTTGTATAAAGCAGCTAATAGATTTTGTATATTTGTGAACCGATTCTACTTTTGTGCTGTATTGGATAGCAGCGGTCTGATTCACCTGGAAAATATTTGTTGCAGAGTTGCGGAAATTCAAACTAACTCAAATATTTCTCTATTGGAGACATAGCACCAAAAAACAACTCTGCGGATACAATTTCAAGGGGATTATTTACAGAAATATTAATAAACAACGAATTATGGTGGAACTGGCCCACATGGCTAAGCAAAGACGTTTCCCTCGGGCCAAGTCATGAATGGGGAAAAAATAAAACGGAAACCGCTTCAGAAGTGCACACTTTAATTACTAGTTGCTTCCATGCAAATTCAAATTTAGATAATGCCTTTTTTGACAAATATTCTACCATTATTAAGCTGCAGCGTATAGTAGTATATTGTCTGCGTTTCAAAAACAAAATTGAAGAGAAAACTAATCACAACCGAACTCGAGAATGCTCTTATGTTTAATAAAGCTTGTTCAATTACAGACTTTTTAAGAAGTAATTAATTGTTAAAGAAAGAAGGGGCTGTAAATAAGAATAGTAAACGTATTTACTTGTCATACTTTTTAGATGACAGGGGAATTATTCGTGCAGGAGGACGAACTGAGAATGCAGAGTTACCATTCGAATATAAATCCGTTTTGCCTAATTCGCACAAATTTACGGAATTGCTAATACGAGGTGAACATGCGAGATTGCTACACGCTGGACCAAGGGCAGTTTTAGCATCTCTTAGAACAAGATACTGGATGCTTTATGGTAGAAATACAGTACGAAAGGTCACTCGAAAATGTATTACTTGTTTTAAATTCAAGTCAACAGAAAAATCGCCATTAATGGGAAATCTTCCAAGATATCGTATTAATCAAATCAAGACATTTCTGAACACAAAGCTAGATTATGAAAGTACATAACAATTAGAGAAAATAATCGTAAGGAACGAGTAAAGACTTATCAATGTTACATCGGAGTGTTCGTTTGTCTTTCTATAAAGGTAGTTCACCTAGAATTAGTTTCAAGTTTAACCTGCGATTGTTTTCGCCTCCAATGAAGCGATTCGTTGCACGTAGAGGAAGATTTTCTAACACTTGTTCTGACGCTGCAACTAATTTTGTTCGAGCATACAAAACACTTAATAAGAATTAGCATTGCTTTTACCAAAAGGTCATTAGAATAAGATCAAAGACAAGGTCCAAGACTATGCTGCCAACAATGATATAGTTAGGCATTTCGTTCCTCCAATAGCTCCCACATTAGGTGGATTATTGGAAGTTGCAATAAACTCGATGAAATATGATTAACGTCGAATTACTGGAAATGCTATCTTCACTTTTAAAGGACACGTTCCTAGTACAGGCAATAGGTGCCTGAATTCACGCCCAATACTACCAATGTCATGATCCTAACGACCTTTCTGTCCTTACTCTTGCTCGCTTTCAGGTTGGCGAACCGATGTCCGCCATTCCAAAACGCAAAACAGCGGTACGCCGGTAAGTCGACTGAAACTCTAGAACGTCATTCAATAATTATATCAACATTTATGACAACGGTGGTCAATTGTATACCTAAGCCACTTACAAAGTCGCACAAGGTAGAATCGCACAACAAAAAAATTAGAACAAAGGAAAATAGTTTTGTTGAAGGAAAAAACGTACCTCCAATACAATGGAAAGCAGGAAGTGTAGTACAAGTGTTTTTGGTCATATGCGCTGTCTGTGAAAACTACCACCGGAGTGATAAAACGTGCCGTAAATAAATTATGTGCTTTTTCTTCAGATGACGTTGATTAGGTTAAACAAATTTTTCAAAAGGTGTCATATATCAATGTCAATATTATATGTATCTTTTATGGTTTAGGTTGAAAGTTTATCCTTTCAAGGCGGGCGATTTGGTTGGTCCGTTTATTTCTGTTTTTATATAATGTACGCATAAACACCTTATCCATGCAATGTGTTTTTAGTTTGTTACGTTCATTTTCGGCAATAATTTGTTATTTCACTTACATAAATTCTAGTATTAAATTGTCCAACAATACCCGATATATTGCATCTCTTCAGATAAGCTCGCTTTACCATAATTTTTAACTCAAATCCCTTGTTAATTCATTATCCGTTCGTATAAATTCCATGCCTATTGTGAAATCCTTCTGCATAATTAATAATAAATACTCTTTCTACGAATTTCTCAACGTAAATCTGGTTGTTTTGAAATGACAAGTTTATGCTACAATTAATTAGTTAAGATCCTGTTAGGTATCCGTGAGGGCGTTATACCTTCCGATAACGTATAATTGCGTTCTAGTGAGTTTCCCATCTAAAGATTCGTCGAAATAATATATCCTACTATTCTCCGGTAAAATCGTGTTTTCCAGTTTAAATCGCGTTTCGATAACGCGGACCTTTTTAGAACTTTGATTCTGTAGCTGCTGCGTTGATGCACTTATAAAAACTACTCATTCTGTTACTCCAAGAGCAATGCAAGTTTCTCCTCTATCAAAGGTATAGATTTGGTGTGTATCGGTAAGCGTTCCTAAGTTGTTAATATTAGTAATATTTTCCTGTTTTTTAGCTCTTAGCTGGAGGCTAAATTGCTTGTTTTTAGCCCGATTATCCCTTGATGGAGATCAACTGCTCTGGCATGTAGACCGCCATTGCAATTACGGTAGTAGCATGATTGTTGCTGACTACCGCGACGATGCTGTGTCAATTCGCTTCCGAGGGCTGACCAGATAAGTATCCCGACACATGTATGTGACTTGGTTTCCTTTTCTAACATACCCAAGGATAAACCTAATTTGAAATTAGACACGCTAATGTTTGTCCTAGTAAAATCCTTACTAGAAAATTTTCGAACTTTAATGCTTTTGCTTTTTGTACTTAACCTATCTGCTTATTCGGAAGTATCAGCAGTATTCTTTTTTTACTAATTAGAGTTATAACAAATGCTTCGTATGGTTAAATCCTTACTAGAAGGATTTCTAAATTTAATGTTTTTAATTAACCCATCCGCTTATACGAAAGTATCAGCATTATTCTTTTTGGTACTGATTAGATTTATTGCATGTTAGCTACGAATTGCACACTTTGTGGAACAATTAGTGAATTTGTCCATAGAGAAAAATTGTTTTATTAAATAGTAACCTTAGTTAATTTTGTTTTGCTGCGATGTATTATTTTTGTGTTGCTAGAAACCCCTCCCCTCTCCGCATTGGTAGTTAGTCTGGTATATTTACGTTTTCTTCCGGCTATGTCATTGTACGTAGCATAATTTTCTTTTTACATCGCCCACGATTATCTAATTACATATAAAAATAAATCAAGGATTCTGTACAAACAAGCAAAAGAAAATAAATTAAGCGTTACTATTTCAAAGCAAACAATTAGGTGATATGAACAATTTAGTAATCTAGATACGAAGTGCGCTTCTCGTATTTACACAAAATAAAATTAATCAGTAACAAATAAAATAATGCTGGTACTTTCGTATAAGCGGATAGGTTAATTAAAAAAACATGAAATTTAGAAACTCTTCTAGTAAGGATTTTACCATACGAAGCATTTGTTATAACTCTATCAGTAAAAAAAAGAATACTGCTGATACTTCCGTATAAGCAGATAGGTTATGTACAAAAAGCAAAAGCATTAAAGTTCGAAACTTTTCTAGTAAGAATTTTACCAGAACAAACATTAGCGTATCTAACTTCAAATTGTGTTCATCCCTGGGTATGTTAGAAAAGGAAAACAAGTCACATACATGTGTCGGGATACTTATCTGGTCAGCCCTCGAAAGCGAATTGACACAGCATCGTCGCAGTAGTCAGCAACAACCGTGCTACTACCGTAATTACAATGGCGGTCTACATGCCAAAGAAGTTGATCTACATCAAGGAATAATCGGGCTACGCAACAAGCAATTTAGCCTCCAACTAAGAGTTAAAAAAAAAGGATAATATTACTAATATTAACAACTCGGAGCGCTTACCGATACCCATCAAATCCACATATTTGATAGAGAAGAAACGTGCATCGCTCTTGGAGTAACAGAACGATTAATTTTTACAAGTGCATCAACGCACCAGCTGCAGAATCAAAGTTCTAAAAAGGAGTTCAAAATAACAAACTCGAAAAGCAAACGTCCACGTTATCAAAACGCGATTGAAAATGGAAAACATGGTTTTACCGGAGAATAGTAGGATACATTATTTCGATGAATCTTTAGATGGGAAACCCACTAGAACGCAATTATACGTTATCGGAAGATATAACGCGCTCACGGATACCTAACAGGATCTTGACTAATTAATTGTAGCATTAACTTGTCGTTTCAAAACAACTAGATTTACGTTGAGAAATTCTTAGAAAGAGTATTTATTATTAATTATGCAGAAGAATTTAACAATAGAGATGGAATTTATACGAACGGATAATGAATTAACAAGGGATTTGAGTTAAAAATTATGGTAAAGCGAGCTTATCTGAACAGGTACAATATATCGAGTATTGTTGGAGAATTTAATCTAGAAAAGAAATTTATGCAAATAAAATAACCAACTATTGACGAAAATGAACGTAACAAGTTTGTATTTATTTACAACTGTGTCGCACTTAAATCCTGTGGTGAATGGGGAAAAAAGTTCACTTTAAGGGTCGACTAACGTACCTGTGAAGAAAGAGAGTAGTACTTCAGTAACCATCGAGGAATATTGTTGTAATGTGACGGTCCGGGTATAATGTTTCGGTATCCATACCGCGATACCTGCAATTTCATTCACCAGAAAGTGAGGACACCTTGCAATTTGGTGTATCACACATGGGATTTACAACCCCAAATTCAAACACCGCAAAAACTCTTTGTTCAAAACGTAAAATATACAAATGTGCCTATCCGTGTACACGACTAATATAAGGTCAATTTTAAATGCGGCAGAACACAAATTATAAACGATTATTTTTAATGTAAAATCAACGCTAAGAAAGTCGATAAACGGGATTGAATTTATTATAATCGAATACTAGTGATAATATTATAAAATATTGAGCAAAGGGGCAATAATTACTATGAATTTTCACACTCATAAATTTGCGAAAAATGGTTTAAAATAATCGCTATAAAGTTAGTACAATAGAATAATCAATTCAATTATGAACGAAATTATGGAGAAAAATTTAGTTTGAAATATTCTACCACAGCGTACGCTTAACAAAGCAGTTCGGTTCATGTGAAAGCAGCTTAAACTGGGAAAGCGAATGAGTCATACCACTACGGCCATCCATTTATTGATCCTTATCAGGGGTTGGAAGCAATCTGAATAAAATAGTACAATCACCGAAATTTTCCCTTCCGTCACACACACTTTTAAAACTATTCGTCATGATAAACTTATATTATGAAAGCAAAATCTACTGTAAATGTCCGATATAATTAATATCCAAGCAGAGATGAAACATATTGCTCGAGTTCTCATATATCACAGAAAAACGCTTCGAACCTAAATTCAATTATTGATACGGTTAAATACTTCATGTACTATTCATATTCGCAGAAGTTAGTTACATTTCAATTTGAAAACTGCTAAATAAAAGACCCTTCTGATAATTTGCAATGTTTCATTACAGTTTTATTCACGTAAATGCCAATTACACTCCAAACCGAAAGATAACTATTATTTGTTAATAAAAATGGTACAAAACTGAAACAGCGGTATAAAAAGGTCTTTGTAATGACTTCAAGCATATCAAAAGCTTCAACGCCTACGTGAAAATGAAAACTTGACTGTTGAGAAAACAACATATTTCCCAAATCCTTGGGTGTGAAGATGTGGTCCCTAAGCACAATTTATGCATTGTTGTAAAATTAATTACGGCACCTGGTAGTTTCTGAATAAGTAATATGTACGCAACCAAGTTTCTAACGCTGATGCGGAAGTTTGCATTACAACAATGTCAATTTATATATCCTTAGCACTATCTAAATTTAACAGTTTGACAAGGTCTAAAACAATTACACCAAGTTTGAGTTGATTATAAAAAATTTATACAACGCAACATATTTTTACATGTTACCTTATCTTAACCAACTCATAATGTTTAGTTATTCAGTTCCGTCTATTCGTAACATATTTTGTAGCACGTATAAATGACATGTTCTTTAATTTGCAGTATTTTCGGTCTAAATTCTCTTAATCGATTACTTCATACCTTCTAAGATCCTATTATTAGACTTTGAATAAATTAAAAAGCTTTCTAGCTATGCTTACACGTATTGTGGGTGGTGTTATATTCAGGCGCCAAAACTCCTTTATTATAAACATCAACGTGTCGTTTAAAAAACAGTCGTATAGGTGTCTTTTTACGCATGCGCGTATAACGAACGTTTCCAGAACGAATGTTAAACAGTATTGTACGTCCTTCTAAGACCCCGACAAGATGTATAAAACTTTTCGAAGGGCGTGGAATCTGAGAATTGCCGTAACAAGGGTGTAGGTTAGTTCCCCAAGAAATTTCTTCGTCGATGCGTTAACTTAGTAACAATATAAAAGTTTTAGCTAACATTGAAACAGCTGTTGGAAGTAATGTCGTTCTAAAGAAGGATCGAATATCAAGTACCCGTTTGATTATTAAATGGAAACCTGAAGATATTGGTTGTGAACATCATTAATTACCCAGGATTTGAAGTAATCTTTCATCATTACTGTTTGGTAAAATAGTTTCAAAATTTATCGTTGATTCCGATTAATAAAGTAAGCGCTTTTTTGGTAGCTAAATACTTGTTTATGAGAATTGTTACAAATATTTTGGTGCACGTTTAACACCTCATTTAGTTGAAATATCGAATAAATCTAGATACAAAATCAAGAGTTGTTCATTAGTTGTTTAATGAATTGATTTATCAATTCTTGGAGAATTTCTTTTTGAATAAAAAGTATCATATAATATAGAACTGGCAGTTCTATTAAAAAATTGTTTTTGGATAGTTTAATTGTTCGTTCCATTAAATATTTATTGAAAGTTAGGTTTATGTATGGCTTTGAACACGATTTAGATTTGTAAATTTTCCAATTGTCATCGGTCTCGGTGGCGTAATTGGTAAATGCATGGTCCTAGAAAAACTAATATACAGGTTCAAGGCCTGTCCAAGGCCTTATATTTTCCTTATATATAATCAACGAAAGGAAATCGCCGAGCTCATTCGCTGAGGGGGCGGGGTATTATACAAAAAAGTAAATAGGAAGACCTGAATAAAAATACACGCACTCATTCACACTCTTAACAAAACATACAAAAACAAAAACCTATAATTAAACAAAATAGGTACAAAACAGTATTCCCAAACCAAAAAAAATAACCCCAATATACATGTATCAAAGAGAAACCGCACAAAAAACAAATTACCCCTTAAACTTGCGAGCTGTAGTCTTTAGCCCCCCCACCCTATCTGACTTAACCAGAGAAAAATTACCAAAGTACAACGCTAAAAACCACAGCTCTAACTCATCAATGTAAATACCTAATTCATTACATAAACGTGCTGCAATAAATACAATTTTATTAACAAAAAAACATCATCTCGCATAAAAGCAAGCATTTTAAATCAGTTATCCATTAAGCATTTCAACCTAGTTACACAGTAATAAGTAGTACCACCAGGACCGGCAATTCAAGGACTATCGTGTCCCCCGCAGGAAGCTACAATGATCACGAAAAACATTAATTTATTTACGCCGACAAGTACAGGTTTATAAAACCATCAATACTCACCACGCTGTAAGGCGTGCGCGAATTCTCATAAACAAAACGGAGCGAAGAATCTAGCAATTCCGACGAGTTCTTTCTAACATTTTCGAAAATAAAGTGAACATAAATCCTTTTAATTAAACAACCAGAGACGCGATTAAGAAACTGGAAAACACGGTTTTAACGGATGGTCCGCGACCTTAGTTCGACGAGTCTGTAAACTGGAACGAGAGAGAAAACAATTATACGTTATCGGAATATTTAACAAATTAAAGGATGCCTAAAACAAGGTATTGACTTATTTAAATTTTATCATAAACTTGTTGTTTCCAAACAAATAGATTTGCTTTAAAAATTATTGTAAAGCGAGTTTATTCTGAACAGGTAAAATATATAGTGTTGTTGAAGAATTTAAGAATAGAAACGAAATTTATGCGAACGGGTAATGAATTAACAAGGGAAAAAGGGGTATATAATTTATCCCAAGAATAAACGTAACAAAATGCCAAGCAAATAAAGAGCATCAGTTTCGTAGATTAGGGCACATCATTTTAATTAATTGTTCAAAATAAAAGCTTGAAGGTATATAGAACTACGTTTTACTTTATTTGAATGGGTGGATATCTTACTGGAATTATTCGTTTATCATATAGTAAAACTTTTAAAAAAGAAAGAATGCCAATTTTACTAAAAATTGCATTCGTTATTATTCAAAATCGCTATATTCATATTGGCAAGTAATTTGAAGAGTTCAATATTCCATTCAATAAAATTAACATTTGCAGTGATAAGTCGCTATATCAAAGTAGATATACTAATTATATAAAAACATTTGTGAGAGATCGTAGGTCTGAAATGTCGGATTTTACGAATTATTAATAAAGTCGATTTTCATATTGTTGAGTGCGGTAAACCAATCAGCTACTTTATTGTGGACAGAAACCATTACTATTGGAGTGGTCTGCGTGATTTTTAGCATGATCGATATATTTGGAGGAAAGTAAAATTTCTGAATGATGTTATGGTGTTTTAATGTGTAGCCTTAAGGAAAATGATTCTTGATGTTTTGGAAACAAACGCCGTTATTACAAGTTATGCAGTGATTAATAAATCTCAGTACAAAGACTTCAAACTATCTACAAATTTTATAAAGCATCTTCAATCTTCAATTATTAAATTTTTGCCAATTTTGGAAAATTGTAAGTAGGCCTACATTGAGAGCAACATAAAATTATTTTTGTGTAAGTTGAAGCTTTGGCCTTTTGATTTAATGCTGTAAAAATTTTCATTTTTTTTATTATAATATATTATTTGTGAATATTAGTAAATATTCATATTGCAATATGCACTAACTGATTTGTTTTTTACTTATATAGGAATATATTAACGTTTGTTTTTGAATGTGCTTATTAGCACGCATCCGTGTTAATCATGTAAATAAATTATTTATAGTGCTTGTATACAGGGTGTTGAAAAAAGAGGCGATAATATTTAAGGGGGTTATTTCTTAGATCATTTTAAAAAAGTTCCTATAAACATAAGTCCGGAAATGCATTGTTTCCAAGATACAGTGTTCAAGTTTTTTTTAAATAACAGTAAAAAGAATTCAAATATCCTTTGACATATTTTGGGAATTTGGCTGCGTTGTTTGTAATAAGAGGCTGATTTGGCCCTAACTAGATTAAAATTATTAAGTCCAATGGCGTCAGGTGGACACCTTAACCAAAATTATTGACAAAAAATGTACGCCACTGCCTTTAATTTAGTTTTAATATTCTTTTTGAGATAAAGCAACTAAAAATACAACTTTTTGCCTCCTAAATTTTCCTCGTATCTTGCTTTGTTTACGAGATTAAAAATAAAAACTAATTTATTGCTTGTCCATTTATTATACCAGACAAGCAATAAATTGCTTTTTATTTTTAATCTCGTAAACAAAGCAAGATACGACGAAAATTTAAGAGACAAAAAAGTTGTATTTTTAGTTGCTTTATCTCAAAGAATATCAAAATTCAATTAAAGTCAGTGGCGTACATTTTTTGTCAATAATTTTGGTTAAGGTGTCCCTCCTGACGCCACTGGATTTAATAATTTTAATATAGTTAGAACCAAATCAGCCCCATATAACTACAAGCAACGCTGCCACATTTCAAAAAATCAGCCAAAGGATATTTGAATTCTTTTTACAAAACTGTTATTTAAAAAAAATTGACGCCCTGTATTTTGAAAACAATGCATTTCCTGACATGTTTATGGGAAGTTTTTTTCATAAAAAAATCTGAGAAATAACCCCCTTAAATATTGTCGTGTTTTTCTAAACGCCCTGTATGTACTTATGTTAGTTATTAATTTTTAGTGTTTTAAATATGTTTTTTTGTGCTTGTATATACTAATTTAATTGTTACAGTAGTGTTTCTGCAAGGTACAGGTAGTACGCTGGTATCACTGGGGGCAATTTTGACATCTACTTAACAGCCCCGATTTCGCACCGAGCAATTACCACTTTACACCTAAAGGAATTCCTCGGTGATCCAAATTTTGACAACGACGAAGAATACGAAAATGAGATTCGAAAATGGTTAGTAACCCATGCAGCCCCTTTTTATTAAGAGAATATACAGAAACTTGTACCCTATTACGACGAGTGGAAAAATAGTTTAAGGTACAGGAAAACTTATAGAAATAAAATTTAGTAAACATTATGCGTCGTTATTCATTTGTGCCAAAATGGAACTTACTTTAGAAATACGTCTCTTATTTGCTTGAAACTAAGTGTTAAATAATAACCTTTAGTCATGTTCAAATTCATTACTTGATCATCGGGGCTTTATGAAGACTATCAAAACAAAATTTATTTAAAAATAAATAAAAATAAAGTTCAAGTCCATTAGAAGAAAAATGAACGATTACCAACTTAAATTTATTTAAATTAGCCATGGTAATATCAGCTTTATATACTGTAAAGTTGAGTTCTCTAATGCTCTATGCGGCAGTACTACATTGACCAGAAGACAATCAGTTAAAAAAAACTTATGTTGTCCTGCGATATATCGGCATTTGCCTAATATTTTCACTGGAGAACTTAACACAAAAAGATAGGCGCAAGGCGTCACAAGCCTTATTTCAATAATTAAACATAGGAGGTTTCCAATCCTAAATGGGAAGTATATTTCCCAATGTAATTTAGCTGGTATAAGTATGTTAAGACGCTTAAGAATGCGAATTTGAATTTCGATGCAGGTATTATTCGAAATAGCTTATTATGTTTATTATATATTTCGTATGAATGGAATGTTAGATGGAACGTTTCTCATGCTTTGAAGGGTGTGCGTCATTGTTTCAACCAATTAGAACCTGAGATATTGAAGAGGGTTTTTTACAAATTGGTGTGCACGAGCACTATGATCGGCAGACTACTTTGAGCTAGCTTTTAGAACAGACGAGAGACGAGTTAATAAGTTTAATGTAGAGAACTACCTTGAATTACTCGCCTTCCTACTATCTTTATATCTTTTTGTTCAATAATGCTGTAGGTTAGCAATAACTTCGCCGTAAATCTGTCGATAAATGGGTCATCGAACCAAATAGGACCCGAACGAACGTACGGACTGAACATTAATACGTGTTATACAGGGGTTTAGTAATTTGACTCTACCCTAACTAAGCTTCTTAAAGGGTTATCAAGTAGACTATTTCATTGTGTTATTTATAATGAACCAATATTGTATTGTAAATGTGTGCAATAGTACGTCCTCTGTATAACTACGCCTTCAAATAAAGTACGTTTACCTGTAACTGTCATTTATCTATAATACGATTCGTTACTATAAAAATCCTGGACTAGTTCATTACGATGCTCCCCCCCCGCCCGCCCCAATTCTCCTCCGCCTAGAAAATTAAAGGCAAGGACAACATTCATCAAGGTTATTATAATCTTCACTAACTATTTTGAAAAGTTGTTTGTTTCTGACAACTTATGAATAACTGAGTGCCAAATTGTCTGTTGCTTCAAAGCAACAATCTGAAAGTTTAGTAAGGGTGCTCTGCTTCGTGAGGTCAATGGCCTTCGTCACACTTCATGTACTGTGATTTCTGCATATTCTCCAGATTTAACCCAAAACTAAAAGAAAACTTGCAAGGGAAAATATGTTCCATTAATAAGTGTTGTGTCAGTTATAGAGAGCTGGTTTGAAGAGGTCATATAAACATTTTTCTAGGAAAGTATAGAAATGCTGAAAGGTGGCTGCTATAGAAGCATATAAGTCGGGAGAATATGTCGAAAAACAAACTTCTGTTTCCTATTTTTTATCATCCCAAAGTGGACAGGGAACAGATGGCTCAACTTTCATGTATCCTAAATAAAGTGGTAAAGCCGAAAGGACTGAATGTAAAGACATGGTTACAATGATTAGTGTGCCAGGTAGTACTATTTTTAACGTCGACGATTAAACGTGCTAAACAGTTAATATTTGAAGTTATAGTAACTCGATAAAAGCTATATAGATAACGTGCAGTTTAACCGTTATTAAACTACGACAATTCTAAATATTCAAACGTCTGATGTTGTTGAAATGTGAGTCCAGCTATTAGCGCTAGTAATCATGTAGTGTACGTATAAATTAATCAGAAACTACAAAATATATGAATTAATTTTGCTACCGTTCAGTTGGAGACTACATATATCCACAAATAAAAGCATGTATTATATACCGTCTTCACAATCGAGGTACGTTCAACAATTTATTTTCAAGTGCTATGAAATCCGCTCTAGGATAGCTTTAAATCAATAGCAAGCAGCGTTTGCTCCACTATACCAGCTTTGTACCGTTTTTATAGATGTGAATAAATTAACGGCTCGTACTTTCAACTTCAAAAGTTAGTTGAATATATGCTTTGATTAAACTTTAATCAAACAGCAAACGTACAGAGTAAGAGCTACAATGTAACAGTTTTCGAATTTAAAGTAGCGTTCACTCACATATATTCTTTAGCTTTCCTGGTAATTTAAATATTTTTAGACTAAAACTCTCTATCGTATGTACATTTAGTAAATCACCGTATTTCCGTTAGAATTTATAGAATTTGTCTTTATAAAAATACACAACTTTATAATTGGAAAAGCATCTCTAAAAGTACCATTCTGAATATAAAGATAGAAATAGTTATTATTGCTTCAAGGCAAGTTTACGAACCGAGGCATCCACTGCATAAAGCTGTGCAAAGTTAGCAGGAAATAGATCGAACTGAAAGAACTAAGTACATCACCCGATGAAGCTCAGTTGTTCATGTTTCTACATCTTGTATTCTGGAGTTGTATTTAATTAAAATAGTGGCTTCAAAATGAATACTAGAACTCCATCAAAACCAGGGAACTGACATGTAAAGCTTCAGTTATGTAGTATTGCAATATCTGTCACATGCTTACCATTCGCTTTACTTTATCATATGTCTAATCCGCAACTTAATTGGCTTGCTGTATGAGAAAATATAAATCTGTATAACAGGTTAATTAGTTTCTTTTGTATTCTATAAAGTTAACTGGAAGATAAACCAGAAAAAAATTACATTAGCTGAATTTCGTACTGAAACGTGTTATACGTAAGGCGAGCGGATCAGTACGAAAAGAACGAAAAATCAGTAACGGAATACTCGCCCGAATTACGGTAACAGAAAAGGAAGGCAAATAATTAAAAAACTAATGCGATGCTAATACAGTCGGAGATTGGGGGAGGTCCAAAAAACGAAGCAAAAAAACATGCAACCCAAATCGCCTTGAAAAAAGAGATTATTAAATATACAACACATACATGCGAACAGAACACTATTATGTTCAATTCAAACACATACAATACTCCACTAATAATATAGACAAATAGACACAATAATTATGGGGTTTATTACAGTATTTATATACCTCTTTATATCTCATAACCCATACCAATAACAAAAAAATATCATATAAATATCACAATAATCTTACCTAATTAATTTCTATTTTGACGCTGACGAACACTCCCAAATAGAAGCTACTAAAACATAAGACACAAATACATATTTACAATAGTACAGCTGGATTCAATCATTAAACCAGCATCAATAATTATTCAAACATCACAGTTGATAAATAAGTATCAAGTCTGTATACAATTTCAAACCTAGTTAACTCACTTATTCATCAATATACAAAACGATATCACACAAAACGTACACAAAATCCTTATCCTATTGGTCACAGCATTAAATAATCCACAATAGTTTACTCATCAATATTTTAATAGTTCTATAACACAAGAAAAATTCACGTAACATAAATGAGCAAGATATCGTTATCTGTCGACCATGAGAACGAAATGACGAAATGTGTTGTAACGACAATGCGACATCCTTGTATAAAAACAATGTAAGCAGTGGTTAGCAGAAGCTACAACCACCGGGATTTACAATTCGACCATCTAAGAATGTGGACGGAAGTCCTAAACTTAAGAATGTTGGTTAAAATTCCGGACTGAAAACATTAAAATTTCTATTAAAGCAACATGGCCCTTCACATACCTACCAGCCACGTAAGAATAATGTAAGTTTTCACTATAGTGATTTTCGTAACTGTTCGCTTAAATTTATATTATTTAATACCAAAAGAACTCATACCAACAAAGACTCGAAAAAATAGCGACAACAAAACCAAAAAGCGATTTTTAATTTTATTTAAATAGCAATATTCAGGAATTTCTTTACCATCCCACACATGCCTAAATAAGAGATCACAAAATGTAATACATCAAATGTGGACTCGTAAATTAAATAAAAAGAATAGTAAAGTTGGTTGCCTAATTGAGCGAAAACAAACTTGAAATAATGAATGTGTAGCGAATCCGTATATTCAAAAGAAACTGAACTGGACTTTAAATCAAGGAGGCAATAAAATCTACGAGTAAGAAATGGAACGAACAAACGATGTAGGTTATACTAATCGCAATATTGGGCTCCAAACTGTAAATAAAGATATAACAAGAATATGATACGTTCAATTTCACCCGACTGAATATTTTCGTTCAATTTCCGACTTTCTAAAATTTCTCCGACACTTCCATCTCGACATTTTGTATAACTACCTGTAATAAGTTACGCTTCTGATCAAGTATTACAGTTTCGTAATTCACTTTGTACATTTATTTTTAGTCTACAATAGTTCGTTAGTCAACCAATCTCACACCTTTATATCGATGTATTATCGTAACGTCCTAATTCATACTAATATTGTTATCAACACATGCTACACGGTAAACGTTCTTTCCCGATAATTTAAAAATGTAAGAACATATTACTCAATATTACTTTACAAAGAAAAATAGTATTTGCACCAATCTGTTCTACGCTTATCCTTCTGAATCTTCTTTTTTGAAATACAGCACGGAATATACAAAGATTGGATTATAGCCGTGGTAAGTGCGTTTTGATTTAGAAATTTACTTTATCGTTCGACATCGCCTAATTCTGAAATGATTTTCTAGCTTTGGTTCCGCCTGCTATTTCTACCGCCAAGTACTTGGTTTTCCTTCTGCTGTATATATTAATGGTTTACTCCCCTGATTATTGGTTGCTGTCCGCTGATTCCGAGGTACTGTTTGGGTTGCTACCATACTGTTTAATTACACACCACCTTGGCTGCACCGCCTCTGGCACGGATTAATTTTTGTGAGATTAGTATAAAGCGTTATGATAACTACATCTATGCAGGGACTTTTGATACCAGTAGAAGAAAAAGATATATAACTTTAGGGTACTTACGTAATTTAATTGGATATGTATTAAATTCCCAGCCTATTTATTCTAATATGTACATACATATTTATACTAGCCTGGAGTGGAACATTTAATGTATCTGTTTAGTTCTGACACACATTAGTAAACCCTTCCTCGCCACGTAAACATGATGTGGATAACATTTTACTAAGTGAAATGTCTTTAACTGTTTAGTAGCAAACAATTTTATTCTAATAACAATATTTTATTTATTACTTTAGATTTGTACTACACTTTGTAAAGCAATGCTCCTTGAAGACGTTTTCATTTGTGACCGGAAATCTAACCCGAGACCAGGAACCATATGTACACTTTGCGCTATGAAACCGCTTCTCACCTTCTCCCATATCCCCCATAATATATGTAATTTATTTTAAATTAACCTATTATCCAATATAAAGAAAACTTTTTCCGATACCGGTTCTTTCTTATTGAGATTCACTAAGAATCATGGACATTTTCACATGCAAGTGCCGTAAATGGATTAAATGATTTAGTTACTGAAAAGCGGAATACAGGTACTGAATGAAAACGATATACAAATAGAAATAATAGAATAGCTCATTAGAAAACAAAGATTTTAAAAATAAATAAAACAAATTTTGATAACATCATACTAGTGGAACTAAATCATTAAACCAAACACTATGTATTCGCCAAATACCGCAAAACCTGTAGTAATAATATCCAAACACAAGTTTATTTTGAAAATTAATATAAATGGGTCTCAAAGATTTTAAGAGCATTTATATGGAGCGTTCTTAATCATTGAAATATTTTCTGAGTAAATAATATGACGAAATATAACGCAATAATCACAAGCAACACTGCTTTAATGTTGATGATAACAAATATGTAGGAATTACATACAATGACAAATAACTAGCCTCGTAAAAGACATACAAGGTGATTCACAACTTCATAAAAATATTTTAACTGATGCTCAAGAAAAAGACATAGATTGATATTAACACATAATAAAAATTATTTCTTAAAAAATAACGACTTAAAATTTAAACTGATATTTTTAAAAATATGTTTACGAATATATATAAAGGAAAGCGGTGACATACCATTGAGAGTGATTTGCAAGGAATCGAGTTTATTTTTTCTAATCAGCAGGTCACTGTACTCAATCAAGTTGTGAATCACATATCAAATTCTCAAGTTTGTGTAAATATCTACACTAGCTAATATTCAAAAAGGAAGATGGAGTAATATTTATGCAAAAAAATATTATTTCTTAAAAATTAAAACCTTTCGACAAATGTTTATACAAAGAAATGCATTGAGAATAGCTCAATTTCGTTGCTGACCCGCATCATGTATTTATTAGAGCACGGCATTAGCTTTCTTATTACACAAACGGCAGCTTTTACAATCGTATTATGTTTAAGCCAACAAACCGTTCATAAGTGCTGTGCTGAAATATTTTACTTCCTCGATTGAAATTATGTTTATGCAAAATGCTGCGTTAGTTATTCTTTTGTGGTTACTTAAAATTAGTGGTATTAAAAGGGTAAGGGTTTAGTTTGTTTGTTCTGTGGCGTGAGTTAAGGTTCGTGGCTTCGAGCGGTCCTTTTTAAAAAGACTTCTTGAACTTCTTAACACATTTATTTGTTTTAAACAGATTTGAACATTGAATTTTGACAATCTTTAATTATTATTCTAAGTCAAAAATTATTAGTTAATTGTACAAGTGAGTTATCTAACGAACTGCAATGCTAAAGTTGAACGATGGATTAACTGCCTGTGAGTGGAGCTCCCGGACCTTTTATAATATCCCTACCCCCTCACAAGTCTTTTGCAGACCTAATGTCTGCTTTTATTTGACTCTTATTCATAATACATTATTGTAATCTTAAAGCTATTCATAACTACTTTGTTGCGAGCTTACTTCTGCGTAATCTCGGTACGTGACTGTCTGTGACCACCTGTGACCTGACATCTGCAGTGTCACTTATCCTTGTGCTACAAAGTAACGCTTCCGTTCCCAGGAACGTTAATAAACTGAAATGAATTGTCCTTCATGACATTGTTGCACATCACTTAGTGCATTTTCTAATATTTCTAATAACTTCTTAATTATTAGTTTTTTATATATATAATAAATAGGGGATTACATAACTCGTGCCTTAAAATATAAAATATATGACGTTAATGCAAACATTGATAAGCAGAGCAGTTACATCAAGGTGTTGATATTCCACAAAATTGGTACAGAAAAGCACGTTTGTGTATTCAACAAAATGGAAAACATTTGGAACACCTTTTGTAAGCAGAATTGATCAGCAGCCGTTTTAATTTAAATACGTAACTACAGATTTCATAAACATTTGTTTTTAATTTTTAAGAAATCGTGTTTTTTGCATAAACATTACTCGCTTTTTTAAACATCAGTTAAAGTAGGCGATGCACAACTTCATGTAGTAAAGTGACCTGTTGATTGGAAAAATAAAATTGATTCCTTGCAAATCACTTTTGTGATATGTCGCCTCTTTACTTTACACGTACACGTACATACATTTTTAAAAACATCCGTTTAAATTTCAAGTTGTCTTTAGAAAAATAATTTTTTTATGCGTAAATATTAATCTACGCCGCTTTTATAAGCATCAGTTAAAATATTTTTATGAAGTTGTGAATTATCCTGTATAAGTAACGCATTCTCCAGATAAATACCCAGAATGTTCAGAGATAATTGGAAACGAAACCAGGTTATCAGTTGTGAACAATTTTTAGATTTTCCAGAGGAACAAAATAAAAACTCAATCGAATCGCTATTGGAGACGAATCCTGATTTAATTCATCGCAACGTTAAAACAAAACTTCAAAGCAAAGAGGAAACACGCAGGTCCTCTTCCTCCCATAAGTACAAGATGATGCTGTCAAATAGCAAGGTTATGACATAAGTTGTCAAAAGTATTATCTCCACCACTAATTTAAAAAAAACCGCTTGCTTAAAGATAAAGTGATCACAAACTAGAAACATAAATCCTCATATATCAGCTCCGGGTGAATAAAGGGCTACATTATAAAATTTGGAATTGCCCAGAAGGGGTGGAAATCCCATAACAAAATAAAGCTACTTCGCCTAACTGCAGTGGTGCGGAAGTGGATTCCCATAGAAAACAATACACAAAAAATAAAAATTTGGTGTAACCATCCACTAAGTGCAATTTCAAGATACGCTACTAACCGCTTACTTAGAAAGGTTTTCAACGCTGTCAAGTTATGGACGCCAATCCGTCTAGTCTAATATAGTTCGTGACAATCCCCTAGACAATGAGTAATTCAGGGTATTTTAATTACTTTACCCTCCTGATGAACTCGAGTTACTTTCACACAGTCACTTATATGTTTAAGTAAATAAAACAACAAATTTCAATTCACAACAACACCTAAATCTATTTTATAATAACATTATTTCACCATTACCGTGAAGAGGTTTGCATATTACAATTTTAAATTTACTTACATTAATATTAACGTCAGTGGCCTGTAAGCAAAATATACAAACAAAAGTAATAAAATTACATAATCAGTTCATTCTTATTGTATCAACACCTTTGCAATTAACTAAAACAATGATTTATGATCAAACTTTCAATGTCGAGATCTTGTAAATTTAAGTATCTAACACCATGATGAACTTCAAGGAAATGCTGTATAAGTTTATCAATACTTCGGAAAACCAAACACAATGCATAAATGTCACGATACAAGCAAAACAACAACTGTAAACAAACATATAATTTACAGTTTACGCCTTCAGGTGAACAAAGATTGCCCTTTTGTGTTTATTTCCAAATGATTCAAAGAACCAAATCGTCCCCATTTATAACTGTTGTAAGCCTGCCAAAAATCTCCGAAATTCCACATCACGCCTAATGTTATTTCATAGCACACGGAAATCTACGACTACCCGTTCACGTTTATTGGCACATGCGAGCTTGTTAAGGATTCGCAGATAATTACTTAGCACCTTTATTAACTAGCTAGCGCTTGTTCATTTCTTCCTACTCTCCATATGTTTAATGGAAGGGTTGTGATGTCACGTGAAACACGCGTGAATTAATAGGGTACTCAGGCAATGGCTACGTACAATTCGGTTATTTTATTATTATTGTAGTTTAAAATTGATATATTGAAAACTGTAACTCGCACTTAACGATATAATTATCTAAAAATTGATATTGGTGGGTTAAGCTACCTAGCGTCTGTGGTTCTTCTACATTGTATGAAGTTAATTACGAGATTGTCTGGGCTTACTTTATATTATAATTATAAGTGTATCCCTTTACCCTTTAATTCTATTTTATTTAACCAAAGTTTGTAAAAGCTTTTTATATTTGGTATAATTATGGTATGAAACATTCCTATTAGTTGATTCACAGTTATTTACTTCATAATTTTAAAGTTTGATTTAAATGACATGAATTCGTTGTTAAACTTGAAAATATTTGTATATCCTTTTGTGGTTTAAATTAATTTATGAACCCAAGTTACGTTCCCATGTGTATTTAGTAGAACTAAAACAATGCTTCTGTGGTTTTTAAGTTTATGTGTTTGATAGAACTAACATTTTATTAAAATATTTTGCGTACTGCACACCATTATATATGAAATCAGAATTATACAGGGTATATCAATATTACGTTGTCCATTTTAGATTAGTTTTCTTCTTTTTCATCCAGTTTCTATTTAACGTAATGCCAGGGCGCTACATACTTTAGTAAAGAAATAGTAACGAAATGTCGAATATAAAGCAATAGTTAGAATGACTGATATATAACAGCAACTGATATTTGAAGTTAACTTTTAGTTGTAGTCACCTGATAATAGATATACATGTTAATTCGAGATGAGTGTGACAAACTTCGGCATTTTATTGGACAGGTCATTTTAAATAAAAATTGTTATACAGGGTGCTTCAAATTCGAGGTTAACCTTAAGTATTTTTTTAAAATAAGTTATAGCGGGAAGTTTTAAGTCTGGCACTTTTGCAAAATGTTGTGTCTAACAATATGTCATAAAGAAATTTCACCTACCTGCATTCATTTCCGTGCTATGGTAAAAAAATCGACTTTCGTTTTTTATTTGTAACTGCAACGATATTCTTAACACAACTTTTAATTCTCCAGCAGTCAAAGCTATTAATTTTGTTATAAAACGTTTAATTTCCTGTAATCCATCATCAAGTTTCTTATTTTTTATGGATGCCATATTAGATTTTTATGCCATTGTATGGAGAATTTTTTCTGATTTCAAGAATTTATAATATCCATACATTATCGTTACTTAGAGATCCATTATTCTCAATAAAACGTTGTGCACAATCAAGATATCGCATAAAGAGAACAATTGTAGAACAATGTCACTAATTGTCATTTTTCATAAATTTTGTTAACTAGCAATAAAAATGCGCTTTTCCAACGAAGAGCTTGATATGCTACAAGTTTATTACGCGTGTAACTAAAATAGGAGAAATATTTTTCTATCCTATTTT
Source organism: Platerodrilus igneus (assembly GCA_036346225.1). Classification (NCBI taxonomy): domain Eukaryota; kingdom Metazoa; phylum Arthropoda; class Insecta; order Coleoptera; family Lycidae; genus Platerodrilus; species Platerodrilus igneus. Next base: position 1,449,042 of record JARFIW010000884.1, on the reverse strand, counting down.
TGCTATAGTTCGTTCCACACTTTGTAAAGTATTAAAATAAATAAATCACTTCACTGTTTCTTCCTCCAGAGATATCTTGATTGTGCACAAAACGTGTTATTGAAAATAATAAGTTTCTTAGTAATATTAATATAAGGATACGATACATTTTTGAAATTTGAAAAAAAATTCTCCATACAAGGGCAAAAAATCTAATATGGCGCACCTAAGATAAGACAGTTGATGATGGTTCAAAAGAAATGACACGTTTTCTAACAAAATTAATAGCTCCGGCTGCTAGAGAATTAAAAGTTCTCTTAAGAAAGTCGTTTTTTAATAGGATCTCAAAAAACAAAGTTATAAATAAAAAACAAAAATGGATATTTTTCATTTACCGTAACACGAAAACGAATGCAGATAGATAAACTTTCTTTGCGGTATATTGCTAGACATAAAATTCTGCAAAAAGAACCAAATGCAAACCTACCCCATATCACTTATATTAAAGAAGATGCCCATGAAAGCCTTCAAATTTGAAGCACCATGTATAAACCTATGTCCTATTTCACTTCGTTATAAAACTGTGGGTTCAAAGTTTTAAAAGTGTATAGTACACCCACACTAGTTACCATTAAACATGTATAATGTACAGTGTGTCCCAAATTGGATGTATTAAATGGGTAACTTAGTTGTTATTAAAGATACAATAAAACTGTGTGCGCAGTCATGTGCCAACTTTTTGAGATCAATTCAATGGTGAAATCACAAATGAGCGATCTTCTTTTGTTTTCGAGTTATAGCCAAAATTGATATTTTTAACAATTCTATTAATTCGTATAACTCGTTTGTTTTCAAAATATCCAAAAATACTGTAATAGTTTTTATACGGTTTTTTACGTAGAATACAGTGGCGTACGCAAATATTTAATATTTATAATACTTTTGAGGTTATAATATAAACTTGCATTTTTTTAAATGGAAACCACAATTGGTTGTCACTTTATTTAAAAGCTCTTTTTGACAGCTTTTCAAAAAAATATAGTTTAATATAATTCTCTTTTCAAATGGCCGAATTATTCCATGTTTTTGGTATAATAAAATAATTTATTATATTGGTAATAAATAGTTGGCCGCGAAACAAAAGGTAAACAAAAAACGTCAATTGTTTGTATAACAAACGTCAACGAGCTTCAATCATATCTATTGCACATGCAATAAATTGTATTGTTAGTTTGTAAGTGAAGCATCAGTCTGTTACTAAATGGCAAAATTACGAAAAATACGATATGCTAGTTGCATTTATTGAGTCTGCGAGAATTCCTCTATCAGTAAAAACTATATAATTTAACAGGTAATTGTGTAACTAATAGCAAATAATATTACTATGTCGTTTGTAAATAATACAGATACCCTGAAAGACAACAGCCTAATATTAACATGTTTAAAAGGATAGATAGTAATTTACAACAGTTTGGCTGCTTTGCAAAAGCTAGAACGAAACAGTATGCAGTTTTAATTAAGAGCAAACTACTGTTTCAACCATAGCATGTGTGGAAACAAACCCAAGAACATCATGTAGGAAAATTGAAAGGAAATGGGTGTTTCAAATCAGCAGCTTCAAGAATATTGAAGCGTAATAAATATCGACCCTATAAAATAAAATTATACATAGTTTGTTTCCGACGATTTTCAAAAAGGCGATTTTGTAAATGGTATCCCCGTAAATGTTCTGCTACTAACAATTTTGGAAATAACATTATATGGTCTGATGAAGCACTTGCTGGTCGAATGAAAATACCTATCAAACATACGAGGCGTCAACAAAGCCGTTATGGTTTCAATATTTGTTTCTACATTGTTGGTGGCAAATTTCAATACCATATTTTTGAAAACAATCATTTATCTTGTCGCTATATTGAAATTTTGTATACCAACTTGCACGAATTACTGGAGGACATGCCTCTCGAAAAAGACAAAAGTGTGGTTCCAACAAGATGGTGCACCCCCGCAGAACGCTATAATTACTCGTGATTATTTAAATAGAGAATATCTCAATAAATGGATGGGTACGTTTGGACCTGTTCAGTGGCCGCCTAGATCTCCTGACTTGTCGATATTGGACTAGTTCTTGTGGAATTTTTTGAAAGAGAAAATCTATAAAACCCAGAACCATAGTATTGAAGAGTTGCGGAATTCAATTAAAGCAGCGTTTCGTAAAGTTAAGGCGGTTTATTTATTAAATTCTATTAAGTCTTTAATAAAACGATGCGAACTTTGTTTAAGAGAGAATGGAGGCCAGTTTGAACAATATCTCTGAATTATCAGTAAATAAAACTATTGTAGTATTCCTATCTGTGTTCTACTGTTTTATATATATTATATGTGAGGTGTGTGTAAGCGAGGGTGTGTGTGGGTGTGTGCGCATGCGTGCGTGTGTTTGTGAGGTAAGGTGTGTGAGTATGTGTGTATTTGTGTATCCATACATGGATTATAGACTGTTTAAATGTGGATAGAGAGATATAATTTTCAATTTAAGATATAGTTATATTAACTTTTGTAATATATGTAGTTAAGATATTGTATTCTTCTAGCTTTCAAACTTTGTTGTTTAGAAATGTGGTGTGGTACAATAATAAACTCTTGTTTTGTGTTTACCTTTTGTTTCGCGGCCAACTATAAATTACCAAAACAATAAATTATTTTATTATACCAAAACATGGAATAAATCGGCCATTTGAAAAATAATTATACTAAACTATATATTTTGAAAAGCTGTCAAAAGAGCTTTTAAATAAAGCGACAACCGATTGTGGTTTCCATTTAAAAAAATGCAAGTTTATATTATAACCTCAAAAGTATTATAAATATTAAATATTTGCGTACGCCACTGTATTCTATGTAAAAAACAGTATAAAAAACTATTACAATATTTTTGGATATTTTTGCAACCAAACGAGTTATACGAATTAATAGAATTGTTAAAAATATCAATTTTTGGCTATAACTCGAAAACAAAAGAAGATCGCTCATTTGTGATTTCACCATTGAATTGATCTCAAAAAGTTGGCACATGACTGCGCACACAGTTTTATTGTATCTTTAATAACAACTAAGTTACCCATTTAATACATCCAATTTGGGACACACTGTACATTAATAATCGAGAATAACTTAACTGTCATTTAAGTAATTGCAAATTACTTGCTTTGTTGACAGGGTTCGAGCTAATATTGAGATTAGCAGTTTTCTGTAATAAACAAAATAATAAAAACAGTCGAGTTTTAGTGCAAAATAAAGTGAAATTGTTTTTGTTTAGGATTACTGTGAAAGGAACGCTCGTCCTGCATCTAGAGATCACGTATCCAAATCGATAACTTTCTCATCAATTATTTGGATGCATTTTTCAAAGACTCGACGAGACTGGCGCACCCGCTGTTAATCATGCTGTTAATCACACAGCAGAAAGTAATTTTAACTAGAAAAGAAATGTAATCCGTGTAGTTCTGAATAATTCTACACTTATTACTAGGCGTATAGCACCGCAATTACACATTTCACAGAGCTTTTTGAGGAGAACATTACATCGCGAAGAACTGCATTCGTACATCCTCAAAGAGTTAATGTATTACAACCTCAAGAGTATGACCAAGGTGTGGAGTTTTGTGCCTGGTTACTACGTAAAACTACAGAAGATCCAGGTTCTTTAAGAAGAATGTTGTGGACCGATGAGGCCGGCGGATCCGTGGCTCAGTTGGTATGCATATGACTACTAAGTCCAAGATCCCGGTCCGCTTGAAAAATGTTAGGCGAGCATTTTTCACAAAAGTACGCCCTCATTCAGAGGGGTATAATGTAGGTCCCGTGTGTAAGTGTTGTCACGCACGTTAGAAATCCCTACCTTGCTTGGAACAGGAAGGGTTCGGCAAAATTCAAAATTTCGACGTAAAAAACAACTCGTTTCCTGACCAATGTAGTACCTTCGGGTGGAGCATTAGAAAATCAATTCTAGTGGACCGATGAAGCTACATTTACAATGCATTGTAAAACACCACCTACCATCTATGGAATCTCCAAAATCCCCATACCATCGTAACGGAGAGATTCCAACATTGATTTAGTGTTAATAAGTGGGCTGGCATTTTATCAGTCGATTGTTTGGTATCGAAGTTACTGATGAGCGATACCGATAAGATACTTTCCTAGATGAGAATTTGTGGGATGCTCGAAGATATTCCACTTCATCTTCAACAACAAATGTGGTACCAACCTCATGGTGTTCCAGCCCATTATGGAAGACAAGTAATCGAATGACTCAATATGCATTACCCCACCAAACGAATTGATCGTGGAGGTTCCATTGCTTGGCCCCTAAGATCTCCTGATCTAAATCCGTTTGATTTTTACTTGTGGGGGTCATTTACAACAGTCGGTATACAGTGTTGAAATAAAACCCGTCATCAATTACTCCAAAGAATAATTGATGCTGCACACTAAGATTCGTGATGGCAATGCCATAGTTGTTGTTGATGATTCGATGATTCGTAGATGTTACGTTTGTATTCACGTGCAAGCATTTCTTATAAATATTATTATTATGTTTTAAAAGGTTGTTAATCATATTTATTTATTTGCTTCTACATTAATAAAACTTTGGTTTGTTATGGTTCTGAAACTAATTCGAATAGGACATATGGTTATCTAACACTTTTTAACTTAGAATGACTTCCCAAACAGTGTCAGAGTTTGTTACACTTATCATAAATCACCCTATATAAGCAACGCGTTCGCTAACCGTTAGGCTAAAAAAATTCTAAATATACAGGCTGTTTCAAAATTGCACGGCACTATTTTAAGGGAGTGTTTTTTAGCACAAAATAAACAAAACTTCTAATAAACGTATGCCCTATAATGTACCCCTATGGAGTTATAACCCCTTTAAGGGGGCTAGGTGAAATTGAGTTTTATTTAATTATCTGAAGAACCACAAAAGATATTTTATTCAGATTTTTGTTGCCTACCCATGTTTTTATGCCAAATAAGATAGGCTTATCCATTTTTCGATAATAAGATCAGGAGCGTTCCATTCGGGGAGGAACGATCACGTTTAACCCTGTAATTTTTTTGTGTGTAAGCTTTTATAAATTTTAATGCCAGAATTAGAATCTTTTGACATTTCTGAGAAAAAAAGTCACTCTTATTTGAAGTCGATATCTGTAGCCGTTTTCGAGTTAATTGGGGTGAAGCATCCAGGATGCCCTATGATACATACCTTATTCGTTTAGTTATAATATGAACTTCCCATATGTATAGGTATAAACCTAATAAACATATGCCTTCAATATCTCTGTAACAACTTGGCATATGTATAAATTATACACATGTATCAAATTAATCAATGTATTACTTAGATGTTGAAGACTAAAGCTAAATGTCAAAATGCGATGTTAATCAAATAGCTTTGGATATTAGAAGCTCTACATTATAACAGTTGCATATCGTTTATTTGTTTGACAGGTGATTATGTATCTACTATGTATTACCTTTGTTATGTTTAAATACTGTGTAAGTTACTAATATGTGTTACTAGTTCTGTTAGTTTTTGTGTAAATTGGTACTTTGAAGACACTTTAATTTGTTGTATCATGGGAGACACCACAAACTTGTTCACATTTGCAGAACAAACGGACATGCTGTTTGTTTATGGTGAAGCACAGAGAAATAAATGGCGCTGCTGCAGTTCGCAGATACCAAGAACAATTTCCAACTAGAAGGATACCAAATCGTAAAACATTTCAATCCATTGAAACACGTCTTAGGGAAACTGGCACGCTAAAACCTACACGAGTAAATGCTGGTCGACAAAGATTTCGACGAGATGTAAATGTTGAAGAACAAATACTCAATACTGTTCAGTTATCTCCTAGTACTAGCACCAGAAGATTGTCTCTTCGTGTTGGTGTTTTATCTGCAAGTGTTTGGCGAACATTGCACGAGCAGCAACTGTACCCATTTCACGTGACATCTGTGTAAGATTTGTTACCGCAAGATTACATCAAACGAACCAATTTTTCGCAGTGGTTAATTCGAAGATGCACACGACATCGTAACTTTTTGACCCGCTTGCTAGTGACTGATGAATCTACCTTTACAAAAAATGGAATTACCAATTTTTGCAATTTCCATACTTGGGATGAAGAAAACCCCTATACCACTGTCACAAATCATTATCGGCATACATTTTCCTTAAATGTCCGGTGTGGACTTCTTGGTGACAATCTCATCGGCCCCTTCTTTTTACCACGAAAACTTTCAGGAGTGTTTTATTTGAATTTTCTGCAAAATAATCTTTATGAGCTGTTAGAGGATATTCCAATTCCCGATAGATGTGGGATTTGGTTTATGCATGACGGTGCCCAAGCTCACTTCTCTCATATTGTCACTGACTATTTAAACGCAGAATATGGTATCCGATGGATTGGCCGAAATGGACCTGTTAAATGGCCAACTCGATCTCCCGATCTAACACCGTTAGATTATTTTGTTTGGGGTTGGATGAAGACTATAGTTTATTCTAAACCTATCTACACGCAAGAGGAGTTAAAGAATCGGATCGTGGAGGCTGCTGATACTATTAAGAATCGTCCTGATGTTATACGACTTGCCAGAGAGCAATGGATTCGCCGTGCTGGATGCTGCATACAACAAAATGGTGGGCATTTTGAACAGTTACTTTAAATGTTTAATTGTAATAAATATTTTCAACTCTCAACATCTATGTAGGTATGTAAAGTATCATAGGGCATCCTGAATGCTTCACCCCAATTAACTCGAAAACGGCTACAGATATCGACTTCAAACAAGAGTGACTTTTTTACTCAGAAATGTCAAAAGATTCTAATTCTGGCATTATAATTTATAAAAGCTTACACACAAAAAAATTACAAGGTTAAACGTGATTGCCCCCCCGCCCCCAAATGGAACGCTCCTGATCTTATTATCGAAAAATGGATGAGCCTATCTTATTTGGCATAAAAACATGGGTAGGCAACAAAAATCTGAATAAAATATCTTTTGTGGTTCTTCAGATAATTAAAAAAACTCAATTTCACCTAGCCCACTTAAAGGGGTTATAACTCCATAGGGGTACATTTTAGGGCATACGTTTATTAGAAGTTTTATGTTTATTTTGTGCTAAAGAACACTCCCTTAAAACAGTGCCGTGCAATTTTGAAACACCCTGTATAATAATCGAACATTACTGAAATAAAGGTTCTGCTATTAAAGCAGGTAGCAAAATTGTGTACGTATTATTTATTCAGAATCTACAAACTACCTTAATTAATTTTGCATCCGTTAGCGGTGCTTGGAAATCCAGGCCATACATAAAGACATGGGCAAAGGCTAGTCTTCACAACAGAGCTTCAACACTTGACTCTGCGAAGTAGCTCCATACGTTTTGAATTGATAAGCAAACGACAATCTATTAGTTGGCACTATCTTTTATCGATGTGGACAAATTAATAACTCCTACCAATTACAAAAATTAATGGACCATTTACATTGATTAAACTTTAATCAAACAGCAAATGTACGACGCGAGGCCCGCAATTTAACAGTTTTCCTATTTGAAGTGGCTTTTGCTAATATGAATTCTAGAAATTCTACACGAAGCATTACCCTTCCTGGTAATTTAGATATTTTCCGGCTCAAAACCATTTTCTAGGGTATGCAGGTTTAGCAAATCATCTCATTTCTAATAGGATATTATAGAATTAATCCTTGCTGCAAAATCTAACAATTTTAATAGTTGAAGAAGCATTTCTGAAGCATATTGACCTTGAACATAAAATTAGAAATAGCTATATCATATCAACGCGAAATGAACCACGTTAATACACTACATACAGCTCGTGGAATAAGAGGAAACAAATCTGATAGACACTCGGTCATGTTTTGATAGAGCTCCACGATTCGCACATATATTTTACTTGACGTTGCATTTTGTTTGAAATAAAACGGAAGTCCTTTGAATTGATGACTAATCCAAGATATTTATCGAAACAAAGAGAAAGCTTTAGACACAATCACCACATCTGCTACTTGCTTAACGTCTGCTCTACACCTATAATTTATCAACCGATAAATCTTCCAACCTAATCCGAGACTTAATTGGTGTGTACAATGCAAAAAAATTGCCGCCATTTTTATTGGCTATAAATTGGGCAATAAATTAAACCAATAACTCAAGTTCTAATTTCTTTCTATTTTAAAATATTGCGAGAATACCTTGGGGTAAAAAAGTTCGTGCAAAATAAGGTGAAATGATGAACGTTATAGATCTTATTTCGTGGCAGATAAATTGACTACATTTCGCTGTTCTACAAGAACTGCAAAAATAAGTAAAAATAGGTTAAATGTGTCATAAGATAGAGAATAGTGTGCTTTATCTGAGAAGTTATCCTAACTAGTTAAGTTTTTGACTAAGAGATGCTAGTTATGTCGTTATTTATATACCTTATAGTTATAGTTCGTACCAACGGGTATTCTAAATTTGTAGACGAAATTTTTAGGCAATATTCACGTGAACTTTTTTTCTATGAGTGGGTTGCGATTTATTGACTTAAGTACCTTTAGCGAACTGTTTTTTGATGCAACACGAACATAGATTTATTTTATTTAGATCATTATTAACACAGAATAGGAAACAATAAGGGCTCGCGTCTAACCAGTTCCAGGACTGAAGACCTAATGATGATATTGAATTGGTACCCCACAATACAGCGATCTAAAAGTATATATGTCGTTGTTGACTCCAAGTGTTGCAAATCTTAGTACGTATCACACTTTAAAACTTTATTTCAATATACTTTTCTAAATTTGTTTATTTAAGTTTCTTATAAGGCGATAGAAAATAAGACACAATTTTGTTTTATTCATATAGATATGATCTGGTACAAATATAATGACTTTTATTTTATTACCGAAATACACAACGATGAACAGATTGAGAAAATAATGTACATATCTTCCTAAAACTGAAAAAGGATAAAAAAATTAAAATATAAGGCGATACTTTTCTTGTACTTCTAACTAAGCAGAGGGATAATAAAATAAATCTTAATCACGGAAGATATCTCCGAAAATATTTCTGTACGTGGAAACTTGTTGAGTAAAGATTATTGATACGCAACGAATTTTTGCCACATTAAATAGATGATCTTGTAGAAAACAATATAAAAAAAAACTTTAAAATAATATTTACTAATCTTGATCTTGCACGAAGTAAGAAGCAGAGGTTCAATAGAAATAAAACAGCCACTGCAGAATATTACTACAAGAAAACCTTATCTTTACTAAAAAGCTTTGTTAAAAAAGAAAGCAATGATCAAAATGTATTGACTAATGTCCTAATGCCGGAAATGGCTTTAAAAGTAGTGATGCATCAATACGCATGAAATTAAACAGAGATATGCAAGACAAAAATTTACTGGCAAATAAAGGAATGATCTCTTCAGATTTACACATTTAAACATGAAAATTCAACAGAAATAAGACTTACCAAAATCAATCATAAAAAAAACGAGTAGAAATGATGGTTTTACTTCAGGATCAAACAATGGTTATTACTCAAACTCCAAGTTCATCAGATTGAGATAGATTCCAAATCATGCGTTGCAAAATTAAATAATGAAGTGACAGTTAAAAGGAGAGACATCAAAGCATAAACAAGCAAGTTCCTTGTTTAATTTTAAGTTAAAAGTTGATATATCAGATTCAAATTTAGTGTCAATTGATCGTTCTTCAATCAGAAAGAAATGGTAAAATGAAGTGAACCCAAATTGTTCATCAGACTGCAAACCACTGCACATTCGAACACTGTAAATAAAAAAATAATATAAACCCAAGAGAAGGCGATTTGTTGGTTTAGCATCAATTGCGAATACCAAAATTTAAAAACAGCTTTCCTTGTCTGAGAGTAAAAACATTAAGCTTAACTGACAGTAATATTATTTTGATGGTCATAAACTTTTTTATTCTTTATGTTACATTGAAAATAAAAATTCTATTCTTATTTATTAGGTGGGTAGTTACACTTACTACTAATGTTGTGAACATTTTTATTTGGTTTTATAAATACACTTCTGTAACGCATCTACTATACTATTTAGTGGTTGTGAGTGGTTTTAATATCACAAAAAAAATGTAGAAATTATTTGGTAAAGCTCACAAATAAATCAAAAAGGATTATGCATGAAAAGAAATTAAAAATAATACAAATCAAACAATTACAACAAATGAACAAATATACAGTATTTGCGACGTCAAATTAGAACAATTTGTGCGTTTACACTTCATATTCTAAAAATAATAAATGCAAACGACTCCATTATTCAGCAATGTATAGTATGTTCTCTATACTGGGAACGTTTAGACGATACTTATGGTAAACTTGTTGCAGGTGAATCAATTTTCTGTCTATGAGAAATTTGATTAAACAACTTTGTGATTTTGTAATATGTAAAATTCTTTGTTATGGTAGGGTTAATTCTAGTGGACAAGAAGTACACTTTGTGCAGCGTTATAGAAAACTACGGAATATCCCATCACTAATTTATTACGAACCAAATAAATCCATTCCATAATAAATATAACTAAAAAAATTTAATATTGATATATTCTAACATGAAGAATGAAAACTATTAAAGACTACAGCAACGCAAAAGTGGCAAACTACAGCAAAGATAAGGTTCTGAGCAGGCGGCAAAATATTGTAAGCAAAACCTTGCAGTTAAAACATTCAGATTTATCAACACCGTTCTCAAAATAAAATAAGCAAACATGTAGATTGAAGGAAGTATTTGTAATGGAAGACTGTTATTCCAATAGGTTTATAACTACGGCTTTCAAATTTCTATCACCTTACACGTCGCCTAATCTAAAATATCGGACCAAACAGAACCCTGTAATGTTATGGTAAAAGATATTTTCAAAATAAAAGCTTTTCAATTTAACCCATCACTGAGATGACTGGATATCCCTTGTAAAAACCTAATTCTTACCTAATTCATAAATAAATGGAAAAGAAATTCAACAAATAGTTAAACCTCTAAAGACACTTAAATAATTTCAATAAATGATAATTATATATTGGCCTAAAAACAAAATTACTTAACTGTTCTGGACAAGTAATACTTTACAATAGTATAATAAAGTTCAAATTAAATCCATCAAGCAATTATCACTTCGAATTTTCAACACGGAAGTAGTTTTACATGGCAATCTAAATCCCAATTAGAGGTTACAGATGAGGTTCTATCTATAGTTGCCTTTCTACCGTCACATCGTAAGTGATGGACAAGTTAATAGTTCGCAAAAATTTTTCAAAATTAAAGGCCGCTGTAAAACTACGATTTAGAATCAAGACAAAAGTAAGTTCCCAGTTCATGTATCTGTATCACTTAACACAACTGTATTATACCAAATGGATGGATAAAGGAACAAATATTAGAAAATTAGGTTTAGCGAACGGAACCGGAAACATTTTAGTTTAAGGTATAATGGAAATAAAATTAATATGAAAGTATATATAGGTTATATGACAAATTATTTCAGCATTAAAAATCCAAAAGACTTAAGATCTTATCAGTTCCGGATGACCCAGTATCAGATTTTAGTTATCAAATTATTTAAATGCGATTGCAATTGCAAAATTTAATTATCCAAAGTTTATAATTGGTGAAGGATTAAATTTGACACTCAATTCTATCAGTTAATATATAACACCATACTTTATTTGTTATCAAGTACGCCAGACGTACATAAAATTCATTAATTGTTTGTTATCAGTTTTAGTTATTTTCAGCTGTAAGCAATTCGAAATTGTAGTTTCTAAAAATGAAACAAAAATTAAATTGTTTACGTCAAAAACCAGAAATAATATTTGAACGCGTTAATACTTTATATAATTTATCCAAAAATATTTCCTCAATTGAAAGTAGAGCAAACTAGGACTTTTTGGCACAGACTAAATCGCTGGATGAAATGCACAATAATTATGAATCTATTGTTGATAGAATCAACGAACGTAAATTAGCAATCAAGCCCGATACGCAACCGGATTATAAAAGTTCACGTACTTTCGAAGACCTTTATAGCCGTATTAAACAGGCACACAACTAGAATAATACATTGTAGCTTTATATTTTATGATGACGTTTTGCTCGTAATCTGGTATCTGTAGATTTCACTAAATCATCGGTTCTTTCCATGTATTTAACAACATTGTAAAAGTGTTTTTATCTTGATTTGCTACATAGGAAAATACAGCTGTAATTGTTTCGATATTTTATCAAATGGAATTATTTCTAATGAACGATATACAAAAACTTTCTTAATTTTATGTAAGAAATGCATAACATTAAAATCTATTTTCCCTGTTTGTGGTTTTAAAATAATTTATCAATCTGAGTTTCGTCCTAATATGTATTTTACCATAAATAGCTTTCTGATTATGTAGTTTGAGTTTATTGCACCACGCAATGCATTCTAAACTCATTAAACATATTTGATTTATGAAATCTTTTATTTTAGCAGTTAGTATCGCGACCTCTATCCTATTTAATGAATAATGCACATGTTATTATTGTGCTAAATCGTACCAATTTATCTTAAGAACATTCATTGCTTGCTGCTTTAATTAAACTAACTGCTCTAATTAAAATTATATCTTCTAACAACAAAAGAATTAAAATATCAGGCGTAATTAATATTGGCTATTCATGAAATCTAATAAACAGAGTGCACCAATATTAAGTTGTCCGTTTACGATTAATTTTACTATTTTTACATCCGGTTTCTGTTGAACGTAACGCCAAGACGTTACAATACATTACAAAATTGTGTTGCAGCTGGAATCGAAATCAATTCTATTTTAAAAGTAGTGACCTGTTGGGTAGTACGGCCTCTGCAAAGTAACTACATGAATTTCACTGAAATAATTTTCTGATTATGGTACAAAGATGGATGGAAAAAAAGGTGGAAGAAATATTAGAAAAAGATCATTTTCGGTTTAGGCGAAACAGGGAAACTCGGGAAACCATTTTAGCTTTAAGGGTGATAATGGAGAAAACAATAGAAAAAGGAGAAGGTATGTATATAGGGTTTGTATATCTGGACAAAGCATTTGATAATGTAAAAGATGTTCAAAAAAGATTCGAAAAAAGTCGAATGAATTGCTCAAAAATATAAGGGACGTACAAGGAAACGTCATCATAGAAAACGTAGAGAAAGTGGGTAGATGGCAAGAATATATAGGGAATTTATATGCAGGAGAGAACTAACTGCATTAGAACAGGAATCAAACATTGAAAATGATGACTTGGGATATCCTATACTTAGAGATGAATTTGAATTAGCATTAAAAAGGGTCTGAAAAATGGTAAGGCGCCGGGTACAGATAAGGTGCAAGCAGAAACTCTAAAACCCGCTGGATAAGCAGTAACAGAACGTCTCTTCCGACTTGTAGGCTATATGTATGAGACAGGTGAGATAACCAAAGATTTCAAACGTAACATCATAGTAACTATTCCAAAAAGATAGGCGCGGATAGATGTGAAAATTTTCGAACAATAAGTTTGACAGCACACGTGTCAAAAATATTAACTAGAATTGTACAAAGACGAATGAAAAAACGGGCTGAAGAAATACTAGGAGGAGGCCAATTTGGGTTTAGGCGAAACAGGGGAACACGGGAAGCTATTTTAGCTCTGAGAGTGATAATGGAGAAGACAATAGAGAAGGGGGAAAGCGTATATCTAGGGTTTGTAGATCTGGAAAAAGCATTCGACAATGTAAAATGGAAAAAAATGTTTGAAATACTTAAAAAGATTGGAATGAGTTATAGGGATAGACGAATAGTGCATAGCTTATACAAAGAGCAAACAGCAGTAATAGAATTAGAGCAGGAACATAGAAGAAGTAAACATTAGGAAAAGGGTGAGACAGGGATGTGCTCTATCCCCATTAATTTTTAACTTGTACATTGAAGAGGCAACGAATACTGTCAAATGCAGGAAGACATTTGGAATTACTATGAAGGGACGAAAAATTAATATGCTTAGATTCGCAGATGATATAGCGGTATTAGCATCTAGCAAGGGCGTGTTAGAAGCTGCTCTTAATAAAATGGAAACGGTTTTAACAGAGAGATACGGTATGAAAACTAACAAAAATAAAACTAAAGTACTGGTATGCAAAGGAGGGAGAAATAAATCAAAAACAACAATACAAATATGTAACACGAACTTATAAGAGGGTAAGGATTTCTGCTATCTAGGAAGCCAAATAACGCAAGATGGAAAAAGCGCAAACGATATAAAACAAAGATTAGCACAAGGTCGTACTACATTTAACAAGAAAAAGCAACTACTGTGTTCAAAATCAACAAACATAGAAACAAGAAAAAGAGTGCTTAAAACATATGTGTGGAGCACAGCACTGTACGGCTGTGAAGCCTGGATAGTAGGAGAAGCGGACAAGAAAAAGGTAGAAACCTTTGAAATGTGGTGCTACAGACGTATGATGAAGATATCATGGACAGACAAAGTTAAGAACGAAGAGGTACCAAAAATGGCAGAGGAAGAAAGAAATATGTGGAAAACGGTAAAAAATAGGAGAGATAGGATGATAGGCCACATTTTACGGCTTGAGGGAATAGTGCGGAATATATTAGAAGCAGAGATAAGAAAAGAGAGAAGAATAGCTAGACCTAGGTTAGACTACTGCACACAGATAGTGAAACATGTAGGCTGTTGGAGTTACAGGGAAATGTGTAGGTTAGCTCAGAATAGAAATCAATGGAGGTACGCGTCTAATCAGTCCCGAGATGGATAAATTAATGACGAAGAACGTAACTGTACTTAAACATGATAATTACTATAAGCAACTACATATACTACAACTACAATAAGTGCAGGTACGTGTACAACCAGTTTTGAGACGGAAAATCTAATGACGAAAAAGTAAGCGCAGATAAATCTGATGATTAGTATAAACAACTACAGGTGTTGGTTGTGAAATATCCGCAACTAATGTTGACTGTGCGAAAAGATATATTGGAAAGAATATTAAATCGGTAAATGTTTAAGTGCTGGGGGAACTTGGCAGCCATAGGCTGCTTACCCCCCTTCGCAACCACAGAATGCCGGAGAAATAGGGTATATAATTGTAAAACAATAGAAGGGACCGAACTTCATATAACAAGAAAGAACGGCGCTTATGATGAAAGACAACAAACATAGAACAAGAAAAAATTGTTGAAAGCATATGTATGGATCACAGCACAGTATGCATATGAAATACGGGCAGTCTGAAAAGCAGACAGAAAAACGGTAGCAGCATTTTGAAATGCTGTGCTTCAGATGTATTAGGATGGACAGACAAAGTTAATAACAAATATGTTATAGAAATAGTAGGGAAACAAGGATATCTGCGGAAAAAAAATTGGAGAAATAGAAGAGAATACGTTCTAAAGCATTTTTGGGGAATAGTATGGGATATATTACAAACAGAGATAGGAAAAAAGGAGGTAGATGCAGACCTAGATCAGATAGTGATAGATACAGACTGTGCAAATTTCAGGGAAATCTGTAGGTTAGTTCAGAATAAGAAACAATTATGGTACGCATCTAACCAGTTCCAGGACTGAAGAACTAATGATGATGAAGAATGTAAAATGGGAAAAAATGTCCGAAATATTCAAAAAGATTGAAATGAGTTATAAGGATAGACGAATAGTACATAACTTATACAAAAAGCAAACAACTGTAGTAGAATTAGAGCAGGAATTTTTACCTCTCACCCGAACGAGGGTGTATTTTTGTGAAAAATGCTCGCCTAACATTTTTCAAGCGGACCGTGTAGGGATTCTAACCTGGATCATTGTGCTGAGTAGTCACTCGCATACCACTGGGTCACAGAACAACCTTTGTGCATATTATATCACTATATTTCATTCCTTTCCAATGCTCCACCCGAAGGCACTACATTGGCCAGAAAGCGAGATTCTTTTACCGGGAAATTTGGAGTATCGCCGAACACTTGCTGTTCCAAGCAAGGTAAAGATCTTTAATGTGCGTGACAACACTTACACACGGAACCTACATTTTACCTCTCATCCGAACGAGGGCGTATTTTTATGAAAAATGTTCGCCTAACATTTTTCAAGCAGACTGTGTCGAAATTCTAACCCGGGATCTTGGGCATAGTAGTCATACGCATACCAACCACGCCACGGAGCCGTCTGCATATTATATCATTAGAGATTTCACTATTTGTGCTTGAATTCTTTAGACACCGCAATTGTCATTTCCGTACCTTAAACATTGTATTTGCACTTTTTTACCATAATTCTAAATAGTAAATACCTAAGGTCAACTTTGTGACAGTATAACTTAAGTAGGGAAAGGCCGACCTAACGTCAAAGGTACTTTGGCATAAATTTAGTCACTGTAAAATTCTATTTTATATCTAAACGGTTCTTGAAGTTGAAGTGGTTGAGGAACTGTCTATTTTATACCCAAGCAATACCTGAAGGTCAAGCAATATTTGAACATCGAGTGGCTCAGGAATTGCCTACGAATTACGACCTTCTGTACTTTGTAATCTAAGCATGAGTATCTTGGTCTCACCCAGATTTAACCTAATACTACTTAGTTTATCATCTCCATTGTATTTGCACTTTTTTACGATAACTCTAAATAGTAAATACTTAAGTTCAACTTTGTGAAAGCATAACTTAAGTAGGAAAAGCCAACCTAACGTCAAAGGTACTTGGGCATAAACTTAGTCACTCTAAAATTCTATTTTATATCTAAGCGATACTTGAAATGACTGTAGAAGCTACCCAGAAGTAGATATAGACACTGACCACAACATGCTAATTATGAAAACCGCGCGTAAATTTAAAAATTCGGAAAAGGAACGGAAAAAGACACGTTGACTTTAAAACCAAAGGATAAAGATGCCCACAAAAGATGTGGGAAAAGTCAAACGAATTGCTGAAATACATCGGGAAATTTTCTGATAGAAGCAAAATGGAATAATATTAAATTCAGCTTAGACATAGCGGCCAGAGATATTTTGGGAATAAAATAAAAGAAAATAAGAAACCATGGATAACATGGGGTATTCTAAATTTAATAGAAGAAAGGCGAAAACACAAAAACAGACCAGACAATGCAGGAAAACAGAGATACAAAGCCAAAACATGAGAAATTATTCGCATATGCAGAAAAACTAAAGAACAATGAATTGATGAAAAGTGCAAAGAGGTACAAACTAATATGACATTAATAAAGACAGACGAAGCACAGAAACTAAATAGATTGAATTTTAAGGATATAAAACCGTATAGTAAACATTTAAAAGGCGCGTGAGGAGACATCATTACAGAAAATGTAAAGAAAGGGAATAGAAACAAACAAGTATAGGGAATCTATATGCAGGACAAGAACTAGTGGCACCACAACTGGAATCAGACCTTGAAAAGGATGACTTGGGATATCCTATACTCAGAGATGAACCTGAACTAGCTGAAAGAGCCTGGAAAATAATAATGATTCGGGTCTAGATAAGGTGCAAACAGAAACTCTATAAGCCGCAGGACAAACAGTACAAGAACGTCTCTTCCAACTTGTAAGTTATGTGCATGAGGCAGGAGAGATACCCAAAAATTTCAAACGTAACACCATAGTTAACTATATCAAAAAAGAGAAGTGGGGATAGATGTGAAAATTTTCGAGCGGTAAGTTTGACCGCATACGTGCCAAAAATATTAACTAAAATGGTACAAAGACGGATGGAAAAACGGGTTGAAGAAATATCAGGAAAAGATCATTTTGGGTTTAGGCGAAACAGGGGAACTCGGGAGACCAATTCAGCTTTAAGGGTGCTAATGGAGAAAACAAGAAAAAAAGGAGAAGGCATGTATTAAGGTTGGTATTTCTGGAAAAAGCATTTGATAATGTAAAATGGGAAAAAATGTTCGAAATATTCAAAAAGATTGGAATAGGTCATAAGTATAGACGCATAGTACATAACTTATACAAAAAGCAAACAGTTGTAGTAAAATTAGAGCAGGAATTTTTACCTCTCGTCCGAACGAGGGCTTATTTTTGTGAAAAATGCTCACCTAACACTTTTCAAGCGGACCGTATAAGGATTCTAACCAGGATCCTTGGGCGAGTAGTCACTCGCATACCACTGAGTCACAGAACAACATTTGTGCATATTATATCACTATATTTGATTTTTCCGATGCTTCACCCGATGGTACTGCATTGGCTAAAAAGCGAGTTTCCTTTACCGGGAAATTTTGAGTTTCGCCGAATCTTGCACAAGGTGTGGATCCTTAAAGTGCGTGACAACACTCACGCACGGAACCTACATTTTACCTGTCATCCGAACGAGGACGTATTTTTTATAAAAAATGCTCGTCTAACATTGTTCAATCAGACCGTGTCGGGATCGAACCCAGGATCTTGGACTCAGTAGTCACACAGATACCAAGTGGGCCACTGAGCCGCCTGTATATCACTACATTTGATTGTCCAGTTTTCCACTCGCAGGTACAACATTGGCCAAAAGCGAGTTTCTCTTTATCTAGAAATTTTTAATTTTGCCAAACACTTGCTGTTCCAAGCACGGCAGGTATCTTTAACGTGCGTGGCAACACTTACACACGGGACCTACATTTTACCTCTCATCCGAACGAGGGCGTATTTTTATGAAAAATGCTCGCCTAACATTTTTCAAGCGGACCGTGTCGGGATTCGAACCTGGGACCTTAGGCATAGTAATCACACGCATACCAACTACGTCACTGAGCCGCCTGCATATTATATCATTAGAGATTTCAATATTTGTTCTAGAGTTTTTTAAAGACACCGCAATTATCATTTCCGTACTTTAAACATCGGTTTGGCAATACTGAGGGTACAGATATGACTTCGATTGTACTTGTGTTTACATCGGGTGAAGTAAATTGTATGATCGACAAGAAATAACCAACTAAGCGATACTTAAAGTTGAAGTAGTTGAAGAACTGTCTATTTTATACCCAAGCAATACCTGAAGGTTGAGTAGCTCAGGAATTGCCTACGAATTACGATCTTCTGTGTTTTGTAATCTACGCATGAGTATCTTGGTCTCACCCCGATTCATTACAAAACCTAATACTACTTAGCTTATCATCCCCATTGTATTTGCACTTTTTCACGATAACTCTAAATAGTAAAACCTAAGTTCAACTTTGTGACAGTACAAAGGGAAAGGCCAACCTAACGTCAAAGGTACTTGGCATAAATTTAGTCACTGTAAAATTTTATTTTATATCTAAGAGGTACTTGAAGTTGAGTGGTTGAGGAACTGTCTATTTTATACCCAAGCAATACCTGACGGTCAAGTCGCTCAGGAATTGCCTACGAATTACGACCTTCAGTGTTTTGCAATCTAAGCATGCGTATCTTGGTCTCACCCCGATTTATTACTAAACCTAATATTACTTAATTTATCATCCTCATTGTATTTGCACTTTTTTACGATAACTCTAAATAGTAAATACTTAAGTTCAACTTTGTGAAAGCATAACTTAAGAAAGGAAAAGCCAACCTAACGTCAAAGGTACTTGGGCATAAACTTAGTCACTCTAAAATTCTATTTTATATCTAAGCGATACTTGAAATTGAAGTGGTTGAGGAACTGTCTATTTTATACCCAAGCAATACCCGATAACCGAGTGGCTCAGGAATTGCCTACGAATTACGACCTTCTGTGCTTTGTAATCAAGGCATGAGTTACTTTGTTCTCGCCCCGATTCTTTACTAAACCTAATACTACTTAGCTTATCATCCTCATTGAATTTGCACTTTTTTACGATAACTCTAAATAGTAAATACCTAAGTTTAACTTTGTGTCAGTATAACTTAAGTAGGGAAAAGCCAACCTAACGTTAAAGGTACTGGGCATAAACTTAGTCACTGTAAAATTCTATTTTATATCTAAGCGATACTTAAAGTTGAAGTGGTTGAGGAACTACCTATGCATTACTATCTTCTATGCTTTATAATCTGAGGGTGAGTATCTTGGTCTCACCCCGATTCATTACTAACCACTACTTGCATTCCACTAGTTAATAGGTACGTTTTAGTCACGGACTCTATATCCTTTAAATAATATTATACCTTTCATTTTATGAAAAAGAACTCCCTTGCTTTTGTGTAATTAAAACAGTGTCAACATTGCTTTTATAATTAGAACCTACTGAACCTTTCGCGAAATAATAAATGTGAATATTCAAGGCATTTGTTGAGTGTAGTTGTATTTTTAAGCAGACCAAGACAATGCCTTCCGAATTAAAATACAGCCATGATCCTCGCATAAAAGCAAATCACGTATCTCGGAAAACGAAGAGACTCCCAAAGGTGTATTTAAATATTATCTCCCTAAAATTTAGGCTTATTTATGAAGTATAGGTAGATAAAACACCATCTCCATGCAAATCGCTTGGGCCTTCTGTACGACAATATAAATTAAGAATTCCATTTCCTTGCACAAACAATAAATTAATTCTATTTCAAATGGTTTTGCAATAGTTATGACGCAGTAAAAACACGACATTAAAGAACACAAAAATTGAGTGTAATATGAAAACGTATGCGGTGCAGTGCAATTGAAAAATAAAGTTGAACTCGACTTAAATTAATTTTGGCGTGGCTTAATGCACACAATTATTTTAAAACCCAATGAAAGCCTTTTGAATTGTGTACCCTACAGTCTGCGGTTTTATTTAGTAACCCATTTAGCATGCTTTGTTGTGCGGAAAATGAGGATGACGCCGATACAGTGTTACAGCATACGCTCAGTTTTAATTTGCTTCATGTAGGGATGGCTTTACTCCTCTATAGTCTAAATTTTAATGCTTCTATGCTTGTAAAAGCGGCATTTTAAACAATAGGGACACACAAATAACCGTAGGTGTTAAAATGCATCCGCTAAAATATAAAAAGTTATTTTGAAACCCATTTCATTGGCGAGGTCTGCTATTTGATTAATAGAAATCTGGCATAGGAAAGTTATAAATATACATCATCATAAAATGTGTCAAGCACACTTGCAAAACATCAACCGTTTATATAATAAATTTCAAACCAAGTGTTGCTGACATAATACCACACATTTTAACCTCAATATAAAAAATAACAAAAAAGAGCACATTCTGTTGTGTCATTTCGACGCGCATCAAATTCATTTTAGTGTTTAATTTCTATATGCAATATCATCATACCTTTATGTTTATATCAGCGATCGCCTGACTATTGCAGATCATTGACAATTGACTATGACGTAAGTGAAGAAGACAACAGCTTCCTCAACAGTGAAGAAACCCGCTTACCAGTACCTTGAAGTGGTGAAAGAGTTGCAAAAAGTGCTGTGCAGTAGAAGACCTCTACATTATCCCTTTTCAGTCCTTTATCTATTTTATCTATATCGAGGTCTTTTCTACCGGGAGGAACCGCGAAAAAATTTTACAATTGAAGTTCAAAATAATAATAGTATTAACTTTCTAAATCTGACAATCAAATATAGAACACAATAAAAATTTTTATGAATTCCATGTATTTAGAAAACTTCCATACGTTTTCAACCATATGTGGCAACGAAGTAGCTGTCATCTATAAATAAAGATGTGATAAGGAGGTCACAAGAGGGCCATTGAGCACCACATTCTGTGAGAAAGCAGACTCACAAGAGGGTCATTAAGCACCACATTCTGTGAGAAAGCAGACCGAAAAGTACAATTTTCTAATATTTAATTTTTATCCTGAATAATATTTTAGTAAGATAAGCGCATTCCCTTAGCACATAAAATGAAATTCCATGTAAAATAAAATGCTCTACAATTTTGTGATCATTTAAAAACGAAGCCCAATCAAGCATTCATTTATTTAAAATCTGTGTGTAAATATTTATTCTCTATATAATATCAGTTTTATTGCATTTATCCAGTTTAAGAAAATTAAATAACTTCCATGTGAAGTGATCTTCTTCAAAATATATCATTTAAAACAATTTCCGGTCGGCAAAAATATAAAAAAATACGTGCCTTTCTAAAATGTAAATTCATTCATCCTCTTTATAAATATCAGTCAATATACGTTATGTAATACAAAACAAAAAATACAGCAGTTATTCTGATTCTTTCGAAAGTGTTCTAAAAGTCATAACTCATGTGAATAAAAAAAGAACATATAATTATTTTCTGTCAATGAATACACGTCGATTCGCGGAACTAGATAACATCGAGAAAAACATTAAATTAGATAGATAACGAGTGTTAATGGCTATAATTATTACAGAAGCTCATAAGGAAAAGAGATGTCGGCAGTTGGTTTCATTCGTTAATATATGAAGGAAAACTTTTACGAACGCCAAAAATATTAAACTGACACTCATTAGGTAATAAAATGCGAAATCGCGGTGGACTGTTACATCATGAGGATGACTTATACTTCCAGAATGTAATCAGAAGGTTTGAGACCTATGACGTATTTAGAATTTTACTATATAAAGACGGAATTTAGTAAGAAGCGACATTCATAGCATTAAAGTTTTGAAAATAAATCAGTCGCATTCGATCAATGTTATTTTATGGAGTGCAACGACGATTTATTGCTCCGATATAAATAATAAGTTATCTTGGTACAAGGCAGCCGGCTATTTTTAATCTATTAAAATTAAATATACTTTGGTAAACTGATACTTCGACGTATAAACATTGATTTAAAAAATGGAAATCTAAAAATAGAACCAGTAATTTTATCAACGCATTTAATTCCAATGGAAACGTTTTTTAGATAGCGATACAGAAAAGAATACCAGCAAGAAATTGATAATCCAAAACGCAAGTATGTCTTTGTTTTAAACCTACAGAGACGATTCGTGTATTATTAAGTACATTAAGGTAGTATAAGTTTTTATTTTGCGTATAGAAAATTTTTGCTCAAAGTAATTGATAAGCTGCATTGAGAGACTGGGCAATACAAGAATATTTAAATTATTCAGAAAACTTTTAAAGAAAATTTTGTGACTCACATATGAAATGTTTTGGAGTTTTCTAATAATTAACGAAGATTAACTGAAGATTGTATTAATACGCTTATAGTAATAAAATGTTCTTTCTTTCTAAACTTAAGCTGTAAAATTGCATTTGTAAGGTTAATAGAAAATGTGAACCCTTACCTGTTTGTATCTTTTTTCCTCTTTTTGCTATTTTATCGGAAGACATGGTTTGGATTTTATAAAAATGAAATGAAATACAGAAATCTCAAGAAAGATCTATGAACAATCTTCTATACATTCAAAAACATCTTTCTTTTACGCACATTATTTAAATAATCTCTTACGTGCAGGGATACAAATAACGCTTATAAATGCAATTTACAGCTTAATAAAAAAATATATCTTCTTATTACTTACGTATTAATACAATCTTCACGTAATCCTCGTCAATTATTTGAAAACTTCTAAACTTTGCATATGTGAAGCACAGGATTTTCATTATATTCTCTGGATAATTCAAATATTTTTTTATTATTATTATTATTACTCGGGTCAACGTAGTTGATCAACGACATTGTACGGAAATCCTTGTAAGGGTCAAAAACGCCTCGAGTTCTGACCTCAAAAATGCTGAAATCAAATTATCCATTTCCGAATCATTTTTATATATACAAAAATAACAACTTATTCTAGCTTAATCGTATTCAAGTTTCTTTTTAGCTTTAAAGCAAATTTATACATGTTCTCTTTGGATCGTCAAATTCCCGAAGATATTCTTCTTTATGACTGCCGGCTTTTGCTTATAATTACTGTTTAAAATATTGGTTTCCATTGGAATTAACTGCATTGAAAATTTCCCTGGTTCCAAATTTTTATATCTCCATAATTAATTTTCATCCGTCGAAGTATAACGTTTTCGAAAGTACTTTTGCGGATTAACGTAGTTTGTAATCTTGCACCAAGATTGTTTATATTGAAGCAATAAATCGTCATTGTACTTTATACAATAATTATGTTTTATGTTTAAACTTCTGTCACATGTAGAACGCCGACAAAATAAATAAATGACCGCTCCTTATTAAATCTCGTTCTTATATAATAAAATAATCTCAATACGTCATTCATCTCGGAAGTTTTATTATATTCTCGAATAATTAGTCACTGCATGATGTAATAATCTACTGCGATTTCTCTTTAATGAGCTGTCTGTATGAAATTTATGGCAATTGTAAAAAGCGTTTCATCCTGTGTTACCGAAAGAAAGCAACCGCTATTATCTCTCTCCTAGGACTTCTGCAATATAATTAGAGCTATTAAAACGCTTTATCTTATCAGTTTTATAATCTCTAAGGTAGTAGCGCGTTCTTTGAACCGACGTATATTCATTGATAGAAAATAATGAGCTTGTTGACGTATATTAATTATGACTTTTTCGAAGACTCTTGAAGTCTTAGTTTGTTTAAGCAAACGAATATGGTATTTTCGGTTTGTTAATATAATTTATTCTAGAATTAACCCGAAATGGGCTTCTTTGAAAAAGTACGTCTCTCATAAAATGGTATTTTAACGAGGATGCATTTAAGCTCGCAAGTGTGTTGTAACGTTTTGAATAAACAATGTTTCTCGATGATTCTTCTACAGATTTACATTTTAGTAGAGTGCGGATTGAAATGGATTTAGTATTTTCAAAGTGAATGAAAATGGTTTTACGATGCGATAAAAATTCGTTATTAAAAAGTATTTTTCTAGAATAGTTTACACACGGATTTGAATGAATGCTTTTGTATTTTCACTAATTTTAGAATTGGGCTTCTTCTTAAATGGCATGTGTTGCATCCTTAACCCCCGCAAAAAAAAGGGCTTTGATAACAATTATCTTTTCCATAAGCGCTGCTGCTCAGTTTGTATCGCCTTTACTGATTTTCCCTAGGAAAAATATGAGCGAGCATACAGTTCATGAAAAACGTTCCTCCGGGATTTGTTGGAGTAACACATCCATCTGGTTGGGTACAAGACCATACTTTTACTCAGTGGTTTTTCACTTTATCAAACGTATAAAACGCCCTCTAAAGATAACCTAATTTTATTATTTCTCGATGGGCACTATAGTCATTTCCGTAACATCGACGTTAAGACCTTGCAAGAGAGTTTTATATAGTAATTGTGTCTTTGCCTCCCTATTCGACGCATAAGCGCAGACTTTGGATAAGTCGTTCATGACGCCCTTAAAAACATATAATAGTGAAAATATGGATCCCTCATAGCAATCGAGCTCTTAGTCCTTCTGATGTGGTAAAATTGTTCGATGGGGCATATCTTAAAGCTCAGACCGGTGAGATAGCTGCTACTGATTTTTGGGTTACTGGAACCTACCCTCTGAATAGAAATATCTTCCCCAATCGTGACTTTTTAGCAGTAGAAGCAGCAAAAAGAGGAATTATCACAATGACCAAGCTGAACCTTCTTCGTCTACATCAACCCTTTCTTACACAGTACTAATCCAGGATAGCGCATCCGACATAAACCAATCTTCATGTTCGAAATCATCAAACACAAACACTGCAGCCCTTCAAATTTCTGACCACAATTCAAAGCAAGCGTTACTATTGTCTCCTTTTGTTGTTAGCCCGGTTCGCATGTCAACGATAAAAAATTCTAACAAGGGTCAAAAAGCTCTCGGAGATTCTCTGATTACGTCAACTCTTTATAAAATCGAACTCATTAAGTCCGTAAAAATGAAAAGGTGTCAAAAGGTTCTAGGACAAAAAGAAATCAAAGTGCAAGAATATTAGAAAAATTCACTCAAGAAACAAACAAATATTAAACCTAAACGCCCCGCAAAAGAACTCTTCATCAGAAGAAGAATCTGAGAACAGTGACGATGCAGACGTAGTGAATGATTCAGGAGTCAATTTGAATGATACGCCAAGACCTTCCTACCTTGACGACAATGATGCAGAATCATTTTTGCGAGATGAAAAATTATCATCAAACCAAAGTGCAGCGTTATGGGTCTAGTGTCTCGTGTGTTCCATGTGGGCACATAATGAGTGTGCAGACCTGGAGAAAGACGAAGTGACTAGTGCAGGTAGTTAATACTAATAAAATACCAATAAAAAATGCACTATATCAATTTATTTATTAATTTGTAAAGGTATTCCATATTTACACCCTATATTTTCAAAAGGCGATTTTGACATTTTTCCTAACGACTATTTTTTCAAAAAATGTTAGGGGTATATTAATTTCGATTAAAAACTCTTAGCCCTAGCTATGATAGCTAGAGTTCGCCGATTTTAGGTTTGGATTGCCCATTCATTTAGAACCAAAATGATATTTCATATTTGCACCTTTTTCTCTACTGTTATGAACTGTAAACTTTCTGCATTGGTTAAAGCAAGATGAATTAAAATGAATTGTTTTTCACGACCACGTCATTTCTGATTATTTTTTGCGGAATCTTGGCTCTTATTTAAAAAAGAACACTTAACAAACATGTTCAACTGCATAAGAGTATCGCGAAAGGCTCTAGAAATAATAGATGAATGCAGTATTCATGAACATGACAAAAACTTTTGATATGGTAATAGTTTCAAGTAAACTCTATAAGATACTGAAAGGTTACGTCTAAAATATGGGTGTTTGTACCAAAAGCGAGCGCATTAGTTTTTATTTCAGCTGGCATTCAATTTGTTACAATTTTGATTGTTTTGTAATTACACTAAAATATTGACTCTTATTTAAAAAAGAACACTTAACAAACATGTTCAACTGCATAAGAGTATCGCGAAAGAGTATCTTGACTCTTATTTAAAAAAGAACACTTAACAAACATGTTCAACTGCATAAGAGTATCGCGAAAGGCTCTAGAAATAATAGATGAATGCAGTATTCATGAACATGACAAAAACTTTTGATATGGTAATAGTTTCAAGCAAACTCTATAAGATACTGAAAGGTTACGACTAAAATATGGGTGTATTTGTACAAAAGCGAGCGCATTAGTTTTTATTTCAGCTGGCATTCAATTTGTTACAATTTTGATTGTTTCGTAATTACACTAAAATATTAAAGTAGTGGTGGGTGTAGTTAGAACTACCAAACGTAATACATAATTCACGTTCATTCATTTTCGGGATTTTACAAGTTACTTATCTAGGTCAGATGAAGTTGTACTAAAGGGTTGTTCTGTTATGAAACCAATATTATTCGATTGATAAAATCTTAGAATATAGGTATTATAGAAATTTGAATTAAGCTATATTGAAGTGTATTCAAAATACTGCACTGCACGGCACCATATAGCTAAATAAACAAATTATCATGCGGTCGATATCTCAGTATACGCAACCCGTATCACATGAGTTTGGTCGTTGTGCTGCCTACATCCCAGGTGTGATGACGTTCTTACTGTATATTTCCAGGTGTCGTTATACGTAATGAAATCTAATGAATGGTGCAAGGACCCGTAGTTGCCAGTCAGTGGCAAGAAAAATAAGAATTGCGATATCAGAAAATATGCAGTGTATCCCACATGTTAACTGAATCTAAATTAACGCCCTTAAAGAGAGCAAAACAATCAGATATATTTTAGTAATAACGTTGGGTTTCCTTTTTAGCAAATCTGAAATCCGATGCTTGTCATATAAATTGTTGGCTCGACAGTTGTTCGTTGGGTTAGTAAATGTTTTAACGAAAATAATAATTAGTAGTCTGTTTATGGATATTTTCGAGTTCTTTCATATTGAATAAGTAAAAATTCAATCGTCAGAATAAGAAAATGTGTTTTCCACAACTATCCGGTAATGCACTTCTTATGCATTTAAGAATAAGTCAATAATAGTACTCATTATTCTGTAGGTGTATATGAATCCATAATCCAACACCTTTAACCAATCAGGAATGTCCAGGTCGTGGGTTATGATCATAATCCAACACCTCTGACCAATCAGTACGAACCTCCATTTTTAGTGATGTGTATTATGCGTATTATGCGAAACAGGGTGTTATACTTTGACAAATAAATATTTGCTTGCCAGTATTTATAATATTGGTCTAAACGTTTAGAAAATAAACATCTGATAATGAAGATTTGTGTAGTCGTGGGAAAAGTATAGTATTTCACCAGCAAGTTAAGACCATAACTAGTTCGAATTACGCCGCTCGCCCTAGCGGGATCGCTGCGAAACCTTCCAAATGAGTAATGGCTATCATAACTGGCCGTTGAATAATATTACTATTTCTCACGACTATCTAGTAATGCATTTCTTACACATTTAAGAATAGGTCAATAATAATATACATTATTCTGTAGGTGTACACGAATTCATAATCCAACACCTTTAACCAACAAGGAAGATTCAGGTCGTTGGTTATGATCATAATCCAACACCTCTGACTAATCAGTACAAACCTCAATTTTTCATATTTCACGATATATAATTTTCGTATCATGCGAAGTAGACTGTTACTCTTCAACAAATAAATTCTTGCTTGTCAGTGTTTGTAATATTGGTTTAAACGTTTAGAAAATTTCTGATAATGAAGACTTGCGTAGTCGTATAGTATTCCACTCGCAAGTTATAGCCATTACTCATTCGGATTACGTCGCTTCCCCAGCGGGCTCGAGACGCAAACCTTCCGAATGAATAATGGCTATCAAAACTCGATCGTTGAATAATATGCTACTTCCTATAAGCAGTACAGCAATGTAAAGTGTCCATTTTGTAGCAATGGTTTGGTGAGTAACTGTTCATCCTAGTAATTGTGAAGGACGTTTTGAAAGGTTTTGTGTTGCTGATAAGTAGTAATTAGTAGTTATTTTTAATACAGAATTCTGTCGTCATATATGGTATGATGAAGTTTTTTGTCTGGTGAATATAAAATCTAGATACACTAAAATTTAATGTTTTAATGGTTAGTGAGGTAATAGCGTTTCCTTATTTTGTAACATAGAAACCAAGAGGTAGGTCCATTAATTATAATGTTTAAAACGAGAAATTATGTCAGACGCAATTGTCAAAGACGCAGAAATTCTATTTTTCATTTTATTGTAACAAATATTGTTAAACAAAAATTATCTTCTAGTGACGCAAACATTGCAATCAGACTATTAATTCTATTTTCAATTAATAGTTATGTACAGGCAAATTAAAGATCTTTGGTGAATACGTAGGAATTTCTGTAAAAGTCTAGGATTATGTAAGTACATACTTTTCCCCAAATTCTTCAGAACATTTGACATTTCTGATCAAATTTCTTGAAGAAAAGCTCTATATTTCCAAGTCGTTGCCAAGCAACGAAAAATAAGTGTAAAGAAATGTTCGTTTATGTACTGTAAGAAAATTATTTGCGCACTACAAAAATTGAAAAATGACAGCGTCAAATTTGGCAATTAAATACCACGATACATTTCCATAGTTACGCAACAAATTTTGCAAAAAAATTTCACGGCACCATTTATTTAGAAATAAAATTATTCATTCTTTTTAAAACTAAATGATATTTAATTTCTATCGTTCTTTAACAATTCTCGGACTCCGTGTTGCTTGTTTCGGCTTGCGCCTCGACAAGCAATCTTCATGTTATCCGGTAATGTTAAGCTTTTCGTACTAGATATACAATATAATATTATTGTACTAATATTGAATAAACTTTCAAATTAAATGAATGATGAAAATTAAGACTCGTGATGAACTGGAAAGCATCAAAATTTGGATTATATGATTTAAACACTTTCTATAATTGTAAAAATAATTCAAAAGACAAAGAGTATATGATTTAATTTTAAATATACGGAACTTTAACCAAAAAGCAATCTTTTTAATGATGATGCTTGAAAGAATTTTGAGTGCTGTGATGTTAGTGAAAATTTGTTGGGACACAAATCGTACCCCATTGTCATCATAATTATTAATGGTTTATGTATTTTTCAAGAAATGTTCATGGAGTAGGGATTAGCGTAAACCAAACTTCGATTATTATTAAATTCAAAAGTTACACAAAAGGGTTTTCTGCGTCCTCTCGTAAATTATTCTATTGTTTAAATTAGTCGCAGTGGCGACTAGGTTATCGTGCAGTTTTTGTTTTGCAAAGAGTATTTTTGAGGTTAGGCCCACCCCCAAGTCTAGCTGGAAAAAAGCCCTTACCGCTGATCTTCAGTCGTGGGAAAAAGACGGACTCATTCAACCCTTTACACCAAAGAGAAGAATACAGTTGAATATATACAATACGAAGAATGTTTTCACAAATGTCGTTGGTTATAACCTCTTTCACACTGTAAAATGGGTTATCCACTAAGCAAGTTTAATCACTGTTTTGGGTAAGTAGTTTCCGAATGTAACTAGAAAATGTATTATATATTTTCACGCCTATATAGTTTGGATCTTTTATTGTTATGAGGTGGTTTGTTGGAATAACTATATTTTCTTCTTGTCTCGTACTGTATTCGTGCAAGTATGTATGGGCATAGTATTGATTAATATGTTTCATTGCCCAAGCGAAGCATTGAAAGATATATAGCAATAGAACTGTTAATATTTTATACGCAACGAATACATCTCTAACATCAGCTTGCTATTCGAGATCAAGTAGTGTGCGGATAGCTCTTCGTTGCATAGCAATTGTTTGATTGGTCCAATGGCACTGATCCCAGATCAACTTTCCTGAATTCATGCATGAAATACCATTGGTGTTGTTTGATTTCCTACACTGGGTACTAGTTGTTTAGTAGAAAGATGTGTAACGCGATGCGTTACGCTAATCATTACTTATATAGGAAAGGCATAATATTTAATCTTGAATGGACTAACTTGTTGGTGGATAATCCAGCAGAATCTTAATTTCATATAAAATAGTGTTTAAAACCCGAGACTTGCAATTAAATATGTATTTGTATTCTAATTAAACTGAAAACAACTAAGATAATCATTTTATTTCTGTAAATACACAGAAAAACTTGAAAAACGGGTTGTAAATTATTTTAAAACCACAAAAATATAAACAACCCAATCATAATTACAAAGTTGCATAGTAAAGGAATGCCATTTTGTAATAAACTTTAAATGTACACACCTCAAATATAAGCTTCTCAAGTTTTAATTGAATAAATTCCATGCAATATGACATAGTTTTAATAGAGATTGTTGCAGTTATCATAAAAAGGAAGCTGCACACTTTGTATTAACTAGACATTGATAAAGCAGACTATATACCTATAGGATTTCAATGATGTAATATTTTTATAGGTTATGTGCAATAAGAGGGTTTCGGATCAAAAAATTACAGATATACCTATGTAAATTACAGCATAACAGGAACTTCATAGTATCATTTGTCCTAAACGTAATAGCAATATTGTGCAATGATATGAAAAACCCCGGACAATATACGAAGTGAAAGAAGAATAAAAAAATAAAGCCAATTGAGAGTGAATCAATAAGTCTTATAGAAATCGGTTATCTGAACACATCAAAAATATAGAAGTATAATAGAGCCAGAAGGGGGAGGGGGGTGTGTTCAATTAGATCCCCAGAGGGATTAATTTAAGATGGCATTGGAGTAATAGTGTGTTTGTTACGTACAGTTTCTGCATCGTACATTTTTAGATCAATCTCTCATTTCTTATTGTCTTCACGATCATACGAGTATTCATTAAAGTTCGATTACCTTTCAAATCGAAGTGAATACTTATTCAAGCATCCTATAAAATCTCGTTAAGTATTTAGTTACAACGGTAAATATTTCGAATCTATTCTATGTTAATTTGCTTTGGTAAGCAAAGTTAAAAATCCTCGCATCATGGGTTCTCCGAAATAAATACACCTGCATCTATTAAATAAATACGTTTAATTACTTAGCATGAAATACTCTTATCGCGTTCCGTTATCAGACAGATGTTCACGGATACAGATTGCTAACAATCAAAAATTGTCCACCCACTTATCTTTCCCCACTGTTATTAATAGAAATAGTAAATTTACACAGGATACTCGTCATACACTTAGCTAATATAATTCTTTCATGTGGGTTGTAGATATACCTAACAGATAGAACAGACATTGCGGACATACTTCGTGGAAGTCATCATGTTGTATTGGGCCTATTTGTTTTGTTAATTGCGCTTGTTTGCATGTGGTGTTGTGAGTATACTTTGCCGTTGCTGTCTTGAAAATACTTTGCAGGTGGTATTTTGTCGATGGGAAATGTTTTGCAAGGAAAACACGTTACCACCTAGTGCTCTCTTCCTCTATATATGCAGGCTGAGCGTCGGAAAAGAGTATTTCTACACAGCGTCCATTCACGCAAAAAGACTCTAAAACGTCGCGGTGCTACTTAAGATACATACTTTTAAGAATCATTGCTTTGCTTCAGTTTTTTTTTGTAAGTCAAACTTAGTCAAATTCTGCAACTAGTGAAATCGTTTCACAGAAGTATCCGGTCCGGCCACAATTGTAGGTACGCTCTTTTAGATCTACTGTGATGAAACCAGAGGCAGGCTGGCTATGTACGATAGAGTACATACTGAGCGAATAACCCTTCTCGGAAGGCAGCTACTGCTCTTTGGCGAGCCAACGGACTTACAGTACGAATACCCTGAGCTTTTTATGAAACCTACTTAATTATCTTTTATGGTTGATAACCACAACAGCTTTAGTTTTCTTTACTCGTGGTTATGACACAATAAATTACAGACTGCGGTTCCAAAATTTACTTTCACGTGTTAGTGCACACAGTGATTACGCGATTGTTTTCAAGTCACAATTAAGATAAACAGAAGCTCGCGTTGAAACAATTTTACTTACTTTAACTTAAGATTTAGGAGGTGCTAACGTCAACTTAAATTTTGTACTTATAATCTAGACTAAGTTTAACACTTGGTTACCTTCAGTTTAGGATTACGCTATTATTTTAGAAAGTGCGCTTCGGTTAGGAATGTCTAATGTTCTTCTTGTATTTATTTATAGCTTGAAACATTATATAAGTATACTTGTACTTGTTATTTATATTTTAATAAGTGATGTGACTGGGAAATAATCCCAAAATCTATATTTGTTTAAATTTTTATGTATATTTTTAAATTATGTTGCGTTATAGGCAAGTTCACGTTTTCGTTTATATCATGTTTTAACATGACATTACGTAAATGTTCTTATTGGTTTTGTAAATATTCCTTTTGATGCCATGTTTGTTAACTAACGGTTTGTAATATTCACTTTTTCTTTCTGTGTGATCCACCCCTCTCTAAGGCGTTTTCAGCTAGTACAGCATTTATTCTTTAGATTACCTGTGTTTCGTTGAGGTATTCGGGAGATGTACAGAGGTCTAAAAAAATTGTATAATAATGGACGGCGGTCGACTTGTAATACGAAATACTTCTGAAAGAGCCAAGGTATATTCAACGCGTATGTGCGGATTTGATTTCGGAAAACAGTTTTGAAATAAAGGGGTAGAAATTCCCACATTAAATTGGAACTTTGTGAGGTCCGTTTTGGAGTCAAAGAGCTGCTGTGTCTACTACATGATTAAGAAAAATCCTGATGATGGCTGAAAATTTTGGAATTAAAAATGAGTACTTTTATGTAACGTTTTAAAAACAATATTATGAATTTTTAAATGTTAATTGTTTATTTTGATAATAAGACTGTAATTAAGTGAAAATAATTAATTCGCTGGACTAATTAGTAATTTGAGATGCAAGAGTCATTAGTGAAGTTTAGGGTATTAAAGGTATTAACTGTATAGTATTTTGGAAAAACAATGTTATAGTGCAAAATTGGTGTTGAACTGTTTTCGTGTTTGATGAACGACATTTTCATTAATTTGGGATTCATTAATGTAATAATTAAATAGGACAGCAGGAAAAATGTGGAGTTTTGAATAGTTTTGTTGATGGATTAGGTTAAGTTTTTCTTTAAGATTGTCTTTAGAGTTTAGTTCAACAACATCTGGACAGATATTTTTAGAAAAGTATGTTTGTATTTGCATGTGTAATGAAATTATGTTTTTCCGTTAATAGAGATTAAGTTTAGATTCAATTATTTATGGAATAGGTGTAAAGTTAGTTATTTGTAAAGGATCTTCAGCCACCCCAGTGTTAGTCATATCTGGAAAGAGCATTTTATTCTAACAGAGAAACTTGACGACCTAATGTACAATAAACAAAGTAAAAGAGTTTTATGCTGAATAACAGTCTTTCACATAGAAAAGGACATCACAAAGCTTGCGGCAGATTGTTTGGCGCCCTTGATATTGACAGAGACAAGACCTGTCAGGGAAAGTGATAATGTAATGTAGAATATTTATTTGAATCCGCGTTATTTGTCATTTTTGTATTTCTGTATTATTCTATATACCTTTTGCAATTATGTATAAATACCCACCCACTCCTGCACTACTGCAGTTAGCCGACGCTTACGGTGTCCTCGCCGTTTCAGGACAAATCAAAATTGAAATTGTTTTAACTCCTAGTTCACCCGTAGTAGTAAATATTTCATTCGTAACTGATGTGCTTGGCGTAGGGCCGTTACTGCATTGTTGTGAGGAGCCCAAGCAGTTAAGAATCGATTGTAATTCCAAGCATTTTAAAATTAATAGAGTTAAATCTTGTGTTAGCGATGCATTACTAATGTTATACCACACAATTAGCGCCTTTTTTCAGCACTTAATTTCAAAAAATTATTTCTTAGCCAGTGTTCTATTTGTAGAATATGTTTATTTATTTTTTTTATCTAATTTTTAATGCGAATACGCTGACGTTTAGAATGTGGTATCGTTCATATAAATAGTTAAAGGATGTCATCGCACAGATCCATTATGTTTTTTATATATAACAAAAATAACAATGTGCTTGATATTGAGCTCTGAGGGATACCATATTTAATTGTAGCAGATATCGGAAAAACTGTTTTATAATTCGTTACTATCGATCGATCTTGTAAAAAAGAAGTTACTAACTTAATAATTTATTTATGTAAATTGTATCTTTTCAATCTTACTGCCAGCATAGGATGACCAAGACATTCAAATGCTCGGGTAATATACTGTTTACTTGATTTTCAATTTGTCTGTAAATTTGTAATACGTGATAGAGTATCGCATCTGTGGTAGACAGTAATTTGGTAAATCACCATTAGTGTCTATAAATACACTTTTTGGATTCTATAAATCCCAGTAGTTGTTACATACTATGGTCTTCATTACTATAAAAAATTTGAACGATAGAAATTGGTCTGTAGTTTTCGGACTTTAAAAACCCTTTTTACATTTTGAAGATTTTCTGAAAGCAACTGTGTTCAGTAACATCGTTTGTGACGTATATTTGTTAAGGGTTAGAGTATTCGTTAATTTTTGTTTAACTATACGGAGAACAGTTAAAACAATTTTTTGTTTTGATTCTACAAACATTGGCAAATCAACCAAACAAATAGGAGGAAGCCAGCAGCATATTTTTTTGCTGATGCAACGGAACTTGTAGTATTCTGTTGATTTATCTTGCCGTTTTATACTAAATTGCTCTAGGATTCGCTTATAGCCATAAAAATTTATTTCGTTGCGTATATTTTGCTATGATATCGCCCCAAGCCGATGTAATTAACGTTCAGTTTCCTGCTACCCGCCACCGCTCTGTGTCACTAAATAACCTCAACTTTAAATTTTAAATACAATTCTTTTTATATGCCTCGATTAGCTCAGTTCAGTCCACACAGAGTGCACGACGGTATGATAACAAAGAAGTTTTTACTCCCCTTTTTCTCTAACATTTTCCTACTTGAATGATATAAACGAACTTACCTAAATTTGTATAATGGCCAAAACAATATATATACATTTCACAGCTTTACAACTTTTATAATGTGATTCGCTATTCAAAAATAAACCCCTGAATCAAAGTAACAATATAAATCTGTTTGTCCCCAAATTATAGCTCCCTTAAATCAGTTAAAGCCGGCAAAAATAACAATGTATACTACTGGAAGTACCTTTTGAACGTTCAAACGACCTTCTTTCCCTCTACGTAATCTTTAAAAGATTTTTAATGACCCTTTACATAAATATTTCAATATATGCAAAAATATAAATAGTCAAAATGAAAATAATGCCTTATGCTATTAAAGAATGTTCTTATTTCTGACCTGTGTTTTCCTTGCGTGTTTCCAGTTCTTGAAACTGCTGCGATTGGTAAACGCATGGTTCCGGCAAAACCAGAATACAGGTTCAACTCCTGTCCAAGACCTTATATTTTCCATCTTTCAATTACTAGCTCGATTTGAAATGATCATTTTGGCTTTGCATAAAAGTCTAGTATTTATCAACTTACCTTGTGTAATTAACTACCGAATATATATATATATATATATATATATATATATATATATATATAGATATATAAATATATATATATTGCTGTGAAACCTCTTGAATTACCTGGTCTGTTGATTTTCTTCTGTTAATCGCCTCGGCTGCTCCTCTAGATAGCTTTCATCCTCAATTATAAAAAAAACAAATACATTCCTACCACAAACATCAACGTTACCTCTATTTACATCAATATTCACAATACATTAAAATTTCAAAATTAAAATTCAGCATAAATTTCAGTATCAAAATTTTCAAGATTTAAAATTTTTTTTCATTTTAACGTGCATCCAGAATTAAAGTCCTTGTAGGATGCCTACTAATTACTATAACAATATAAGCAGACCGGAGTCTGAGTATAAAGGAGCATCTACCACCCTTTACGTTAATTAACCAGGTTCGTCTAATTGAGCTCAAAGACATACCCAAAGTTTCATCATAATTCAGAACATCAATACTAAATACCCTTTCTACTTAAACAAGCAAATTTCATCTTAAAATTAAAACTTTATGGTTAGTACAATTTCACTAATGTCCATTTAAAGTAAATCAATTATAAAGTTATTCAACCCACACAAATATGTCAAACAAAATAGTATAATTTACCTGAAGGTTACTGTCCTCGTAGCTTCAATGTACATCGTCCCTTTAGTTAATCACACCATTCCAACAGGATTATATTTACGGCTTCTAATTCTCAACGCTTTTAAAATTTTCTCCATCACCATTTATTTAAAGTTGTTTCTGGGCTTTTCCGGAACTCATCTGTGTATATCTGACCCTTGTTTCGTGGATCCAGACACGTATTTGAACCATTTAATTATTAACACCCCGAAAAATAGCAGAGAAATTCATGCGTCTTTCACCAATATACGCCAAAACTGCCTACTTTTGTGTATACATTTGTCGTTGTAAATTTTGCTAATTGGTACAGTGATACTAAATTTTATTACCTTGTATCTAAGTGCACTGAAGTACATTCATGTTAGCACGTAAATAACAAACTATTTTGAATCACTAAAATATACGAGCAAAATTTTAAATTATTTTATCAAACTAAAATGCACTGTTTATCATCTTGAATCAAGTCGCGGATGTAAGAGCTTTTAACGCATCGAATAGTCAAAAGTCTAAGAGGCCGAAATTCATATTACCACCGGTATATATAGCGAATAGCCGGCACGTCGCTTTTGTCCTCAAAACAGACAATTCTTAAGAATTTCTCATTCTATGTTCCCAGTCCGTCGCTCGCGCGTCGGTTTTTACGAATTTTTCACTCGCCCCATTTAAATCTCAGAAATTCACACGGCACGCAAACATGTCCGAGAAAAACTAATTAATTTTGTACAGAAATTGTTGTTTCTACCTCTGATATTTGCATCCTATTTTCAACCAATTGTGACCCTCGTGACGTTGCTTAAATCACGCCTTTTACTATATGTGTCTTTGCTTGACGCATTTTCTCTTTCCTTTTCTAACCTGTTCGTATTGGTGCAAATTGATATTCTTTATTATCGATTATATTTTAGTCCATGTGGACTATCTGGGTTTAATAACCCCGTATCGCACCTTCTCGTGAATATTAAGCCCCGGTTTCTCCAAGATTCTTTGTAAACATTAATTATCTGCAAAATTTTCGCCGAATGAGCTTTTAAATAAACCCTGTTTTGTATTTCGTGCTAAAGCATCTGACCGTTTTCAATATCCTTAGAATCGACATGTTTATCTAAACAAACTAAACTGAAATTGCCTTTTAAAATACGCAGGTGTGTTCAAACATCCTACTTCTAACTAACACTTCTAGGATTTGCATTTTATTGGGTTTTACAAGTTTCTGTAGATATTATCTGTACGTTTTGTTCAATACCGGTTACTTGAAATAGAGTTAATTAAGATAAATTTTGCACGTAATTTCCATTTGTTTAGAATAATTACATTACACGCAGAGCTTTTAATACTGTTTCTTTTGATATAAAGCGTCTTGTACATGATTTAAATCTCTTATGTTTAATGAAACTAATAAATTTTTATGCTTCACGGTTTTAATAACGCGTATTATCTAATAATATTCATTATACACGGTGATTAAAATTATTTGATGTGATTAATTAATTTTCTACCCTGGTCTAAATATGAGTATTTTCCCCCTATTTGAATACAAATAATCCCACTTATTTGAATGCAAATATAAAGCATTTAGACAAAAAAAAATTACAAAAAAATTGCCTATCTCTCTCTACCCTTATCTATCTAACTTACCTACTTTGTCTCCAATCCAAAAAAAATATTTACACCTATCCTATATCCCTATCCTATTCCTAATTTTTAACTAATCTTCACTATACTTTACTTCCCCCTACCTAATCCTATATGCCTATCCTACTCTTACTCTATTCCTAACTCTCCACTAATCTTCTATGAAATATCTACACTTAACCTATCTTATTTTCTTCCTACATTTACTCTTTATTCTCATCCTAAACCTATTCCTAATTATCTACCATATTTATCCTATACCTAGCTTTATTTTCTATAAACACTTACTTCTACTTTTCTATATACACCTATCTCTATTCTTATCCCTAATTTTGCTGACGAATTCCTCCGATATTAAACTCGCCTCTGCCCCTGTATCAAGTAATACTTCTACATTATTCTCAAAAATTTCTAAATTAATAATTGGCAAACATAATTTTTCCTCAGTTTCTGGCTCTACTTCCTCCTCAATTTTGAAAAATTCACGTGGATGTTCATATACATTTACACTGAAATATAGTGGTCTGTCGCGTTCTAAAAATCCTGTCCAGGTCTGTTTTCCCTACTTGGTCCTGGTCTAGCCGTCACCTCAGCGTACGTCCTAGGCGTTTCCACTCGTTCCGTGTCTGTATTAGCAGTCCCGCTCATGTCTGGTGAACTATTCATTCTGGTAGGTCCCGGTCTCTGTGCAGGTCCCCTTCCTAAACTATTACTCCTAACGTATGGTCGTCTCTGTTCCCAATTCTGTCGCTGGTATCCGTAATTATTCCCCCTTCTAGCATAGTTGTCCCGTCTATTGTCAAACCTAACTGTGTTGATCTGTCTTTCCCTGTTTTCCCGAGGTCGTCCACTACTTACGTCGTCGTACCTCTGCAGGTATTCCAAAAACATTTCTCTGTCCACTATGTTCTGTAGTGCTACGTGCTGTCTTATGTCTCCCTCGAAGTGTCGTGATAAATACTTAATAATTTGTCGGTCCGTCAGTGGTGGGTTCAGTTGCTTTGCTATGCTATACTTGCGTATAGCATATTGCTCCCTACTTCCTGAAAATTCTCCTTAAATTTCCCTGTGATTAAGTCGTCTCGTACCTGATCTTGTCTGTGGTCACTCCAGTAGTGCTTTAGAAATTTGTTTTCAAAGTCCTGATACGTGTCTATGTCCTGTCCTACTAAATTGTACCACGCTTCCGCATTGTCTTTTAATAAAGCCTTTATCGTATTTAGTTTAGTCTGTTCGTCAAATAAATTTCCCACTAGATTTCTTACACTATTAATAAAAATTTGTGGATTTACCCTGTTATCGCCATAAAATTTCATGTGTTGGTCCAATGATACTCCACCTGTAGAAAATCTGGGACCATCCCCCGTTAAATTTGACATGTTGTATTTAATACTACTAACTTCGCGTTCTACCCTGCCTAACTGATCCCTACATGAGTCCGTCACTTCAGTCATTTTACATTAATCTCTTCTTCACAGAACATGCGTACTTCGGACTTTAAATGTCCCATTTCCTGTCGAAGACCTGTAATATCACGCTCATTTTTTCAACCCTATTTTCAACTTCCCCATCTTTACGGTAAGACTATTTTAAATTCTGAAACTTCTTGATTCGTCTTATCTATTTTCTGACTAATTTGCTCAAACTTACGATTCGATTCCTCACTCATTTCTCTAATCTCTTCTAACTTCCTGTTCGATTCTTCCCTAGCTCTATTAGATTCATCGTTCATCCTCTCTAGCATTCTCATTATCATCTCGTTTCCTTGATCCCTGATTCCGTCCTCGACTGATCTCTACTGCCTCCAGCTTCTTCCATTTTCGAATTTTTCCCACACAATGCACTATCGTCACTTCCAATTTCCACTCCTTGACTCCTTAACCACTCCTTTCTCTGCATACGTTCTAATCACTCACACACACTCTAAAATACTCTTAAATTTATACACACACAG
Source organism: Platerodrilus igneus (assembly GCA_036346225.1). NCBI lineage: Eukaryota > Metazoa > Arthropoda > Insecta > Coleoptera > Lycidae > Platerodrilus > Platerodrilus igneus. The sequence goes on along the minus strand of JARFIW010000884.1, from coordinate 1,408,379 downwards.
AAACTCTCTCTCAGATCGCCAGTTTCCTGGAATAAAATCAAAAATTTTATTTGGAACTCGAGCCTCACTTTTGGGTCGCCAAGAATGCTGTGAAACCTCTTGAATTACCTGGTCTGTTGATTTTCTTCTGTTAATCGCCTCGGCTGCTCCTCTAGATAGCTTTCATCCTCAATTATAAAAAAACAAATACATTCCTACCACAAACATCAACGTTACCTCTATTTACATCAATATTCACAATACATTAAAATTTCAAAATTAAAATTCAGCATAAATTTCAGTATCAAAAATTTTCAAGATTAAAAAATTTTTTTTTTTTTCATTTTAACGTGCATCCAGAATTAAAGTCCTTGTAGGATGCCTACTAATTACTATAACAATATAAGCAGACCGGAGTCTGAGTATAAAGGGAGCATCTACCACCCCTTTACGTTAATTAACCAGGTTCGTCTAATTGAGCTCAAAGACATACCCAAAGTTTCATCATAATTCAGAACATCAATACTAAATACCCCTTTCTACTTAAACAAGCAAATTTCATCTTAAAATTAAAACTTTATGGTTAGTACAATTTCACTAATGTCCATTTAAAGTAAATCAATTATAAAGTTATTCAACCCACACAAATATGTCAAACAAAATAGTATAATTTACCTGAAGGTTACTGTCCTCGTAGCTTCAATGTACATCGTCCCTTTAGTTAATCACACCATTCCAACAGGATTATATTTACGGCTTCTAATTCTCAACGCTTTTAAAATTTTCTCCATCACCATTTATTTAAAGTTGTTTCTGGGCTTTTCCGGAACTCATCTGTGTATATCTGACCCTTGTTTCGTGGATCCAGACACGTATTTGAACCATTTAATTATTAACACCCCCGAAAAATAGCAGAGAAATTCATGCGTCTTTCACCAATATACGCCAAAACTGCCTACTTTTGTGTATACATTTGTCGTTGTAAATTTTGCTAATTGGTACAGTGATACTAAATTTTATTACCTTGTATCTAAGTGCACTGAAGTACATTCATGTTAGCACGTAAATAACAAACTATTTTGAATCACTAAAATATACGAGCAAAATTTTAAATTATTTTATCAAACTAAAATGCACTGTTTATCATCTTGAATCAAGTCGCGGATGTAAGAGCTTTTAACGCATCGAATAGTCAAAAGTCTAAGAGGCCGAAATTCATATTACCACCGGTATATATAGCGAATAGCCGGCACGTCGCTTTTGTCCTCAAAACAGACAATTCTTAAGAATTTCTCATTCTATGTTCCCAGTCCGTCGCTCGCGCGTCGGTTTTACGAATTTTCACTCGCCCCATTTAAATATCAGAAATTCTCACACGGCACGCAAACATGTCCGAGAAAAACTAATTAATTTTGTACAGAAATTGTTGTTTCTACCTCTGATATTTGCATCCTATTTTCAACCAATTGTGACCCTCGTGACGTTGCTTAAATCACGCCTTTTACTATATGTGTCTTTGCTTGACGCATTTCTCTTTCCTTTTCTAACCTGTTCGTATTGGTGCAAATTGATATTCTTTATTATCGATTATATTTTAGTCCATGTGGACTATCTGGGTTTAATAACCCCGTATCGCACCTTCTCGTGAATATTAAGCCCCGGTTTCTCCAAGATTCTTTGTAAACATTAATTATCTGCAAAATTTTCGCCGAATGAGCTTTTAAATAAACCCTGTTTTGTATTTCGTGCTAAAGCATCTGACCGTTTCCAATATCCTTAGAATCGACATGTTTATCTAAACAAATTAAACTGAAATTGCCTTTTAAAATACGCAGGTGTGTTCAAACATCCTACTTCTAACTAACACTTCTAGGATTTGCATTTTATTGGGTTTTACAAGTTTCTGTAGATATTATCTGTACGTTTTGTTCAATACCGGTTACTTGAAATAGAGTTAATTAAGATAAATTTTGCACGTAATTTCCATTTGTTTAGGAATAATTACATTACACGCAGAGCTTTTAATACTGCTTCTTTTGATATAAAGCGTCTTGTACATGATTTAAATCTCTTATGTTTAATGAAACTAATAAATTTTTATGCTTCACGGTTTTAATAACGCGTATTATCTAATAATATTCATTATACACGGTGATTAAAATTATTTGATGTGATTAATTAATTTTCTACCCTGGTCTAAATATGAGTATTATATATATATATATATATATATATATATATATATATATATATATTGCGGTGGGGGAGTCTAACCATGAATAAATAGGTCAAGTATGTATTTATATAAGCACCCTGTATATAAAAAACAAGAATTTATTTATTACGCTTCAAATTAATTAAGTTGGTATAAAAACGAACAGTATAATATGTAGGTTCAAAGTAATAATTTATTTATTACGCTTAAAATTAATTAGATTGGGATAAAAGGGCATATTTTAATAAAGGATCAAATCAATAATTTGTATACGTTAATTTAATGCAAGGTTGAAAATTGCGTACAAAAGATTTGCAGTATTAAAGCTCTGCAGAGTACAAATCAATTACTTAGTAACGTACATTTATTAAATTCGTAGAATGCTACAATGTTTGAGGCAGCAAAACAAGTTGAAAACAGCCAAGGAGATCAAGGAATAAAAGCTTAGAGGAGAAAAGCTATTCTAGTGAAGGCTAGAATAGTTTACGAAAACATTTCAAAGTATTGTCCAACGGAAAGATACAAGGTTAACAAACAGACGACTAGTCTGCAAACAAATCAATAAAATTAAGTGACATAGAATCGTTATAAAGTAACAGAGGAAGATGGAAAAAATAGCAGGTGGTTGGTTACAGGACAAACAGTTTTCAAGCGCGTACAGAAAAGCGTGTTTTAAAATCAAATGGGCGGGACGGAGATGCAACATGCTTGTGAATGTTATTAATTTATCAAGGCGCACGTGTAGGAAGGGCACTAACCGTAGACGACATGGCAATAGTGGGACTATAAGAAGGGCGGAAAATATGCGTTAGATAAAGATAGCAGTAGAGTGGAAATAACGTCGACTTTGTAAGTAGGAAAACAAGACAGACAAGAAAAGGTGGGTATTAGAGCGTGAGTGCAATAAGAATATAGACGCGAACATAAGAGGTGTGTTTAGGATTTGCTAGAAGGAATAGTAGAGGGGCGGTTTTCACGGAATATACGGACGGTTGACTAGTTTAATTAGTTTTTCGGAGTAAAGTGTCGTTGGGATGGTGAAATTCCTAGTTTTGAAAGTTCGTTAGGTGTTTGGTACGGGAGAATTTTGTGGAATTGTGTGGCGGTTGCTAGAATTCTAGGAAAGCAGAGTGAAAATACGAGACGGGGGGAGGGGGGGTGGTTGAAGCTTATATAAGCGTTGCCGGAGGTAGCAAGGCTCTCTTATTTTTCGCTTATTTTCTGATTCACTTCGCTTACATTGAGTATCGTTGAGAAGACATCCTAATTTAAAAACCGGGTGATAGTGCAGTCCGCCGAATGTATTTTTCAGTGTTATAACAGCACAAGTAGGTGCAATTGAAGTAAACGCGCTGAACATATTTGTATAAATAATTATGACGAGTAATCCTGGATGTTACTGAGGTAAGCGATTGAATTACATCTTAAACGAGAGTGGTGATTGGACGTTAAGTAGAGTTTGGATTCTGGATGGGGAGCTGTATGGAAGGCATTCACAAATCGTTGGGGGAATTGGATGAATGAGTCGAGATGGAATAGTTGTTCTAATTAGAAAGCAGACATTGGATGTAGTCCAGGAACGTGAGCTTGGTGGGCGTCATCTACTGAAGTGTGGATTCCGAAGAACACTCCAGGTAACGAATTCTTTTTATTGAACTGTGTTGCTGGTATTGAATTATAAAAACTGTGAGTGATTTGAGTACTTGGTGAAAATTTTATGAACTGAAAATTTAATTTGATTAACATATGAAAAGACACTTTTCTATTTTAAATTTAAGCGTGTAAATACATGAATAAAATTTTTATTTGATGTAAGGAGTAAACGGGTCTCTAGCGAAATTTGATAATGCAATAATTTATGCATACAGAATATAAGGGGTTTATACTGAGCTCATCATAGACCTGGGAAAAGTAAATTTAGGGTTTCAGGATAGGCCCATCTACTTTTAAATGAAATATTAAAGTATAGAGGAACATAAAATTCACGAGAATTTAGATTGAACTGAAGTGTGAAATATTTTATTGTAAATAATTTGTAAATATTGAGATTGTGTGAATCATAATTTATATCATATGAATAAAAGGGTGTATGTTTTGTCGAAAGATTTTATTTTTGAATTTTTTTATTTTTCTTTAATAAAAAGGTGTTGAGAGAATGAGTAGCCGTGGAAGATTAGCTTGGGGAAGCATAAATTGTTTTGTTTAGGTAAAGATTAGAGGGGTTTGGTTTTGAGTTCAGCTATGGTAGGTAGAAATTCATAAGTGGGGCACGATTACAGAAAGGATAAATTGCAATTAATATGGTCACCTAACATTGGGGCACGAATACATAAAGGGAATACACACTCACATATCCTAATACCATAGTGCAAAAACTCCCGTAACTCCCTGGACATAGAACGTTCAACAATCCCAATGTATGTATATTCATTAATCAATTAGATGTCTGCATAGTCCTTAAGTGAATCTGTGAACTGCTTATATTAGGGAACACAATATAACTTTTGCACAGTGGAGATCATATTACTTCAACGTTCCTAGTGTGCCTATACGAATCTTTAAATTACTCCTTGAAATACATGTTCAGCACATCAAAACAAATGATCAAAGTGTGAAAAAATAGCGCACTGATAAAATTGTAAATAACCTGCTACAGAATACGATTCATTTAATATTTACTAACATGTAGAACCTCATCACTTGTATATGATTTAAAAACTAGATTAAAAAAACACGTATGCCCATATCCGCGAGTCTATCACCTTTTACATTGGAGTAATAAATCCAATTTTTGTACAAAATTAGTACACTAATAAAAGACAAACAATATTTATCGCAAAAACAAAAAAAAACTACTATTAGAATGTGCTGGTAAAAGAAACAAGAATAAAAATAAGTGTGTGCCAAAAGTTTGTCCTAAAAATATAAAATAGTTCCACAACAGTAAACCTGTACGAACCACATTTACATGGTCGGCTTTGGCAAAAGTGTTAAAATAAACAAAAATATTGTAAAACAAACAAAAACAACGAAAGAACAGTAACGATTGTGGCTCGAACATAAAATATGATGCCGCTAGACTGAATTTGAATGAGTTAGGTTTGAATTGTAGGCTATTATGTAATGACGAAGCAAACGAAACTTATCAAAGTAAACGAAAACTAATGAAAAACAAACAAGCTCTCTAAATTTTGTTATGAAAATGGAAAATGGGTGCCCCCAGCTGAATAAATAGACGTCGTAGCATTCCCCTTTATTATTAAAATTCTAACCCCTAGGTTATTTTAAACCTTAAAGTAGTTACTCAACCCATATATAAGCGCAAGGAGATCGTTTCAACACGTCGTTCCTGTTAGAGTCAGTTTTATCATTATTTTCTTAAAAATATATTAAAGCGTGATTTGGTGGTGAATCTTATGCCCATAACATTTAAAGTTGAACCCATTTACCACAACATACACTTCAGTTATACTTAAAGAATCGCTATTCCAGATAAAAGCAAAAGCTATTCCCTGCAGTAAAGCAATCAGCAAGTGCACTTGAGATATAACCTTTTCCTCTAATAAAGTTTCAACACCCCACGCACAACACTCAAGGGTATAGGAGAGATGCTAACACCCTTAGGTAAAGTGTAAAGACAAGGAGAAATGGTAGAATACCACAGAAGTACAATTCGCGGGAACACTTCGTTTCAGTCCACTTACATATAAGTAATTGGCACTCTGTACGTGTCAAAACGAACTGCAAACATGGTTGCGTATCACTCACTGATTGGCGTGATACCTATCTCCGCGTTTTAATACTTGATTTTTAATGTAGAATTATTCGTTTTAATTTCCATATTTATGGAAATGTCAGATCCAGGCCCGACATAAAATATGCAAATATTGTAATTGGGGAAATTGCATGTCAGCTAAAAGAGTTCTCAAAGACATCAAACAGGCAAAGGTTCGTTTTAAAGCCTTTGGTATCTGCAAGATAATTAAACGTCTTTTACATATTTTTCGATCTCACAATTAAAATTCTGATATTCTTAGTCGCTATTAAAACGAGCTATAAATGCCAGCTACAAAAATACAGAACTGGCGTTTAAGAGCTTTGTCGTAAATTGCGATGTCAAATGCGCTCGAGAAAGCAGCTTATGTCAGTTTAAGGCGTCCCAGAGACGTCTTATATGATTGAATTTATATAGTAGAAAAATATGGAACGCTCATTTAATTTTATTTAAAAACAAAAGAACAACTTTCAAAAACATTTACTAAAGGAACGTATTAAGATCTCCTGTTAAAAAATTAATTTTTTAGAAATTAAGGCTGTATACATTTTTTGGAAGTTTGACGAGTGGAGCCCCGCACCGGCAAGAACGGAGAAATGTGTCCGGGCAGGTCTGGGCCAAATTTAAAACTTAATGAAAAACCTATTCCCACCCGAAATTGAAACAAGACCGGCGAATTCAATTATCAAAATAAAAATCAAAATAATTTAAATGACTTCACTTAATCCTTTCAACCCTGATTTATTTTATTCGTTAATAAGTAAACTTTTTCTAACCACAGGATTTAATAATAAGCAAAAAGATGAGAAATGTCAATTTTTACTAGTTTATTATAATAATTGTTATAAACAAAGCTGGGACATGTGTACCCCAATAGGTATTTAAATTAGGACGTATATGTCGCAACAGCTACTTATAGAATAGGACGAAGCATTTGATAAAAATAGCAAATCTAGCAGATGAATTTGGTTTTTTCTCCTTTTTGTTTTGAGCGTATTTATAGCAAGGTCTTCGAGTATCGATTTCCTGAGGCATGTTATCACCTACGTTTAGTTGTCGTTCAGATGACTTCGAATGTCGCCTAACTTTTCGAGTGCGTTTCCTTCCAGCAGTCTTCCTACCTTTTGCAATAAGACTTTCACAGCAAGAGGCACCAGATATTCAATGACTGTGAGCCGTTTTTGAATGATTTCTTTCTACAAAATGTATGAATTCTAAACTGCCATCATGAGTAGCTTATAATACATTTTTTCCACCATTTTTACGACTTCCTATCAATGTCATATAATGTAGTCATGTGGTCGACGCGTTCTACGCCGCCCATGTATTTATTATAAATTTTGACTGCTTCTGAACAAACAACCTCGACTGACGACCCATTTTTCATTTTACGTTTCTCCTTGCCAATGACAGGTGGATGACAGTTTGTTAAAACAATAAAGTCTTTTGTATCTTTCCATCTGATTGTCAAAATTCCTTTGAAATTTTCTACCATCTGACATTCGCCTCGTTTCAACTTTCTTCCAAATATGAGAACATTCTTAAGTCCTTTTAAGCATGTTGCGATAGTAGGAAAATGTGAACAATGTGAACAATGTGAACAGAAGTAAAAAATCTGTTAAAGCTTAAGTAGACATCGTTGCTTCTAATTGCGGATTCCTGTTTATTTACGACTTTTTCTCCAAGTGTGCCCTTTTGTGCAGTCTCTTCTTTCCCGCAGTCTATGTACATATCGTAGATGTATCCAGTGTTTGCGTCGCATAGGCATCATATCTTGACATTCCTTTCGACTGACTTCAAAAGTATCAATTCTTTAAAGGACGACGACCTTTGAAAGCCATTGCTTCACCAATGGATCGATAAAGGGATTCTTCCTGCGACTGTAAGAATGTCCTCTTGAGGCAGGAAATAAGATCATGTACATAATAAGGTTTTGAAAACTGCTGTGGTACCTTAGGGTCGATAATATATAATTTTGCCATAAGTAGCAAACATTTACCTCTGGACATAGCGTTCATTATTGCTTGTTTATCAAGCAATAGATTTGTTGACTAGTACGTAGCAAATGAAGAAATGTATTATAATGCGTTAAAAGGTAGATCCCTGCAAGGATCATAATTTCACTAGGTGAAGTTCTTTGATTTACTTTCCTTTCTCCTTTTCATTTATAACTAATCTTTGATTAGTACACTGTGAAATATACAGGCTGCTGGAAGATATAGCAAAAAAGCAATTCAGTTCACAACTTCCGTGATACAATTTCGCACGCACAATTACTTATCATTTCAGTGGGTAAGTTTTCCTCGGTGTAAAATTGTCTGCGGTAGCGCTAGCCCACACTACTGAATCACGTACAGTCCTATAATATTGATCGATCGTATTACCATTTATAACATCAATAGTTGGTTCTTCGATGTCTATGTCCTCCATGGGCTTAGATATTGATTCGTCACCATCATATTCAGAAGACAATTCATAATTAGACTGTTCGCTCGAATCGTTTTCACTAGATTCCTCTCCATCCGTAGATTCTATCAAATCAGGAATCTCTGCAAACCTTGTAAGTTCGACAGAATTCAACGGTTTTCATTTATCAGACATGCTAAAAGAACATTTCGGTATGAAGGTTAAATCCATAAATAAATAATGGTGATATATACGTCTCGCAAAAAAGTACTATTGGGGCATAAATGTTTCATAAGCTATAATTACGATAAAAACATTATCACACCATGATTTGTACTTACGTACACATTGTTGAAGTTAAGAATTAACTTATGTAGTTATATTAACCACAAAAACTAAAATGTAGAACGCAGAGAACACAATAATTACAAGTAAACCTAGCCAAAACATAAAAATTGCAACAGAATACATGAAATTAAGTCACTATGCGATCGCAGAAAAAATCACGCGCAGTTGTTTTCCTCCTAAATACAACTAAGTGACTCTAAGGTACGGTAATGTCCCACTTTCGCAAGTTCTAAATATCGTTTTTCCAGTTTAGACAAGTATAAAAGTGGAGTGAGACGTATATATCCCTACAGGGTCGAAAGGGTTAAGTTAATTTTATCATGAATAGTTGGGATTTTAAGCACCCAATTAAATGTCACATTGGACCAAGGGCGAGTTGAGTTTATTAATGCGAGACTGCTCTTTAGGGTAGGGCAGATCTATTGTGATCGAACCAAGTGGGCCATTCTAAATAATTACGACTAACCCTTAAAATTGTCACCAAGATAAAAACTAATTAAATCAATTTGCAAAGTTGGTAGAAAATTTCGTATCGAAATTTAAAGCCAAAAAAATTGTCCAACAAGAAAAGATTTGAATTCATAACATAAGTGACATGAATCTAAATAAAAATTAAAAATAAAACAGTTATAGTTGATAATTCTTTGAAAAATTAAATTTCAACGGCATGGCTTGTTTGAAGGAAAACCGATCTCTGTATGTAGTCGTTGCTTCATCAATGGATTGATAAAGGGGTGCTTTCCGCGACTCTAAGAATGTCCTCTGGAGGCAAGAAATACGATTATCTGCCTAATTGGTTTTTGAAGAGTCCTGCGAATTCTTAGGGTCGTTGAAATATAACTTTGCCATGAGTACCTAACACCTATCTTTGGACGAAGCTTTCATTATTGCTTGATGACCAAGTGATAGATTTGTTAACCTGTACATAGCAATTGAAGGAATGCATTGTAGTGCATTACGAGGGAGATGCCTGTAAGAATAATAATTTCACCTGGTGAAGTTTTTCGACTTCTTTTCCTTTTCTCCTTTTCATGAATAACTAATCTTCGATTAGTATACTGTGAAATATACATGAAAAGGCTTCTTGGAAATACAGCAAAAAAATAATCCAATTCGCGGCTTTCGTAATCCAGTTTCGCACGTACAATTACTTGACGTTTCAACTGGAAAGTTTTCCTCGGTGTAAACTACTGAATCATATACTGCTGTTGTCCTCTCATCTTGATCCATGGGATTACGATTTAGATAATCAATGTTAGTTCTTCGAGTTCTATGCCCTCCATAAACTCAGATATTGATTCGTCATCAACAGTTTCAGAAGACAATTCATAATTAGACAGTTCCTTCGAGTCGTCAAAACGTAAAAACTGTAACAGAATAGATGAAACTAGGTCACCATATGATAGCAGAAAGATTCATACGTAGTTGTTTTTTCTTAACATTCAACTAAGTGAGTCTAAAGTGCGATAATGTCCCAGTTTTGCAAGTTATAAATATCGTTTCCTCAGTTTTGACACGTATAATAGTGAGATAGGACGTATATGTCCCTACAGTGTCAAAGGAGTTAAGTTAATTTTATCATAAACAGTTGGGATTTTACGCACCACATTAAATTTGTCACACTGGACCAAGAGTGAACTGGGCTTTTTAAGGCGAGGCTGCTCTTTGGGGTAGGGCAGAGCTAATTTGGCGGAATCAAGTAAGCTATCCATAATAATTAAAACTGACTTATGTCAAAAACTTGACAATGCCAGATATGATTGACAAAAATGCCAAACGTAATTGAAAGTTAGGTTGATGTATCGTCGTGTGCACGATTTAAATTTGTAAATTTTCCAATTGTCGTCATCGGTCTCGGTGGCGTAATTGGTAAACGCATGGTTCCGGCAAAACCAAGATACAGATTCAAGTCCTGTCCAAGACCTTATATTTTCTATCTTTCAATTACTAGCTCGATTTGAAATGATCATTTGGGCTTTGCATAAAAGTCTAAGTTATTATTTCATCTTATTCACTATAATACGATAGTAATTATCAACTTACCGTGTGTAATTAACTACCTAAAATATTTATATATATATATATATATATATATATATATATATATATATATTAAAACGTTGTATATTATATAAAACGTTGTTAAATATCGGTATGCTCTAAACAGAAATAAAGGTTTTTGGCCAGCGCAAGCACCAAGTACTTTTAATCAATTCAAAGTGTTTCAGTTCTACACTTCCGTTCTATACAAAAATGAACGCAATAGCAATTTACGCATTTTGGAAATAATTTTCTACGCTTGTGTCATACATTGTAGCGCAGTGCAAGTTAATTGGGTAATTTGTCATCCTGGATAGCAGCTTTGCAGGAGCACATTAATGGGACAGAACTCAGATAGCTTAACGAGACGTGGCACTAAACGCGTAACTTAAGCTTAATATTGAATTTGAAAGCAATGATAAATGGATCAAGTAAGAAGAATAAACCACATCTCAATCAAATAATTTGATCACTTTTCTAAATCGCAAATTACCGGTCATTGGTCAGTTAATCAACGCGTATTTCACAGTACCAATGAGTTACTAAACTTCATTTGAATGTGCTAAATGACAACGACAAGTAAATGCAATCCAAACAAGCTTGGGTACGAAACTATTAACGTAATTACAAACTAGAAAAGCTGTGTTTCTAATTAGATATTTTCAAACACCATTAAAGAGACATCTATGTTAATTCCTTCTAACTGAAAGCTACAGGAACAAGTATACAAGCTCCAATTACAACAGTTATGAAGTTTCTAATGGTACAAAGTAGCCTTACTAAGAAGAACTTAAGGATTCTTTTACATCGCTCTCAATTCTTTAGAAACTATAATTATTAAAAAATCTACATTTTAAATTAGTGGACCTGCAGATTGTTCTATAATAAAACTTATTCTACACTAGATTAATATAAATCTAATTCGATCAAAAAATAAAAACGTGTTCTTGCGAACAAATGGTTCTAGTAAACTGACTTCAATAGATAGTTCAATCTTCAGTACAAGCAGATCCAATATAACATTAACTACATAGGAAGTAACATTCAGTTTACCCATTCTTATTACAATTTTTTTTTTTAGTATGTCAACAATTAAAAGGGACTAGGTAAATAGAAAAATTCATTATCATATTTCAAAACTAATTTCGAAAGTCAAAGCTTTTTAGATTAGATTTTAATTAGGAATAATTAAAACTTTAGTAACTAAATGTTCAAAATCAACAACCAAGAATAATATACCACATGTAACGCGTAGTGCTACGATAGATATAAATTAAATAGGTGACAAAAATTTAGTACATTTGAATGGACAAACGAAAGATATAAAAGCACCCTTTATAATAGATTTCAAAAATAATTAATCTTAATTAAGCATGATAATTCTTTTGTTTTAGAAAATATAATTTCAAATTAGGGCAGTTAATACAACTGAGGCAATAACAATAAATTTTCTTAAAATAAATTAGTACAATTTAATACAATATTAAAATAACGCATTGTCATTAAATAGAATAAACGTCGCGACAATAAAAACCTCTGAAATCATGCAATATCATATATATATATATATATATATATATTACTCATATTTAGACCAGGGTAGAAAATTAAATAATCAAATCAAATAATTTTAATTACCGTGTATAAGGAATTTCATTAAATAATACGCTTTATTAAAACCTTGAAGCATAAATAAACTCGGTCGTTTCAGTAAAAATAAGAAATTTAAATTATCTATAAGACGCTTTACATCAAAAGAAGCAGTATTGAAAAGCGCAGTGGATAATTTAATTATTCCTAAACAAATGGAAATTACGTGCAAAGTTTATATTAATTAACCCTATTTTAAGTAACCGGTAGTAAAACAAAGTGTACATATAATAATTAATATTTAAGGTGTATTCGCTAAAAATGAAAAGGATGGAAATCAATTTTAATTGGAGTTAATTAAACCGTTAATAACATATAATAAGCATAAAAGCTTGTGAAAAACCCAATAATAGTCAAATCGTAGGAAGGTTATTTAAAATGTTACGTTTGAACACCTGCGTGTTTTAAAAGGCAATTTCAAGTTAATTTGTTTGGATAAACATGTTGATTCTAAGGATATTGGAAACGATCAGATGCTTTAGCAGGAAATACAGAACACCTGCGTATTTTTAAAAAGCTCATTCTGCGTAAATTTGGCAAATAATTAATGTTTCAAAGAATCTTGGAGAAACCGGGACTTAGTATTACGAGAATGTGCGATACGGGTTTATTAAACCCAGATAACAGTCCGCGTGGACTAAAATATAATCGATAATAAAGAATATAAATTTGCACCAATACGAACAGGTTAGAAAGGAAAAGAAAATGCGTCAAGCAAAGACACATATTGTAAAGGGCGGGATTTAAGCAACGTCAAGGGGTTGCGATTGGTTAAAAATAGGATGCATATATCAGAGGTAGAACAACAATTTCTGTATAAAAGTAATTAGTTTTCTCGGACAACTTTGCGGGCCGTGTTGAAATTTTCTGAGATCTCAATGGGGTGAGTACTAAATTCATAAAAATCGACGTGCAGGCTACAGACTGGGAACGTAGAATGAGGAATTCGTTGGAATTACCCGTTTTAGGGAACAAAGCGACGTGTCGGCTATTCGCTATATATACAGGCGGGAATATGTGTTTTCTCTCTTAGACTCTTAGACTTTCGACGATTCGATGCGTTAAAAGCTCGTGCATCCGCGACTTGATATTAAACAGTGCATTTTAGTTTGATTAAATAATTTAAAGTGTGCTAGTATATTTTAGTGACTCAAAATAGTTGGTTATTTTACGTGCTAACATGAATGTACTTCAGTGCACTTAGATACAAGGTAATAAAAGTTTATTATCACGGTACCAATTAGTAAAATTTACAACGACAAATGTATACCCAAAAGTAGGCAGTTTTGGCGTATATTGGTAATATTGGTAAAAGGAAGTATGAATTTCTTTGCTATTTTGCGGGGTGTTAATGACTAAATGGTTCGTAAATGTGTCTGCATCCACTGAACCAGAGGCAGATATACACAGATGAGTTCGGAAAAGCCTAGAAACAACTTTAAATTAATGGTGATGGAGAACATTTTTAAAGCGTTGACAACTTGAAGCTGTAAATAGAATCCGGTTGGAATGGTGTGATTTACAAAGGGACGATTACACTGAAGCTACGAGGACAATAACCTTCAGGTAAATTGTACTATTTTGTTTGACATTTTTGTGTGTATTGAATGACTTTATAATTGATTTACTTTAAATGGACATTAGTGGAATTTTTCTAACCATAAAATTTAATTTTAAGATGAAATTTGCTTGTTTAAGTAAAAGGGTATTTTGTTTTGATGTTCGGGAATAGGATGAAACTTTGGGTAGGTCTTTGAGCTCAATTAGACAAACCTGGTTAATTAACGTAAAGGGTGGTAGATGCTCCTTTATACTCAGACTCCGGTCTGCTTATATTGTTATATTAATTAGTAGGCATCCAACAAGGACTTTAATTTTGGATGCACAGTAAAATGATAATAAAATTAATCCGGAAATTCTTTTTAAAACTGAATTTTATGTTCAAATTTAATTTGAAAATTTAATGTATGCTGAATATTGATGTAAATAGAGTTAACGTTGATGTTTGTGGTAGGAATGTGTTGTTTAATTTTTATGATTAAGAATGGAAGTTATCTAGAAGAGCAGCCGAGGCGATTAACAGAAGGAATCAACGGACCAGGTGATTTAAAAGGTTTCACAGCATTCTTGACGCCCAAACTGTGGGGCTCGAATGTTTTTTTTAAAGGGCCAGTACCTAGAGATATGAGAGGTTTCACAGCATTCTTGGCGACCCAAAAGTGAGGCTCGAGTTCCAAATAAAATTTTTGTTATTTTATTCCAGGAAACTGGCGATCTGAGAGAGAGTTTCTGTTGTGTATAAATTTAAAAGTATTTTAGAGTGTGTGAGTGATTAGAACGTATGCAGAGAAAGGAGTGGTTAAGGAGTCAAGGAGTGGAAATTGGAAGTGACGATAGTGCATTGTGTGGGAAAAATTCGAAAATGGAAGAAGCAGGAGGCAGTAGAGATCAGTCGAGGACGGAATCAGGGGATCAAGGAAACGAGATGATAATGAGGATGCTTGAAAGAATGAATGAGACGTTAGTGGTAGGAGGACTCAAATCGAAAATTAGAGACAGCTGAGCGATGAATCTAATAGAGCAGGAATCGAATCGAAGAATTTGACCGAATGAATGAGACATTAACAGGAGTTAGGAAACCCTAAGTGAGAAAATAGATAAGACGAATCAAGAAGTTTCAGAATTTAAAAATAGTCTTACCGTAAAGATGGGGGAAGTTGAAAATAGGGTTGATAAAAATGAGCGTGATATTACAGGTCTTCGACAGGAAATGGGACATTTAAGGTCCGAAGTACGCATTTTTTGTGAAGAAGAGATTAATGTGAAAATGACTGAAGTGACGGACTCATGTAGGGATCAGTTAGGCAGGGTAGAACGTGAAGTTAGTAGTATTAAATACAACATGTCAAATTTAACGGGGGATGGTCCCAGATTTTCTACAGGTGGAGTATCATTGGACCAACACATGAAGTTTTATGGTGATAACAGGGTAAATCCACAAATTTTTATTAATAGTGTAAGAAATCTAGTGGGAAATTTATTTGACGAACAGACTAAACTGAATACGATAAAGGCTTTATTAAAGGACAACGCGGAAGCATGGTACAATTTAGTAGGACAGGACATAGACACGTATCAGGACTTTGAAAACAAATTTTTAAAACACTACTGGAGTGACCACAGACAAGACCAGGTACGAGACGACTTAATTACAGGAAAATTTAAGGGAGAGTTTGCAGGATCTAGGAGCAATATGCCATCCGCAAGTACAGTGTGGCCAAACAACTGAATCCACCATTGACGGACAGACAGATAATCAAGTACCTATCACGACATTTTGAACTGGAAATTAGACAACACGTGGCCTTACAAAACATCACAGAACGGGAGACATTTTTAGAGTATTTGCAGAGATATGACGATGTATGTGTTGGACGGACAAGAGAGATACGAGAACGAAACGTTAACACAGTTAGGTTTGACAACAGGACACCGAATTATCCGAGACGGCCTGACTACAACAGAAATTTTCGACCGAATTGGGAACGACGAGGACAGGAATACAGGAGCAATAGTGCGACTAGGGGACCGACGCCAAGACCTAGTTACACGAGACAGAACAGTTTACCGGAAGTAAACAGGACTGTGACCAGCACGCCGAATAGAGATAGGGACACGGATATTAACACGAGGAGGACGTACGCACAGGTTGTAGAAGGACAACCAGGACCAAGCACGGAAAACAGGATGAGACAGGATTTTTAGAACGCGACAGACCACTAGATTTCTGTGTAAATGTATACGAACATCCACGTGAATTTTTCAAAATTGAGGAGGAAGTAGAGCCAGAAACTGAGGAAAAATTATGTTTGCCAATTATTAATTTAGAAATTTTGAGAATAATGTAGAAGTATTACTTGATACAGGGGCAGAGGCGAGTTTAATATCGGAGGAATTCGTCAGCAAAATTAGGGATAAGGTTTGTGATAGAATTATGCCTATAAAACGTAGCCATTTAGTAGCTCAAATAAAAAGAAGTTTGCTGTAGTAAATAGTGTTGTGGTGCTTAGGATAGATATAGGAGGTTTAAGCTGTGAACAGGAGTTTGTAATTGTACCTGGACTGAAGTTTCAGAGCATTTTAGGTGTTGACTGTATGATGAAGTTAGGGGTTTTGATAGATATGGAAAGGAAGGTAATAAGGATTAAGGATAGGGTAGTGCCATGGAAGGGCAGTTATGAAGTCACAGAGGATGACACGGGGTTTAGTATTAATGTAGTAGAGGTAGAGGATGATGAGGTTAAACAGATCAACACGATAAGATGTCCAGAGGATAAGGAAAGTAGAGGTTCAAGCTTTAGTACAAAAACATGCAGAAATAGTGGGGGTAGAAGCAGCATATCAGGAGCAGGTGAAGGCAGAATTATTTTGACGAGGTTAAGTGGCAAGTTTGTTTTTAATAAAGTAGATTTAAGGAATTCATTCTGGCGGATTCCATTACACAAAAATTCTAGAAGGTACATAGGATTTTCCATAGAGGAAAAATCGATAATTGTAAAGTAGTATCGTTTGGTTTGTCGGCAGAAAGGAAATAAGAATAAATAAGAAACAGACAAGTGTAGGGACTGAAGAAGAAGTGATATTTAAGAGTCAGGATAAGAGGGATGATAAGTTTATTGTATGTGAGATAATAGAGATGTTAAGTATAGATATAGAAGGGGGAGAGATAGGGATGAAGAGTATTAGGTTGGTGAGAAGAAAGACTTGGAGGGTCAAGAAGAGATTAGATTTAAATAGAATAGGGATAGCATAGGTGTATATAAAGAGTAGAAGTAAGTGGTTATAGAAAATAAAGCTAGATATAGGACACATATGGGAGATAATTAGGAATAGGTTTAGGATGAGGATAAAGAGTAAATGTAGGAAGAAAATAAGATAGGTTAAGTATAGATATTTTATATAAGATTAGTGGAGAGTTAGGAATAGAGTAAGAGTAGGATAGGCATATAGGATTAGGTAGGGGAAGTAAAGTATAGTGAAGAGTAGTTAAAAGTTAGGAATAGGATAGGTATATAGGATGTATATAGGATTAGATGGATAAGTAGGATGAAGTTAGGGATAATTTCAGTTTATAGAAGTAGGTGAGAGTTAGGAATAGGATAGGGATATAGGATAGGTGTAAATATTTTTTGGATTGGAGACAAAGTAGGTAAGTTAGATAGATAAGGATAGAGAGATAGGCAAAATTTTGTAAAGATTTTTGGCAGTCTAAATATTTGATATTTGCATTCAAATAAGTGGGATTATTTGTATTCAAATAGGGGAAAATACTCATATTTAGACCAGGGTAGAAAATTAAATAATCAAATCAAATAATTTTAATTACCGTGTATAAGGAATTTCATTAAATAATACGCTTTATTAAAACCTTGAAGCATAAATAAACTCGGTCGTTTCAGTAAAATAAGAAATTTAAATTATCTATAAGACGCTTTACATCAAAAGAAGCAGTATTGAAAAGCGCAGTGGATAATTTAATTATTCCTAAACAAATGGAAATTACGTGCAAAGTTTATATTAATTAACCCTATTTTAAGTAACCGGTAGTAAAACAAAGTGTACATATAATAATTAATATTTAAGGTGTATTCGCTAAAAATGAAAAGGATGGAAATCAATTTTAATTGGAGTTAATTAAACCGTTAATAACATATAATAAGCATAAAAGGCTTGTGAAAACCCAATAATAGTCAAATCGTAGGAAGGTTATTTAAAATGTTACGTTTGAACACCCTGCGTGTTTTAAAAGGCAATTTCAAGTTAATTTGTTTGGATAAACATGTTGATTCTAAGGATATTGGAAACGATCAGATGCTTTAGCAGGAAATACAGAACACCTGCGTATTTTTAAAAAGCTCATTCTGCGTAAATTTGGCAAATAATTAATGTTTCAAAGAATCTTGGAGAAACCGGGACTTAGTATTTACGAGAATGTGCGATACGGGTTTATTAAACCCAGATAACAGTCCGCGTGGACTAAAATATAATCGATAATAAAGAATATAAATTTGCACCAATACGAACAGGTTAGAAAAGGAAAAGAAAATGCGTCAAGCAAAGACACATATTGTAAAGGGCGGGATTTAAGCAACGTCAAGGGGTTGCGATTGGTTAAAAATAGGATGCATATATCAGAGGTAGAACAACAATTTCTGTATAAAAGTAATTAGTTTTCTCGGACAACTTTGCGGGCCGTGTTGAAATTTTCTGAGATCTCAATGGGGTGAGTACTAAATTCATAAAAATCGACGTGCAGGCTACAGACTGGGAACGTAGAATGAGGAATTCATTGGAATTACCCGTTTTAGGAACAAAGCGACGTGTCGGCTATTCGCTATATATACAGGCGGGAATATGTGTTTCTCTCTTAGACTCTTAGACTTTCGACGATTCGATGCGTTAAAAGCTCGTGCATCCGCGACTTGATATTAAACAGTGCATTTTAGTTTGATTAAATAATTTAAAGTGTGCTAGTATATTTTAGTGACTCAAAATAGTTGGTTATTTTACGTGCTAACATGAATGTACTTCAGTGCACTTAGATACAAGGTAATAAAAGTTTATTATCACGGTACCAATTAGTAAAATTTACAACGACAAATGTATACCCAAAAGTAGGCAGTTTTGGCGTATATTGGTAATATTGGTAAAAGGAAGTATGAATTTCTTTGCTATTTTGCGGGGGTGTTAATGACTAAATGGTTCGTAAATGTGTCTGCATCCACTGAACCAGAGGCAGATATACACAGATGAGTTCAGGAAAAGCCTAGAAACAACTTTAAATTAATGGTGATGGAGAACATTTTTAAAGCGTTGACAACTTGAAGCTGTAAATAGAATCCGGTTGGAATGGTGTGATTTACAAAAGGGACGATTACACTGAAGCTACGAGGACAATAACCTTCAGGTAAATTGTACTATTTTGTTTGACATTTTTTTTGTGTGTATTGAATGACTTTATAATTGATTTACTTTAAATGGACATTAGTGGAATTTTTCTAACCATAAAAATTTAATTTTAAGATGAAATTTGCTTGTTTAAGTAAAAAGGGGTATTTTGTTTTGATGTTCGGGAATAGGATGAAACTTTGGGTAGGTCTTTGAGCTCAATTAGACAAACCTGGTTAATTAACGTAAAGGGGTGGTAGATGCTCCCTTTATACTCAGACTCCGGTCTGCTTATCTTGTTATATTAATTAGTAGGCATCCAACAAGGACTTTAATTTTGGATGCACAGTAAAATGATAATAAAATTAATCCGGAAATTCTTTTAAAACTGAATTTTATGTTCAAATTTAATTTGAAAATTTAATGTATTCTGAATATTGATGTAAATAGAGTTAACGTTAATGTTTGTGGTAGGAATGTGTTGTTTAATTTTTATGATTGAGAATGGAAGTTATCTAGAAGAGCAGCCGAGGCGATTAACAGAAGGAATCAACGGACCCAGGTGATTTAAAAGGTTTCACAGCATTCTTGACGCCCAAACTGTGGGGCTCGAATGTTTTTTTTTTAAAGGGCCAGTACCTAGAGATATGAGAGGTTTCACAGCAATATATATATATATGTATGTGTGTGTGTGTGAGTGTGTGTGTGTGCGCGTGTGTGTGTGTGTGTAAAAACAAGAATGTTGTGCTAACATTAAAGTAGATTGAAAGAAATAATATTTAATATTGAATATACTTACATGTTATTAAAGCACCCTGTATAATTTTAATTTTCATGTAAAATAGTGTTTCAAAACAAGCCTGGCAATTGAATCCGTATTTTTATTTCAACTAAAAAAACACAAAGATAATCATTTTATTTCTGTCAAATACATAAGGGAATTTGAATAATGGGTTGTAAATTATTTTAAACCACAAGATTGTAAACAAATCAATTATAACCCTCAAATTTTATAGTAAAAGCGTGTCATAGAAAGCTTTCAGAATTATAAAGGAAATTTATTGATGTACATCACAATTATGTGCTTTAGGAAGTTGGTTTAATAAATTCCATGCAATATAACATAGTTCTTAATAGAGATTTTCAATAAATGGAAACCGCGGACATTATTGCAATTACCACAAAGTATTAAGACAGACGTTTAGCAATAAAAAGTACATAAGTGTAGGATTACACAGACAATGTAATCGTTTCATACAATAGACTGAAAGCGTGAGAATTGTAAAATAAGTATATGAGTAAACTTGAAACATTTATTAACAGACACTGGTCGTAATAAAATATGATTTACAGTGAGAGGACAATAGGTTTGTTGGACCCAACGGAAGTCGAATAGCCAGTCATATAAAACTGGGTTACTTGAAGTCATCAAAATGTAGAGATACGCGCGAATAGAATAGGGGGTTGAGGCTGATAAAAAAGTAATATAAAACGAGGTTACCTGAAAACATTAAAATGAAGAAATACGCACAAATAGAATAAGGGGATGTAGAAGTGATGGAAGACTAGGTTTCCTGAAAACATCAAATGTAGATATACGCGCAAATAGAACAGAGGGAAAGCTTGGATTTGATGGAAGTGGGTTATATAGTACTCGGTTACCTAAAAACATCAAAATGTAGAGATACGCGCAAATAGAACAGAGGGTTGGAATTGACAGAAGCAAGGTTGTATATGGTAATGTACAGAGCTAAAAGAAAAATTGTATGGCCATTCCCGAAGGGAATAAACGGCGATCGATGTGTAATATAAAATACCTCTGTACGTAGCAGAGTATGTTCATGACGCGTGAATACCGATATAATGTCAGAAAACCGTTTTGAAACAAAGGGGTAGGAATTCCTCCATTCAATTGCATCTTTGGAAGACATGTGCATGAGTCAAACAGCTGCTGTGTTTCGAACTTTATTAAATGGTAAGAGGAAAAAAATTCTGCTGGTGACTGGAAATTTTAGAATTGAAAAGTAAGTACTTTTATGTAATATTTTAAAAACAATATTATAAATTTTTTAAGTGTTTTAGTAACAAGAGCGTAATTAAGTGAAAATAGTTATTTGCCCGGACTAATTAGTGATTTAAAATGCCAGAACCATTAGTGTAATTTAGGGTATTAAAAGTATTAGATTTAATAACTTTGGAAATGATGATGATGATATTTAACCGATTTTTTATTTTGATGAACGACATTGCCAATAATTTAGGATTTATGAATGTCTAATAATTAAACGGAAAAGCAACGAAATTTGGAGTGGTGAATAGTGGTTGATGGCTTAGATTAACTTTTTTTTAACAACTACTGTAAGAGTGTTTTTATTTTAGTAACACCTGGCTAGATTTAAAGTTAGGAATTTACTTTCAGAAAAGAATGTTTGCACGTATATTAAAATTATTTTTATGTTAATAGAGGTTAAGTTTAGATTGAATTTTATTTTAATTGATAAAGGAAATAGGTATAAAGTCAGTGATTTGTAAAGAATATCCAGCTACGCCAGAAATAATCTTACTTGGAAGGAATATTTTATTTCTTTATGATCAAATTTAGGATATCAAAGCAATGGGCCTTTATGCGAGTAACAGTCTTCCAGGTTGCAGTGACAGACTCTTTGGCGCCCTCGATTTTGACAGACAAGATTTTTCAAAATAAGTGTTAACGTAATGTAGAATTTTGAATTTAATATTAGTTTTGTATTTCTTTATTTTCTTTTTCTTCATTTATCTATAAAAACCCACACCCACACCACTTCAGTTAGCACACGCACCCTTTAACGGGGCCGTCTCCCTTAAGGCAAATAAAAATTTAATTCATTTAACGCTTATTTTACCCGTAACAATGCTAAATAGGTATACAATGCAGAACTTTATGCAATAAACTCAAACCACGAAATCATAAAGTTATTTATGGGAAATAAACATTAGGACGAAGCTTACGTTCATAAATTATTTCAAAACTACATGGAAAACAGATTTAAATTTATGCATACCTCACAAAATTCAGATTGCTCATTAAAAATAACTTGATTTAATAAACACCGAAATAATTACACCTGTAGTTTACAATGTAGTAAATACCTAAAACCCAGGGTTTAATCATATTATACAGTACAATGTAAGATGTTACCATCTATTCTTTTATATTGCCGAAAATAGAAGGAACGCTAAGCATAATATATTACATGAAATAGCGCCTCTTATACGTGTTTAAATATAAAACCCAAGGGACTCGATACTAATAGACGAATCAAATGTTATTGACTATGGTATCCAGTTCCAATCTATAAAACGCCGGAGAAAAGGACATAACAGACATACTAGCGCTATTTCCGTTTATAAAGGCCTCTTGCTATTCCCATTGAGCAGTTCATAACCCACGAGCACAATAAAAATACGGGGAGTCACTAAATCAACCACAATCATCTGGCCGTATCCGTGGAACCTCTGAACCTAGATGTTCCAGCAAGAACCACTAATACAATTTAATCATATGGCCACACGGCATTTGCTTAATTTTTTAGATATCAATGTATAAATGTCACTGACATATTTAGCTTTCCAAAATTATTATATTTAATACCAATGTGTTCTATCCAATTCGAGACAATTACAAAATTTACAAAAACTGTGATTGTTACACCAAAGACTTGTGTAGAATATTTAATTACTACAAAACCAATAATCATCGCAAATTATTCCATAGCATATTTTTCAAAAATTTTTGTAGACCAGTATACATTATCAGTTTATTCGGATACTTTAATGGATAAGATTTGGCATATAATGACTACGGCTCAGGTGAAACTTATTTAAAAACCAATACAGAAAAAAGATCATTCGGATTGTTAAACAAAAATTATATAAGATGATAGAACTAGATTTACCAAAATACTTATTTAAAAGGTTTTACCATGCAATTTTACAATTTGCAAATTAATGGTTTTGGTTGCTACGTTCTATTTCGTACTTGTAAATTTACTTGCCTCTGTCCCTTTGATTTTAGACTATTTCGGTTTGTACTTATTTAAATAGACCGATTCATTACATTTTCATTACCTTTACTAGTCTTTTTTATTTAATTTACGAGTCCGCATTTAATATGTTATATTTTCTGGTTCCTTATCTAGGCTTGCAATGAATAGTCTAGAATTCCCTAAAGGTTGCTATTTTAAATAATATTGGAAATCACTCTTTATATCTTCATCATTATATTTTCAAGTGTTGGTTTGCACGAGTTCTTCTGTGATAATAATATAAACCCAATCGGACAGTAACAAAAATTCTCATGGTGAAAAAATGTGCTTTCTTTTTTACGCGATTGGTAGGTAATCGAAGTGTGATGTTTTTTTAATATAAATGTTAATGTTATCAGTTCAGATTTTATAGTACATTATTAGCAGGATATTTTACTCCCACATTTTTAGGTTCTTTGAACGAATGCTTGCTAGGTCGTACCGCAGAAATTTCACATTGTCGTTACCACACATTTTTGTCAGCTGTCGTGGTATGCAGATGAGGTTATAATGAGATATGAACCATACAGCTACCTAAGACCCTCACAAGCCTTTGTGCCGAAACATCATTAAATGCCATTAAGTACTTATGGTTCATCGACTTGTTTGTCGCTGTAAATATTAAGAAATTAATGAGCAACACGTTATTTATTTAATACTAACATTATTACAATAAGGACTTAGTGTAGTTTTACATGATTATGTTTTTATATCGAAATATAACTGTGTTAATTGGTTTCGAAATTGTAGATAGACTTGATAATTATCCATGAGCTGTGTTAGTGATTAATTATTGATGTTGGTATGTTGATTGCTCCTAAGCACATTACTATAAAACTGTATTTTCTTGTCTTTATGTTTTTAGTAGCTTCTAGTTGGGGCGACTTCGCCCGCGTCGACCTAGTAAATAATTAGGTAAAATTCATTATAGTTATCTAGGCTTATTTGCGTGTTTAGAATAGGAAATTGTTTTACGCTTGTCGTCATGTTTTCCATGCATCATCGAGTTCAATAGACGCAGTCTAAATTCGACAGTTATTGTGTTTTAACTGTTGCGTATTTGTAATTAATTAGTTGTGTGCTGTGCCAATGTAGAATGTTATTCATTACAGTTGTTAAATGCTATACATACGTTAGTTTGATTTTTACTTAGATATAATGTCTAAGTGTTGGGGGATCTTGGTAGCCACAGGTTGCTTAACCCCCTTCACTGAAACTCGGTGAAATAGGGCATAAAATTAGAAAACAATAGAAGGGGAACGAGCTGTATACACATGCTGCGTGAGAATATCAGGGAACTATGTAGGTTAGCTCAGAATATAAATAAGTGCAGGTACGTATCCGACCAGTTTTGAGACGGAAAACCTAATAACGAAAAAATAAGCGCTGATAAATCTGATGATTAGTATAAAGAAATAGTTGTTGTTTGCGAAATATCTGCAACTAATGATGACTGTGCGAAAAGATATATTGGAAAATATATTAAATCGGTAAATGGTTAAGTGTTGGGGGAACTTGGCAGCCACAGGCTGCTTACCTCCCTTCACAACCACTGAAGGTCGGATAAATAGGGTATATAATTGTAAAACAATAGAAGGTGACCGAACTGCATCTAACAAGAAAGAACAGCGCGTATGAGGAAAGACAATAAACATAGAACAAGAAGAAAATTGTTGAAAGCATATGTGTGGAGCACAGCACAGTATGCCTATGAAATACGGGCAGTCTGAAACGCAGACAGAAAAACGGTAGCAGCCTTTTGAAATGCTGTGCTTCAGATGTATGAGGACGATAGCATGGACAGACAAAGATAATAACAAATAGGTTATAGAAATAGTAGGGGAACAAAGATATCTGTCGAAAAAGATAAGAGAAATAGAAGGGCAGAATACGTTCTAAGGCATTTTTGGGGAATATTATGGGATATATGACAAGCAAAGGTAGGAAAAAAGAAGTAGATGCAGACCTAGATCAGATAGTTATAGATGCAGACTGCAAATTTCAGGGAAATCTGTAGGTTACTTCAGAATAGGAAACAATGATGGTACGCGTCTAACCAGTTTTTTTTCCTCTTCCTTTGTTACACGGGATTCCGGCGAGCATTCCGTTACTGATTCGTTGTTTTCATACTAGTACACCCGTCTTGCGGGTAACATGGTACAATTGTTCATTCGTGACTATACAGTATTACTAATCCAAAACAGAATTATTGGATTAGACCGGGTCACTAGGTCGATTCAGGTTATAGGTAGGAGTAGATCACTAATTCCGGACTGTACTGAATCTCGCAACCGCGGGTTCTTTAGAAGGTAAGGGCAGTATTTTTGTTGCGATACTGAAACATCTCTACAACTTGTTAATAATAAACTATCAAATATTACAGACTAATTTGCCAAAAAAAATTTTTTTTAAAAGATTCATTTGAGTTACCTAAGAACCTAGCGTATTCTAATGTTAGTATAACTCATGCCATATGAGATAAAGATTAAAATACCTTCTTATGTGAATTTTATAATAACCAATAAATAATCAATTAGGCTTTAAAGGTGTACGAGTACAATTATCAATCTGTACCATTCGATAAAGACATTACCTTGAATCAAAAATCACCTTGCAAAAAATGTCCAGCCTTCTTCTTGGGTAGCAGAAAAACTTTATTTTGCAAAAGAGGACTCACCTGTAACAAAAAATAAAAGTGTTAAGCATAAGATTTTCATAATTTAATTAGGAATAATCAGACTTGTAATCAATGTTTAAACAGCTAATAGTCAACGTGCCAAAGTCTTTCATTAATATTCTAAGTTAAACATTTTGTAAATAAGAAATCCAAATCAGATATAACGTTTCAAAACAAACTAATATAATGGGTAACGGATCTGCAAGTGAAATAGTACGGTGCCGCCGATACGTCTACGAGAAAAGCACCTGCAGCTGAGCGCAAGGCTAGAAGTGAAACGCCTAACGCTTTGGTGGGCGAAACTGTGTCGCCTATGCATATTAGAGCAAAGTAAGACGTGGACCAGGCAAGAAGTAAAAGCACGCTGAAAAGTACAATGCCGCCGGTATATACATCCACGAAACCACACCTGCCTACCATATAAATGGACGGACAATGCATTTACATGCAAAATAGTAAGGTGTCGTTCATTCGCGTAGGCGTGAATCGCCGCTAACTGAGTGGGAAGCACGACGTGGACGTACAACATTTATGCAGGCAAAATAAAACGGTGTCGCTCGTATGTAAAGATGCAAATAGCCACTAGAAAGTACAAAACGCGGAGTTGGTAGCCGTTAGGTGCTAATCCATCCTTGTAATCGCAAAGCGCCACCAAGTGTGCGCCAAGTACGACGGGTAACTTTTTACAAGTTAGCATGAACTCAAAGTGTATTACTCAACATTTCTGAGCTAAGTTCTTAATTTTACCATTCATTTCTTTCACACGCGCTTCTTGATTAGGCATTTTTTGTACGATATCCTCTTTAACGTCATCCATTTTCTCCAAAATTTGTACCAGTATACATCTCATTTCGATATTCATTTCGTATATGGTGTTATTCGTCTCTTTTAAACCTAAAGTTAATTTATCGCTCATCTCTTTATATTACCTTTCATTGTTTTCACTATCTGTTTTTAAACTTTCTCTTCCCAATTTTGCTAGATTCTCTTCAAACTCGGTTCGTAATTCTTGAGTAGACGTATCAGATTTCTCATTAATTTCTTTTATATTCTCATTCATTTCCCTCACGCCTTTTTCGTGTTTTTCACTCATTTCCGTGATACTTTTTTCATTTTTTCACTCATTTCCTGCATGTTTATAATTTAACTCAATAAAACACCATCATTTTGGATTCCTAGGTATATCTACTTTTCCAACCTCACACCGCTCTTTTCTCCTGCTCTTTCCTTTTTGAATCTTCCAAATAAACACTCTCTTGAGATCATATCTCCATGCCTTCGGCTCTCAATTCCTCACGAATTTCTATTATACTATCAGTCATTCTGAAAACCAACCAAATATACTTCACAAAAAAATTCATACAAAATTCAAGAATACACGAGACTCTTATTTTCAAGCAGCTTAATCCAGCACCAAATTGGTACGCCAATAAAAGTGATGTGGATTGATGTGGTTCGACATTGTGAGCCAATAAAAGTGCAGTGCACGGAAGTTGTTCTAAATGCACCCCAGACTGGACGTCGATAAGAGTGCTGCGGACTGAAGATGCCCTTAGTTTAATTATTTTAGCTAGCTTTCTTCAAAATAAAACCACTACGATTAGACATAAGATTCATAATAACACGAAATATTTCTTTACAAACAACCTTTCAAATACTAATTACTACATCCACAACACCTTTTCTCTTACAAACAGTATCTTAAATCTAACATTTAAAAAATATAAAACCTCTTATTCTCTTTCTCTCAATCTAAACTTTAAATATTTGCGAACAGAGTGCAAAACTGTTACAACAGTTTTGCCTTACAATAAAATCTTAAATCTAACCTCAAAATATAACTTTTAGACAATCGCTCGCTTATACTAGAAATACAGTCCAAGATCTCTCTTATAATTATGAGCACACTCTTATCTTAATTTCATTCACCATTAGTTCCTTAATTAAATCTTATTATCTACAAATTTTGTCAAAATTAGTCAGATAATTCAATATCTGCCTCTTTAAAATCGGGTTCAAACGTATCTGATCAGATAATATCCTGACAAAACCTCGCCGAAAGCTGCACCCTTCAAATCATGTTATCATGTTTGTACACACATTCTACTCTAAATTCAAATACTAAAATTCTCTTATTATACAACTTAACCAGTAAATAAATGCCATTTTTTAAATTTTAAATAAATTTTAGTTTACCGTAAAAAAATTTGCTGGTAGTTGCCTTAATCCAGGGCTCAATCATCTATTTATGTTCTAAAAACGTTTTAAATAATTTAAGATACCGTTAAACACCAAAATTAACATTCCAATTATGTGTATGTGCTTATTAAAATTAAAAACTTTATCGTGAGGTAGTCGATTATTTATTTATTTATTTATTCTCCATTTTTAAAATCATTCTCATACTTCAAACAATCTATTTACTTTTAAGCATTCAAATACATTTCCGTCGCTATTCTAATAAGTAATTTCCACAACTAACACAATACATGTTAGATCGACCTCTAACTACGAACGTATCCTATGATTTAGCATTATGAGGAGTGACACTCACATTTGAATTCCATTGGGTTATATAGGCAAGCCTCCGTATTACGCCGGCATCTAGAACCTTAACGAATTCTAGTTGTTGTTTCTATGTTCGTATTGGTCTTAAAAATGGGCAGGTGTTCTTACGTAAGCATCAAGAATTTTCATGAACAATCCCTAACCTTTTAATTGGTTGTTTCCAAAGACAGGCGATGCAACATTTAGATTTATCGTGTTCTAACAGCCTCGAGTTATAATATAATTAATTTGATGTACGTTTACATTTCTTATCTCATTGATTCCACGAATTTACGATATTTCATCATTCACCTTATATTCCATTTAAGTACTCGATTATTCCAAAATACTCGTAACTTTTTCTTTGAATATCGACTGATATTTTAAATGAATACGCTTTCATCTAAATACTAACGTATGCTTGGAATTAAGAAGTGTATGCATTTAAATATTGTACACAATCGAGAATTTAATAGCAAAAATGTGGATAAAAAATATATTGACTACTTAATTCAATTCCTATTCATAAAATTGTTTACGCATAATGAATACCGTTGAACGTAAACACGTAATTTACGTACACGATTGAGTACTTAATAACAAAAATGTAGATGAAATTCTTTAAAAACCTTCCTCCTACGCACGGAATATAGTAAATAGCATTATTTATAGTTAAGTTTATGTTTTTTACACATTTATAATTCCTATACTAACTGTTTTCCAAATACGCTTCTATATATAAATTAATATTTGTATTTTTTTATATTTTCCTAATTTGCTCGGGTTTTCGGTGTTGTATGTGATGTTATATGATCTTTTGATTATATATATATATATATATATATATATGCTATGTACTCTCTACACAATTATTCGCGCCCCATCGTTTGGGCGGTCATATTAATTATGCTATGATCCTACAGGATTATTCCTGGAACTGTCATGCCCCGACGTTGGGCCGTCATTTTAATTATTGCTATGAATAAACAGGAATTTATCGTGGACCGACCTTGTGTCGATCAATAACACAACTTGATGTGATAAAGCCGCACTTGGTATTAATGGTGTATTCAACTTATAACTCCTCCTCTCTGTTTAAATTATCAAATTACACTCCCACAAATTTTATCATTCGGCCTCGACTAGCTTTTATTTTGAATTATAAAATGAAGTTAATTCAATTCCATATAATGAAAACAAATATTATGTACAGGTTTTGAAAATTATTAAAATACACTTTTCAATCAATAAATATTGTACATAGTATTATCTCAAAAATCATATGCTTTTCAATCAATCTAAAGTCACCAAAAAACCTATTGTTTTTATAAAAAGAAGCCTGGAACGTTCAAAACCCCTTTATCATATTACGTACTTTCTACGTATGCAAGCTCGTTGTTGACTCAGTCACACTAATTTATATTAATTAAGCAAATTCAATATTCAATATTTAAATTCAAATAGAAAAAAATGTCTTAAAACTAAAAAATCTAACCTGGTCTGTTTTCTTCGTTATTTCCTTCTCCCAACCAAGATTATCGACGCATCCATTATCAAGTAGAATTTTCCATGCATTACACCATCCATTTGGATCAAAATTATTCTCCACCAATTCAGAATTATTATATACTGGTAACGCCGGCAACAAATTCCTTTTATTTTCAAAAATTACAGTTTATTAATTAGATAAATTATTGCCAGAATAGCATTCAATTCAGGTTATTTTAATTTATAGATAAATTGAAACATATGCCAATTCTGACAATAACTAAATAAAAACAGATAGTAACAAACATCGGTGTGATTCGGTTCGCTAGTAAATTGTGGCATCGGTGTGTACGTCAAAATAACCCCTTGTACCCGTCTTAGAGTGGGTTCGAAAACGTTAAATTTCTAAATTGGTGATCCTTGCCTTCCTTCAATGACCATCCTAAATCTCACCCTTTAAACGCCTATTTAAAGTGAGCTGCAGATCTTGGGTAAAAAAATTACAGTTCACTGTGTCTTAACCGAGGGTTAATATTTTGGTCCTTCGAGCCGGATTGTTAGTAGCGGGAATTTAGCACTCTACTAAATACCGGGTTATAAGGGTTATTTTGCTCGTTCATGCCACAGTTCATTTACAAGAATCGTTCACTATAGATAACATAAACAGGTGTATGTTAAACAGACCTTCGCGCTCTGTTGTCGCATATGCTTTTCTATTTCAAATTCGCTTATCTATCCTTGCAATAGTGAGTACATTTGAAATAGCGTAAACAATACAAATCTTTCGTTCTAAATTTACATATTCGTTATACATCTGCAATTTGTTATTAATCACCGAATTATTAATATCACAATGAGTAAAGCGGTTAATAGATTAAAATCACTTCAATCTAAAAAGGAAACCTATTTCCAAAGAATTCAAATTCTTTACGATAAAAGTAAAAACATTCAAGATTCGGTAATTTTAAAAGAATTTAAGATAAGACACGCAACCCTAGATGACACAAAACGTAAATTAGATGAAATCATAGATGAAATCAATACGATAGGGTTTGAAACGGATCCAGAATTTAAACCGAACTACAATGAATTAAACGCTATCGATAAACTTTATTGTTACATTCAGGATGTTGCTAGCGGTCTAATCACTTCGAAAGTTACCGATCAATCTTCTCAAAATCAAACTATGCAGGCAGCTGAAGCTACTGTTCGTCTCCCAAAAATTGATCTAATTGATTTTAACGCCGATTTTCTAAAATGGCCTCTTTTCTACGAAACATTTAAAAGCCTTATCCATAATAATTCTAATTTGGACAATACTTGCAAAATGCATTATTTATTAGGAAAATTACGGGGTAGCGCTCTGGCATTAAGCTCTGGTATGTTACCGACGGCTGAAAATTACTCTATACTATGGGCCGCTTTAATTGAAAAATACGAAGATAAACGCGCTCTAGCTAACACTTATCTTTCTCAGGTTTTCGACTTTAAAGCGCTTCAAACGGAAGGTATTATCAGTCTAAATTTATTCATAGAAAAGGTCGACTCTGCAATCAATGCTCTTCGTAAATTAAACATTACAAACTTGTCTGATTTTATTCTTACTTCTATTGCTTTATCAAAGCTAGACAATCATACAAGACGAATTTTGAACAATCTTTAAAGGGAGGTTCGATTCCTACTTACGATGAGCTAGCCACGTTCGTAAAAAACAAGTTAAAATTTTGGATCGAACCAGCAGTAGCAAAACAAAGCAAATTAATGGCCACACAAACAAGACGAAGGTCTTACATGCCTTCGCCACAAAAGAAGTAAATAATCACGACAATTTGAAATGTGCTTATTGTAAAGGCGACCATCATCGATTAGCTAGGTGTTACAAATTTCTTAATCTTTCTCCGCAAAATCAATTTCTTTTGTTAAAGATCAAAAATTGTGTATTAAGTGTCTCAGTTCTAAGCACGCTTTGTCGTTATGCCCTTCCACGTATTCATGTAGGTTGTGCAGTAACCGTCATCATTCAGTGTTACATATTCCTAGTCCGATTGTTGACACAAATAATCAAGCGTTATCTAATCCTATAAATACAAATGAAGCAATTAATGTGAGTCTTTGTTCAACGTCGACTAAGGAAGGTTCAGATAAAAATTACACGCTTCTTTTAGCGACTGCGATCGTTAAAGTTGAATCAACAATGGGTACTCACCTGCGGTTGAGATTTCTAATTGATAGTGCTAGTCAATGTAACTTCATTACATCTAAATGCTGTCAATTGCTTCGATTGCCTGTAAATAAAACTTACACGTCTATTTCAGGGATCGGTGCGTCTTTCAAACCTGTTCGCGGTCAAACACAAATAGCATTTACATCTCAACATGATGCAGATGTTTAATACAAAATGCAAGCGTTCGTGTTAGACAAAATCACGGATCGTTTGCCATCTTGTGCTGTCGACCCAGCAGTTTGTAAACATTTCAGCAATCTACGTTTAACCGATGAAACTTTCTTTCGTCCAGGAGAAATTCACGGAATTATAGGTGCTGAACTTGTACCTCATATTTTGGAATCATTCAAATATTCAAGTCCCGATTTACCCGTTGCCATAAATTCCACTTTAGAATTTATAATTATGGGTCAAACTCCAATTCAAAATGTCACGACCAATTTACAGGTTTATTGTTGTGTTGAAGGGTCCGAGGTCATAGAACTTTTGCTATAGAAATTTTGGGAGCTTGAAGAAGTAGGTGAAGTCGTTACTCGTAGTTCCGATGATATTAAATGTGAAGAATTGTTCTCTACTTCAACAAAACGAGATGATACTGGTCGATACATTGTTGCTTTACCTTTTACAGAATATCCGCCAAACTTAGGAAACTCCTTTTCTACAGCTTTGCGCAGATTTTATTCTCTAGAACAAAGATTTTCTTTATCGCCGTCATACAGAGTAGACTATAGTGCGGCGATGAAAGATTATATTGAGCAATGTCATATAAACCTTATTCCAAATTGTACTCCTCATTTCAAAGGATACTTTATTCCTCATCACGGGGTGTTTAAGGAAGAATCGGTTTCTACCCCTTTACGCATCGTTTTTGATGCATCGTCTAAAGATGAATTTAATAAATCTTTAAATGACTGCCTTTATGCCGGCCCAAAATTGCAAACCGATTTATTTTGCATATTAATTAATTTTCGATTAATGGAATTTGCCTTTATTTCTGACGTTCGTCAGATGTTTCGCCAAATAAAAATATGTTCCGAACATCAATCTTATCAACGTTTGCTTTGGCGATTCAGCACAGATGAACCATTACAAACGTATCAACTCACAAGAGTTACTTTTGGTGTCAAATCATCTCCATATTTAGCTCTACGTACTGTACTTCAGCTAGCATTAGATGAAGCAAAAAATTTTCCGCTTGCATCCGCAGTTGTACAAAGAGATATGTATGTAGATGACGTAATTTCTTCGGTGGAATCTTTAGATAATGCCAAAGTCCTTTATCATGAACTGCTCGGGCTTTTCACGGCCGGAGGTTTTCAGTTAGTTAAATGGGCCACAGATTCTTCGCATTTAACAAACGAAATATCTGAAAATATTCGAATGGAGAATGTTGTAGATTTCGAAAGCAATATTTTAAAGGTATTGGGTCTTCAATGGCATCCAAAGGTTGATAATTTAACATTTGCGGTTAAAGATCCAAATGAAATCTGTACAAAGAGAAATATTCTTTCCACTGTAGCTAGAATGTGGGATCCATTAGGGCTCTTATCTCCCGTGACAATTTTTGCCAAACTACTATTCAAGGAATTATGGATATTAAAGTTGTCTTGGGATGAAGAAACTCCTCCATATATTAAAGGTTTGTGGAATACCTTTCAACGAGAAATAATTCAGCTTTCCGACTTTAAAATATCCCGACACATCGGATATTCATCAGTAACGTCATTACAACTTGTGGGATTTTGCGATGCTTCTGAAAAGGCATACAGTGCCGTCGTATACGCCCGAACAGTGTCTCTGGATGGCGAAGTAAAAATTATTTTACTATGCGGTAAAGCTAAATTGGCTCCAATAAAAACTGTCACTATTCCTCGTTTGGAGTTATGTGCTGCTTTATTGCTTGCAAGACTATTAAATTGCATCATTCGCACATATTCCTCACGATGCACTATCAAACAAGTTTTTGCGTTTTCTGATTCCATGGTGATTCTTAACTGGAATCATAAATCGCCCCATTGTTGGAAAACTTTTGTAGCCAATCAAGTGGCAAAAATTCAAAATTTATTACCAGTAACTCGCTGGTTTCATGTTGATGGCATTTCAAATCCTGCCGATTGTGCGTCTCGCGGTATATCTCCAAATCAATTTCTTAACGCCGAGTTGTGGTTGCAGGGGCCATCGTGGCTTCTTTCTCAAGAAAGCGATTGGCCTATTAAAATCATTGACACGGAAGAAATTATTTTGGCTGACAATAAACCTGAACAGAAATTGGTTTCACTTCCTGTGACACAATCAGAAGTTCATCCCTTATACGCCCTGATTGATAGATGCAGTTCTTACTCTAAATTGTTAAGCATAACTGTTTATGTTTTGAGATTTGTTAAACGTTTGCCTAAAAGGAACCGCATTTCTGCGGAAGATCTTGTTGCGGAGGAAAATATTCTAATTTCAGCAGTGCAAGATAAACATTTTTTCTCCGAAAAGACTTTTCTGGAAAAGGGACAACTTTGTTCGAAACCCTTTCGACATTTGAATCCTTTTCTTTCAAATAACTTAATTAGAGTTGGAGGTCGTCTGTCAAATGCAAATATTTCATATGATCAGCAGCATCCAGTTCTTTTACCTAAGAAAGATCGTTTTACCGATTTATTAATTGATCATATTCATGTAAAAAATTTACACACAGGGCCACATCTTCTGCTTTCTCTATTACGTCAGCATTTTTGGATTATAGCGGCTAGAAATTTGGTTCGGACACGTGTTCAAAATTGTAATCATCGTTTCAGAAGAAAATCTCGACCTTCTTTTCCTCTTATGGCTGACTTACCGTCTCCTAGGGTTAATCAGGCCAAAGCATTTATGCATACTGGCACTGATTTTGCCGGACCTTTTGATATAACTCTTAGTAGACACCGGGGAGTTAAAGCTCAAAAGGCCTATATATGCATATTTGTTTGTTTAACAACTCGTGCCGTGCATCTAGAATTAGCGTCAAGTTTGTCAACCGACATATTCCTTGCCGCATTTAAGCGTTTCCTTGCTAGAAGGGGACCATGTGCGGTTATGTATTCCGACCGCGGGACAAATTTCGTGGGCGCTAAAAATTATTTAGATTCCCTTCAAGAATTTTTCCGAAATTCAAATTGCCTAAATGCCATTGGCTATGAACTTAGTCAAAGGCGCATTGATTGGAAATTCAATCCGCCTTCGGCTCCTCATTTTGGAGGAATATGGGAGGGGAATATCAAAAGCGTGAAAGTTCATTTAATGAAAGTTGTGGGAGAGCAAATACTTTCTTATGAAGAATTTTCAACGGTTTTAACACAAATCGAAGCGTTGTTATATTCACATCCGTTATGCTGGCTTAGTTCAGACCCTTCGGAACCTCTCGCATTATCGCCTGCTCATTTTTTAACTCTCACCCCGTTGCAGTTCTTGCCCGCTGC
The DNA here is from genome assembly GCA_036346225.1 of Platerodrilus igneus. NCBI lineage: Eukaryota > Metazoa > Arthropoda > Insecta > Coleoptera > Lycidae > Platerodrilus > Platerodrilus igneus. Next base: position 1,372,572 of record JARFIW010000884.1, on the reverse strand, counting down.
CGATGAAACCGGAAAGGCGTTTACGCTTGTAAAGCAACTTTTAGATCAAATTGTTCAATCTTATTGGAAGCGATGGTCTAGGGAATACTTGTGTGAATTACAATCCCGACAGAAGTGGAATACACCTTCCTGTCCTGTTAAGCCAGGTCTAGTCGTGATAGTGATGCGCGATAATTGCCCGCCTTTGCAGTGGCCAATCGGGGTAATTGAACAAACTCACCCAGGAAATGACGGCATTATTAGGGTTGTCACAGTACGTACAAAAGATGGGGTTTATACCCGTCCAGTAGCAAAGCTGTGTTCACTCCCCACGCAGTAAACTTTTTTTTTACATGCGCTGTTTATAGTTTTCTTTTCTTTTCTTTTTTTTCCATTTAATATCAATTTTTCATTTTGTTAAAATCTTATTTTAAGGCCGGAGGATATGGTAACGCCGGCAACAAATTCCTTTTATTTTTAAAAATTACAGTTTATTAATTAGATAAATTATTGCCAGAATAGCATTCAATTCAAATTATTTTAATTTATAGATAAATTGAAACATATGCCAATTCTGACAATAACTAAATTAAAACAGATAGTAACAAACATCGGTGTGATTCGGTTCGCTAGTAAATTGTGGCATCGGTGTGTACGTCAAAATAACCCCTTGCACCCGTCTTAGAGTGGGTTCGAAAACGTTAAATTTCTAAATTGGTGATCCTTGCCTTCCTTCAATGACCATCCTAAATCTCACCCTTTAAACGCCTATTTAAAGTGAGCTGCAGATCTTGGGTAAGTTCATTGCTTTATTTTTGTTTGTTCATGTTTAAAAAATTACAGTCCACTGTGTCTTAACCGAGCGTTAATATATACCCGTTTAAAATTTTATCTATCCACACTTAGATTTATTACATTTGAATTATTGTCGTCACCCTCTGTATTATTATTATCACCAGCCTCAGAATATCATTAAAATTATTATATTGCTTGAATTATTGTTGTCACACTTGGACTTACGACTTTTTCTCACCAGTCTCAGAATTGAAATTTATTCTCACCAGACTCAGACCTAGAATTTATTACATCTCCCTCGAATTATTGTTGTCGTACTTAGAACATTTTCATCCGCCTCCAACTTAGATTTATTCTCACCAGCCTCAGAGCCCTATTATTATTAATATATTTTAGTTTAAATAAATTCCCCAAAATCTACTTACGTTTAATCGGCAATAGAAATTTTCATCTTCGTCGCACTATCTGTCACTTAAACAATTTTCACTTTTAAATATTATTCTTACGCGTTACTCTTAGATTCAAAGTGACGCACCTCGGCCTTTGTTGAGTTGACAACTGAGCTCGTTATCACTGTCGCTGTTAATATATGATTAATATCCCACTTCGTCTGTGGGCATGGCTTACAAGCCCGTCGCTAATCTTAACCAATCAAGTCTTTCCATTTTCTACACTTAAAGTAGTTTTCTGACGTAACATTCTCGTCCACTCAAGTAATTGTTGTTTGCTTGCAGCTGCTTCGTTATCAGCCCATGCGGTGTTTTGAAAAATATAATCGCTTTTCCATATTATACACAAATATCTGATGCAATTCGACTTTCAATTTTCATATATGCTTATTTATTTACGCATTTTTAACTACCTTTACTTATCAAAAATTGTTAATTGTTTGTACGCACTTATACCACGCTTCTCTAAGTTCTATTTCTTATCTCCGTATTATCATAACTGTTTGGAATTCTTTTGAATGCGTGTTTAATTACCTTTATTATGCTTACTTATAAATACGCGTGCTTCTACTGAAAATATCGTTATTTGCATTACCTAAATTAACTAAAATTCTATATACCGGGTGTTAAATATTTGTTATCTACCTAATGCATGAATTACTTATTTCCATGCTAACTATGCGTCTTATTGTATCTATTTGCGTCGCTTAAAACTACTTATACTCTATATACAGGATGTTGACTGCTTACTATTTACAAACTATTTTAATTACTCAATTTTCTCCTAAATAAATGCAGTTTTCTGCTTCCTATTATGATTTCTAATTCCTGCACGACCTTGCTATAAAATACACCCTTAAACAACCCCTTATCACAGCAATATATATATATATATATATTACTGTGAACAATCAGGTACAGCCGCACTGTATTATAAAGATGCAATGACTATGAATTAAAAACCTAAAAATGTTATGATGTGGATTCTAACCTTATTTTGCACCTTTTCTCTTGCTAGTTCAGAAACAAATATGCTGTGGACCTCACGAAAATAAAATGAAACAAAGAAATCTCAAGAAACATTTATGAATAATGTCCAATACATTCAAAAACATATTTCTTTTACACACTTTATCTAAGAAATCTACTTACACATACACAGATACAAAGAAAGTTTACAAATACAAATTCCAGGTAAAGTATAGAAAGAAACTACATTTTATTACTACTTGTATATTAATACAATCTTCGCATAATCCTTGTTGATAATTAAAAAACATGTAAGTCATAAAATTTTCTTTAAAATTTTTATGGATAATTTAAATATACTTTTATTACACCGTTTTCAATGTAGCTGATCAGCAACGTTAAGAAAAAATTTTTGTAAGGGTCAAAACACCTAGAAATCTGACCTCAAATTGCTGAAATAAAACTATCCATTTAGAAATAATTTTCTATACGCAAAATAAAAACTTATACTAACTCAATCTACTTAATAATACAGCCATTGACTTGATAGTTTTACAACAAAGTTATACTTGCTGATAATCTTATCTCTATGACTATCTGTCTTTGCTTATAATTGCAATTAAAAAGATCGTTTCCACTGGAATTAACTGCATCAAAAAGTTTCTGGTTCCAAATTTTTAGATTTCCATTTTTAAACAATCTGCATACGTCGAAATATCTTACAAAAGTACTTTTATTTTTAATAGATTAAAATAGTCGGTGACTTTGCACCAAGATAATTCATCATTTACATCGGAGCAATAAATTACTCTTTTTTGCACTCCATTCAGTAACAATCTATCAATTTTCGTATGCTGCAGTACTTATGTTCAAATCTTGAACGCTAAATCTTCAATGTCCCGCTCCTCATTAACTTCCGTCTTTATATAACAAAATTCTAAATATTTTCCATTACATTCTAGAAGTATGAGGCATTCACATGATGTAACAATCACCATTTCGCGTGTTCCTATCTCTTTAATGGACCGTCAGTTTAAATTTAAGGAGAGCATAAACCTTTCCTATCTTTTATTAGTAAATGAAGCTAACGGTTGAATATCTCTCTCCACCGGGTTTTAGCGTCTTTCGTATACATTCATTCATACGAAATAATTAGCTGTTCTTTGCTTATTTACAAATGATTTATGGTTTTGAGAACACTCTCGAAAGAATATTTTGTTTAAACGAATAAATGCCGTATTTTTTCTAGAACATAAATAGCTTGTTGACGTAGATATAATGGATTCTCAAAAAGTCTGAAACTATATGTCTTTCCGAACAGTGTAATATGTTTCTTAAATGATAAGAGGATTGAAGTATTCTTATAGTGGATGGATCTTTACCTTTAGACACGTTTTACGATCTTCATAAATGCAATAAAACTGATACTTTACAGGAGAATAAATATTTACACACGGATTTTTGAATGCTTTAAGATTGGATATCGTTTTTAAATGGCATGTATCAACACTGTATGTTTTTCAATTACTAGCTCGATCTGAAATAAACATTTACACTGCATAAAAGTCTAAGTTATTATTTTATCTTCTTAACTGTATCGTTGAAAATCAGTTTGCCTTGTGAAATTATTAATATTTGTAATTAATAGTTGGCATATAAGCCTTGAATTTGAGAACCGTTTCCTGTCTACATATGGCATAAGTAAAAAACTTGACACTGTCAGATATAATTGACAAAATATCAAACGTAATTGAAAGTTAGGTTGATGTATAGTTTTGCACGTGATATAGATTTGTATATCTTTCCGATTGTAATCACTCGTCCTGGTGGTACAATGGATAAACCATCGCCCGCAAAACCCGAAGTTCGGACCCTGTCCGAGACCTCATATTTTCCATCTTTCAATTACTAGCTCGATTTGAAATGACTATTTAGGCTGTTAGCAAAATTTTAATATTTTTTACTATAACTTTTTGCAAAAGAAATAAATAATTAATTTTATGGCGATTCTGATCTTGTAAAAATAAACGAGGCGTGTCATTTTATAATCGGTAATGTATTACTCACCCTGTATATTCAAAAGTATTTTACAAGTGTGCAATAGTGTAACTATAATAAGTTTAAATGAATTTTTTTTGGATATTTGCTATACTAAGACCTAACTAATAGCTTCCAGCACTAATCATCGCCTTGTAATAGCGGATTAAGTGGATTAAAAGTACGCCTACAATTTCAACTTCAGTCTATTATTTAGTACAAAGTTTAGTCCAATTTTCAATTTAAATTTACTTATCACTTCCATAGTTACCCGTTAATTTACTTACGAGCTATTTAGTAACCTCCGTGTAAGTGTATCAGGTATTTACGAATTTATCTTTTAATTAAATACTCAATTGGGTAGATTGATGCTGAAAAATCTGTGTAACTTGTTACTTGCAGGCGAACCATCAGACCTATCTTTTTGTAAAAACACTCACTTATACTAAAATTGTTTCAAGATCTATTTATGCATTATGTCCTCAATTTCAAGATGAGATCGTAGTTTATATAAAGTCTAAAAAAGAAAATAGAACATTACAGTTTGTGATAAATTTGAAAAGCTAGAATCTTTGTTGGCATCAGCTGTGAAAGTAGGACATGAATGACTGTGATGTTTAGTACAACCGTGCCCACACTTCATGGATGCTGACATCATTGCGGTAATAGGTATGTATGTAAATTTAGCTCGTTAATTGTTTCACTAAATACATTAATGGATATTTGAATAGCATTGTTACGTCTTTATATGGATAGTTAAAGAAATAAACCACGGCATTATATGAGGACTGCATAAACAATAAGACATTATTTGTTTTACCGGGTATATTTAAGAATCTGCAAGTCTATCAATTTTGTTTACAGAAAGACTTAACATAGACGTGCCCAGGAAGTGAGTTTCGGATATATTTAGCCATAAAAATACAGTAAACTATATATATATATATATATATATATATATATATATATATATATATATATAGACACACACACACAATGTAAAAAAGAATTAATGGCAAGTGAATTAAATTTAGACACAAGGGCATCCTGTCGACGGGTTTCGCCCTAATTGGGGCTCATCTGGACAGAAGTAGCAAAGTTGTAATATTTAATACAGACATATTATGAGAAGTACAGCATCACCTAGCTCACAATTTGTGTCTTCGTGTCGTTACACCTGACATTGCAGGTTTTAGCAACAGTCGGCACGGAGGAGATCCGTATATAGGACGCAAGATACAACTTTTCACTTTTTGGCGTTATTGACATTGAGCTTCCTTGCCTAAAATGTTTATATTTTATTATAATTCCATGATTCAGAACATAAGTACTTCATTTCCCACTGATACCATCATCTTAGGTTTTATTATCTTCATTTACTTTATCTTTAATCTCATTTTCCTTAAAATTTTTCGTTTTAACTTCGTAACTTGTAGAAATGCTCAAATGTTTATTGTTCAACTCACTATCTTCAAAATTTTCAATTAACGCTGACTCTACTTCATTCTGTTCCTTACCTGGATGCTCAATACTCTTTAACTCTGCTAAATTTGCTTCTTCGTCTACTTCCTTTACTTCTTCTAATTCACATTCATTCAAATTAGTACAGTCTTTCTAGACTTCAACATTCACTTCATCATCCTACGTAATATACTCTTCACCACATATAATCATCCTTTACGTCTGTTCGCAACTTTAATTTATTAATTAAACCTCATATTCCCTAACTCATATTTTACGATTTTCATGCTGTTTATACTCGCGAACTGTCTGTTGTTCGTGCTACTAAGTTACGTTTCTTTACGGGTATCAGCTCAATATTTAATTTTTGAATATTATTTTTAATAAAATTTTCCGAAATCAACGATGCTTCAGCTCCTGTATCTATAAGTACTATAATAATTTTATCTTCTACATTTAAATAAGTTTGACAGTACACGTGTCAAAAATATTAACTAGAATTGTACAAAGACGAGCTGAAGAAATACTAGCAGAAGATCAATTTGGGTTTAGGCGAAACAGGGGAATACGGGAGGCTATTTTAGCTCTGAGAGTGATAATGGAGAAAACAATAGAAAAGGGGGAAAGCGTGTATATAGGGTTTGAAAATATGGAAAAGCGTTCAACAATGTAAAACGTAAAAAAATGTTCGAAATACTCAAAAAGATTGGAACGAGTTTCAGGGATAAACAAATAGTACATAGCTCATGCAAAGAGCAAACAGCAGTAATAGAATAAGAGCAAGAACGTAGAGAAGTAAACATTAAGAATGGCGCGAGACAGGGATGTGCCCTATCTTCATTAATTTTTAACTGGTACATTGAAGAGGCAATGAATATTATCATATGCAGGAAGATATTTGGAATTACTACGCAGGGACAAAAATTTGATATGCTTAGATTTGCAGATGATATAGCGGTATTAGCATCTAGCAAGGAAGAGTTAGAAGCTGCTATTGATGAAATGGAAACGGTTCTAACAGAGATACGGTATGAAAATTAACAAAAATAAAACTAAAGCACTAGTATGCATAAGAGGAGAAAACAAATCAAAAACAAGAATACAAATAGGTAACAAGAACTTACAAGAGGTTAAGGATTTCTGTTATCTAGGAATATGGGGAAAACGCAAAAGATATAAAACAAAGATTAACACAAGGCCTTGCTACATTTAACAAGAAAAAGCAACTACTGTGTTCAAAGACAACAAACATAGAAACACGGAAAAAATTACTTAAAACATATGTGTGGAGCACAGCACTGTACGGCAGTGAAGTCTGGACAGTAGGAGAAGCGCACAAGAAAAAGGTAGAAGCCTTTGAAATGTGGTGTTACAGACGTATGATGAAGATATTATGGACAGACAAAGTTAATAACAAAGGGGTACTAAAAATGGTAGGGGAAGAAAGAAATATGTGTAAAACGGTGAAAAATAGGAGAGACAGGATGATAGGCCACATACTACGGCATGAAGGAATAGTGCGGAATATATTAGAAGCAGAGATAGGAAAAAAGAGAAGTAGAGGTAGACCTAGATTAGACCATTGCACACAGATAGTGAAAGATGTAGGCTGTAGGCATTTCAGGCAAATGTGTAGGCTAGAATAGAAATCGATGGAGGTACGCATCCAACCAGGCCAAAGATGGATAAACTAATGACGAAAAGATAACTGTACTTAAACATGTTGATTATTATAAGAAACTACAGGTATAGGTTGTGCAATATTTTCGAATAATGTTAACTGTGTGAAAGAATTTACTAGAAAACTATTAATTCGGCAAATGGCTAAGTGATGGGGAATCATTGGCAGCCACGGGTTGCTTAACCCCCTTCCCATACCACTGAATTTTGGTGAAATAGGGCATATAATTAGATAACAATAGAAGGGGAGCCGAGCTGTATATAGGTTGTGTGGAAATTTCAGAGAACTGTGTAGACTAGCTCAGAATATAAATAAGTGGAGGTACGTGTCCAACCAGTTTTGAGACAGAAAAGCTATTGACGAAAAAATAAGTGCAGATAAATCTGATGATTATTATAAACAACTACAGGAGTTGGTTGTGAAATATCTGCAACTAATGGTGACTGTGCGAAAAGATATATTGGAAAAAATATTAAATCGGCAAATGTTCAAGTGCTGCGGAAACTTGTCAGCCACAGGCTGCTTACCTTCCGTCACAACCACTGAATATCGGAGAAATAGGGTATATAATTGTAAAACAATAGAAGGGGACTGAACTGTATCTAACAAGAAAGAACAGCGCCCATGATCAAAGACAACAAACATAGGAACAAGAAGAAAATTGTTGAAACCATAAGTGTGGAGCACAGCATAGTATGCCTATGAAATACGGGCAGTAGGAAAAGCAGACCGAAAAACGGTAGCAGTCTTTTGGAATGTTGTGCTTCAGATGTATGAGGATGATAGCATGGACAGACAAAGTTAATAACAAATAGGTTATAGAAATAGTAGGGGAACAAAGATATCTGTGGAAAAAAACAGGAGAAGTAGAAGGGCAGAGATAGTGCAAATCTCAGGGAAAAGTGTAGGTTAGTTCAGAATAGGAAACAATGGGGGTACGCGTCTAACCAGTTCCAGGACTGAAGACCTAATGATGATGATGGTGATTTAAATTTAAAATAGGCAATACGTTTTTATTTCAATTCTCTTCACTTTCTAAATAAAATTTTATATACAAACGTAGATGTGCATACTGATTCATTTGGAGGATGTGCTTGGTCTGTCTCTTATTGAAAATCTAACCTCGCAGTCAAAGATTCCGGCATATTCATCGTCTCAGAATATGTCCTGTTGCTTTCTCTAGTTGAACTCTTCCTTGGCACATTTCCGTTATCCACATGCTTTCGGGTCGTGTTCCTATTCTCGGTTGTTCTGGGCCCATTTTCTCTTCCATCGTCTCTTCTCATTGCGTTGTTCTGGCCCCAGTAGACCCTATTAGTATTTACACTGTTGAAAGTTCTCCCATTATCATGTCGACAGTTTGCGACGCGAGCATTGCTATAGGAGTGCGCACGCCGCATATGTGTCGGCTTAAGACCGTGAATTTTATAAGCTGTCTAGCAATATGTACACTGCAGTTGAGCTTTTGCCGTGCAAGGAGCACGTTGTTAAAGGTTGCGTTCATACAAAAGTGAGAGTGGTTCATAATATTACGGTGTATTGTTCCGGCTAGCTTAGTTCAAAACTGTTAAATTCATTAATCTCAAAATGGCAGAGGATTCGGTTGTTGGTCCGTCGAGATCAAAAAGACCAAGAATTCGTAATCCAAATAAATTAACAGAGGATGAACTGGAGGCATTAGCTTTGTATTTTGATTCGGACGGGAACCTTTTCAGAAGTCTGATAGTGAATGGAGTGGTGTTGAAGAGGTCGCAGAAGAATTTGCTCAAGACGCTGACAATAATTACAATTATCAAAGTAACGATGGAAATTCTGTTGTCGAACCAATTGTTAAACCCACTGTCGAGCAAAGTGGTAAGGTACAGTGGTTGGAGAATCCACCACTACTAAAAGATAGTCTGTTTGTTGGGCAACAGAAACTAAATGTACCCTTACCTGGTGATGGAAAACCCATTGACTTCTTTTATCTTCTTGCAGATAACCATTTTTTTTTATTTATTGGTTAGAGAAACAAATCTATATGCAGAGTATATATTGTTACACGAAGTTCAAGAACCGCTTTGTAGAATTAGCCATTGGAAACCAGTTGATACAGAAGAAATGTTAATATTCTGGGTATTTCGTTTTTTATGGGCATACTACAGTTACCTAGATTACGAGATTACTGGCGTACAAATCGTTTGTATAATTTACCAGTAAGAACCTACACGAGTTGAGATAGATATTTAATTATATTGGGGTTTTTGCATTTTGCAGCAAATCCTCAAGATGGCGAAGACAATTCGATGACAGGTTAGACTAAGTTCGACCTTCGGTGGAATTTTTTAATAACAAAATGTTCACGATTTATTCTCCAGGAAAGAACTTGAGTATTGACGAATCGATGCTTTTGTGGCGAGGTCGGTTGTTGTTCCGTCAGTATATAAAGAACAAGAGGCACAGACACGGTATAAAATTTTATTTTATAACGGAAAATAACGGAACAGTTTTGAATATGCAAACTTATACTGGAGCTTGTGATGACTTAGGTGGTAAAGGGCATGTTGCAAAAGTTGTCCTCTATCTTCTTAGAAATTATTGTAATAAAAGTCATAGTGCATATATGGATAACTACTACAATTCAGTAACACTTGCAAGGCAATTATTGGTGAGATGCACCTACTGCACAGGAACTCTGCGTATTGGAAGAAAAGAAACCCTTGAGGTAGTTGGTAAAGCAAAATTGAAGACCGGTGAATCTATCCATCGTTATGGAGGTAATGTGTGAGTTGGCAAATGGAAAGGCAAACGCGAGGTACTCTATTTTACAAGCGAACACGAAAGTCACTTCACAGAAGTAACATTTAGATCCGATAAGTGCAAGATGAAACCTGCACCGATAGCACAGTATAACAAATACATGTGTGGTATAGATCTGCAACATCAAATGTTGTCTTATTATCCAGAACACAAGAAAGCTATTCGATGGTACAAGAAAGTTATTACGCATATTTTTGAAATAATGATATCCAATTCATTCAGGCTGTATAATAAGTTCTCTAGACTCAAAATGCCATTCTTAGATTTTCGCCATTTACTTGTTGAAACTTTGCTGGTAGAGAATACTACAAAAGAAAATAGAGATCAACCAAAGGAGAATACATCAACCTTGCCTCTTCCATCAAAATATGCAACAGGCGCAGTGGTAGGAAACTTCGAAAAAGATGCCGTTAGTGTTCAAAACGCGGTATTCGTAAAGACACAATGTATTATTGTAGAACATGTACAGATTTGCCAGGACTATGTTTAGATCCATGCTTCAAAGACTTTCACGACAATTTGAAGTAAAACAAATATAATTGATTTGTGGAGTTAGTTTTTTTGTTTATGGACGGTTTTATTTTTATAGACTATTTTATTGCTCTATCTCTTTCATATTTACTATTGTGTTCAGTTTTAGTTACTTCCACTTCTAATATGAATTTTCTTTTTTTGCATGTATTTTTTAGTACATTATGTTTATTTTACACTTTGTAGATAATAAAGTCTTAAACATAAATTTTATGGCAATATATTATTGGTGACACATATGCGTCGCTGAGCACTTCATATTAAAAACATGCGTGCAGTGCTGACGACAACACGTGTGCGTTACACGTCATTGTCTATTTTAAATTTTGTTGTTGCAAAATACTACGTCACCATCAAACTTTCACAAAAGAAAGAAAGCAATAACCATACTTTCAGCGTATGGTACCAGGTAACTTGGTCAACAGCGCCAAGAGCAGCGAACATGTTATAACGTTCTGGTCCGCTTCTTTTCAGGTATCTGAAAAAGTGTATGGGCTGATTCCGAGGATTTCTGGTTTGACCCATTTCATCATATCTTCGTAGGTATTCTAGGAATATGTCCCGGTCTACGTTGTTTTGTTAGGAGATGCATTGTCTTACGTCCGTTTCAAAATGTCCAGTTGGATATTTAATTATCTGCTTGTCCACTAAGGGAGGATCTAGTTGTTTTGCCACACTGAATTTTTTATAGCATAAAGTTCCCTGGTTATACCTTAATTGATGATGTGTTTTCCCATAAAAAAATTATCCGTTACTTTCAAAATGTTTTAAAAATTTTACCTCAAAATCTTTAAATGAACTTAATTCACCTTCTATAAGTCCAAACCAAATTTCGGCACTTCCTTTCAACATGGATCTTACTATATTTAATTTCGTCTGTTCATCCCAACTACTATAATTACTTTGATAAAATATACACTATTTAATTTTTAGTGAGTCCTTCTTTGACGATCACATTGACACCAATTCGCAGGTGCATCATGCACACGCTCGCGCATAGACATTTTTAGGCATTTTCATAATGCGTTAATTTATTACTTATACCTATCGACACACTTGCAAATAATCTGATTAACCAATTCACCTGTTCCTGATACATCGATTACATTAATTATCGATAAAAGAGTTACTCGTTTAGCTGGACCAATAATATACAATCAATTTACTCAAAAACGCTTCACAATTTTGTGCTATACCAAGTCTAACAATGAATATAGTTCGTTCATTATTTGTTGCATCACATTATATGGAGAGTGTATGGATTAAACGACCTCTGGTAATCAAAAATTCAACCGCGAGCATTATTTCTCGGTATAGTTAGTTAAAGTTTTGCGAAAAAATCTTTTTAAAAGCTTTCTAAAATTGTGTAGTTTTTTAATTTGTAACAAAACTGCATTTAAAAAATATTGCGCGAACTGAAAGACCTTGTATTTGACATACATGTCTAAGCACAGATTTATAATCTTCTTTGTAACGCATACCTCAACGTTTATGAAGTATCGAAAATAGCGACAATAAATTTTGTGATTTTTCAAAAATCATGGTAGGCGTAAATTTTTATTAATACCAAATTTCGTTTATTTTAAATGTGGCAAATCTACGTGAGCACTAACTAGTTCCACATGGCACCTCATGTAACATGCAACACGCCAATAACAATCAAGAGCCACGACAAGCACTTCCCATGAAAAGTTGTAGCAGGAACCGAATCTAAAACCTATACGGTTCACCTATGAAGATCGTCGCCGTCAGCTTTCTGTTTTGGGCAGGAATGTCCCAACAGCGGAAATTAGTAGCATACCTACTTAATGAATTCAACGTACTATTTACATCTCCTGATATTTATAAATGATAGAGGGGCATCATTCAATTTGATACTTCCTATTATCCAAACATTCTGCGCAACTAATAAAACTGAGATTATACCGGCACTGAAGACTAATCTCACCAAGTTCTTCCCTTTTTGCAATAATTTATATTTCCCTTACTAAACAATTTTAGATCCACAGTTAATGTTGCGAAAATTGAACGAACCAAACGTTAAAAATTGGTATTAGCAATACCTGAATCATAGACCTAAAATATATTTTTATAGTGGAATAGATATGTGACATTCATAATAAAACAATGACATCAGAAGATTAACTAAACATTCTGTTATTTATAAGCGTTCGTGCATGGATACATGGTCAACTAAAACTAAAGCTAAGTAAGGCGAAGCGGTCATAATTATTAGCATTCGATTAATAGAAACATCAAATTTCGAAATATGTTATGACTTTAAGCATTTGTACTTGTATATTAAGGGTATAGAATGCTAATAAATATGAACAACTTCAATTCAGTACTATTTAATTTAATGAAAGGAATTAACTTCCTGGGCAGCAGTATTTTTTGAACAAATTTTCAATTAATTCACCTCAAGTAGATTGAAAACTACTCATTAAAATAATAAAACAAACTTATTTAAATGCTAGTACAGTTTCAAAATGTTAAAATTGTAATGTGGTACAATAATAAAGTCAGCAAGAACAACATTAAATAGCACCAGTTTTAGGAGAACGCTTGCGACTTCTTTCACTTAAAAGACCTAATAGATCAAAACGCAACGGAAACTTAAAAAAAATCAAGTCATTCGATTATCAAGATCTTTTTATTTTAAATTATTCGAAAAGTACTTTTGGAAACTTCCGGAGGTGACGCCACACTATTTTTTGGAATAGTTAGGTGTGTCTCGTGTAAGAAACAGGTGGCTGTGTGACGTAGTTAGTATGCGTGTGACTACTATGCTCAATTTCCCGGGTTCGAATCCCGACACGGACCGCTTGAAAAATGTAGGACACGCCCTTGTTTAGACGAGATGTAAAATGTAGGATCCGTGTGTGAGTGTTATCACACACGCTAAGAATCCATACCTTACTTGAAATACATACATGCATACATGTAAAAAAACTCGCGTCCCTGGTCAATAGTACACTCAGATGGAGTATTGGGAAAAAAATCAAATGTCTCTCATGTAGTAAGTGCGAGAAGCGCCCCAAATGTTACAGAAGAGATACTTGCAAAATTGATTCCAAAAGAATGGAATACGCGTTCTTCCCCTTTTTAAAAGGAATTTCGGTGCACATTTTTTACTTGCAATGTTTAAAGAGCCTTCGTACTTCCATTAATTAGTGATTTTATTCTAACTGTGGTGTTCTGATTATATGGGGTCATCCTGTCAATGCCTCCTAGTAACAGAGTTAAAATATTGATATGAACTTATTATACATTATCACATTAAATGTATAATACGCATAGGAAATATTTAAAAGTCCTTATGTGCATAATTAAATTGTAAATGTCTTTAACACTAAGACCGAAAGCACCTTAATTTGTCAAGTTGCGGAACAAGTTCTATTTTGAAGATGTGCATGTTACGGTTTCACGATGAACACCTGGGGCTCGGTGTCGTGTAGGTGAAAATGTCCATGATTGTGGACAGCCCTGGCTCGACTTACGCTGGATGCAGTGCAAGTCCTCGTGGCGGTGATTGCAATCGGATTTCCATAGCTTCCATCCTAGCGGCTGGTAATAGAACGCTGACATACGGCGGCTTCAATGGCTTTTAAAAATTGAAGGGTCCTTATAGCGTAATGTTCCCAGTCCTGGCGTACTGGTTGGCGTCACGTGCGTTAGCAGATGATCCTGAGAGCCCTGTCTTTGGAAGTGGTGCGGGTCCAAGCTGTATAGGGATCCTGCCTGTAGTGTTGTGAGAGTTCACCTCATTTAATTCCATTAGATTTGGTGGTCACAATGACATAATCTGAAGGAAAAGCCTTAGTGCACGATGAGCTTGATGATTTCTGTACTGCACTATTCCAAGTGTCCTCCAAGAAGTTTGGTAGCTCTCTTAAAGACAGAACAACAAGAAGTGATTTGCTCTAGTGTTTACAGCTCTTTTTATACTGAGGTTTCTATGTGTTGTACGCTCAGATGGTTTTATTTTTGTTTCTAGCCCATTACAGTTTGAGGGGCGTTTTATACGGGCATGCTATTTATTTGTATGCTGTGTGCTTTTTGGTCAGTTTGTTGGGACTATGGTTGCTTGCATATTCCTACATAATCAACCTTCATTCTTATACATTTTCATATGTTCTTTCCCACAGGAAACACGAAAAATACATTTGCTATCTTTGAATCATCCAGTAAAAAATAAGACGAAGTATCACTTACCTTGCATTTTTAAGTATTTGGTTCCTAATTTAAAAGGTTGTATTTTCCTTGAGTGGTAATAATTATCTTGAATTTGTGGCAATTGAACGAATTTAGACCTGGTCGCATTTGCTTATGCCACTGTTATTCTAGCGCAACCTGAGTTTTCCGGTTCAGATAAGTTTTCGGGGTAAGTCAAAACGTTGACAGTTTCTTTCATCTTGCATTTGCACTAACTACCGCTTCTAGAACTGGCAAGTCTTTATCCGGTATGATGGTCTAAGCCAGTGTCTGTACGGTTGCAGTAACTAAATTAATTAAGCAAGTATCTGCTTAGCTAGACTGCTGGACACACTTGCACAAATACATAATTTGGTAAAAATTAACCGATTATAATGATAAATTGTTTTAAGCTAAATATAAAAAACGACTGCTTAAGCCTTATGGTAACGTATTCGCACACTTCTTTAATAACCATCCTTTCAATCGTAAAATAGAAACATGTTAGAAAATGTTTTCCAATTCTCGAGTTATTGCATTTATATGAAATTTAACTATATAGAAATTAATCAGCTGATTTCACGTTAAGCATATTAGCTACCACAAAGTCGCTTCCAGGACGCAACACAAATTGAAGGCACTCATTCTTCTAACCTATAAAATTTTCATTTAATGTATTCAAACCAAATATATCAAAGATTAATAAATCAAAGTCACCTTCAATTTGTGTCATAAATGCCAAACTTAAAATTTTTTATTATTTTGACAATGATCCCAGGTCATGGATTGAAACGTAAATAAAAACGATTTCAACAACTATGAGTGGTTTCATTCCCAAAGAAGATCAAGAAAAATAAAACATATCAGTTGGTCTCAGATTAAAAATTCAAGAAAATTTTTTAAAATAAAACTATCTAATAATATATACTGCATGTCCAAAAAATTTCTAGAAACGGGTTCTCGATTTTCAGAGTTAAACAGCAAAAAATATCAAAAAAATTTAATCCGGAAAACTGAAGGTCGATTTTTGGATTTACGGGGAAGAGAATAGCTTCAAAAATAAAAAGTTGCTATTTCACCAACATTTACGATTCGAAGCGTGGTTGTCCATCAGATGATACAAATACTCTACTAACATCACTATTGAAATAAATAACGTCGTAGCCGTGTTAGGCGTTTAAAACATCAGTACATGGCTTTTTAAATTTCTTCAAGTTCTTTTTCTTAATTGACAACGATCCTAGATCATGGATCCAAACGTAAATAAACACAATTTTAAAAACTCTGAGTGGTTTAATACCCAAGAAGAATTAAGAAGAATACAAAACAAACCACAACAAACATACAGGGAGTATCTTCAAGTTCTTATTTAGTCTTCATCTGTATTCTAACAACTGCCGGCAATATGGTAAGCGTTTTGGTTCAAGGGTTTGCTGTTATGTCAAGATCCCGAAAGCCTTAATATTCCAGTAAACTAATTATTATTAAACACATCGAGAGATTAATGCAATGTAAACAGTCTACATACAACTTTAAAAGACACTAAGAAGTAAACAACATCAATCACATTTTTAAATTAATACGTTGTCAAAATTTTACAGAGTTAACTATAACTTGTTGATCTATGTAGATTAGTAAAAACCGTATGCGTTCGTCGATTTTAAAAATTTTATTTTTTCTTACTCCAAAAAACTATCGAAAGGTGACAAAATGATGGAATGATATAAAACCATTAATTGATCCAAAATAAAAGTACTAATGCCTCGCAACTTTGATGATGAAGATGTGAAAGAATCATCCCTGTAGTTAAATTCAGCGCATCAAAAACAGAGCATTTAACACCTTCAATGTAGATGGCGACATGAAAGAAGCCAAAACAAAGCAATTTTCTAGCGTTTTGAGTAGTAAAGAAATGAACGCACTAATTCTGGACCCGAGAAACATCATACCAACCTTGTTGAAGGTCTAGCATATACGAATGGTGACCTGTGGTGTGCCGTTACAACAAACGAAAATGTATTTCAAAACGAAATTTAGTAAAAGGACACCCTGGTGCGGTACAAGATCTTAGCATGCTTTCCATTGTGTAGTAAATGAATCTAATATTAAAAAATTATAACTTACCAATACAGGCACCACATTGAAATCTAAAAACTGTAAGGTTGCAGAACCTATAATTACTTGAAGTACCGAAGATGAACTAAAATCTCTAATTTGATACTTCACATCCGCAAGTGCTCAAAAACATAACCTTTTAAGCAGTAGAGAGATTTTTTCTGCTAAAAATCTATTTCTGACGTGGGTTTCATCGATAGTTCCGGCATTTCTCTATATTTTAACATTTTCGAAACTTAACTTAACCCTACTGCAAATGTTAAAAATACAGCGAATGGCCTGAACTATCAACGTAACCCATCTACATAGTCAGAAGTATTGTACATGTATATGAATGTACGAAAAATTACGTTGAAAAAGCCTGCAAACTAATACTTTACTCTGGTAGTATGGTGCTGATGTTAAGTTTCAAAAATGTTCAAAAATAGAGAATGGTCGGAACTATCGATGAAGCCCAACTATGGCGTCAGAACTATTGTAAAACTATAGGAATATATCAGAGAGTAAATTGAAAAATCCGGCAGTGTTATTTTACTCTTACTGATGTTAGGTTTCGAAAATGCTAGAAAAATGAAAAGAGACTGGAACTATTGATGAAACTCAACCAAGACGTCAGAACTATAGTAGAAGTCTAGAAATATGACAAACAATAGGTTGAAAAAGTCGACTCTTGTAATGCGGCAATGGAGTTAAGATTCTAAAATGTTAAAAAAAAAGAGAAAAACCGGAACTATCGATAAAACCCACCTATGTCGCCAGAACTACTGTAGAGCTATACGAATATACCAAAAATTAAGTTGAAAAATACTGCAAACAGATGTTATACCCTTGCGGTGCTTACGAAAAGTTTCAAAATTTGTTTAAAAATAGGTAGAAACCAGAACTTCTACTAAAATGTATCAGGAACTGTACAACTATTCTGGGACTATAAAATCTTGTGCTTGAAGGGTTCGTTTGAGAAGTTACGATGCTTTATAAAGTTAGCACGTCATATCTTCAACTTGTTATATATTTAACTAATTTGATGAAACTATTGATAAAACCTATCAGGAACAGAACTATTGTGGATGTAAACAGAACTATCGGTAAAACTTGTGGTGCTAAAAATGAGGTGCTACCTTTATACAAGTGGGAAACTCCACGAAGAACTTATCGGATCAGAGTTAAAACATCGTTTTAAAACGCAAGCATTGCAATGCTTATTCAAGTGTTTAATTCATGATATTCAATACTAAAACATTTTGATAGTTTACTATTGGGGGATACCGCGTTTTTGCTTTAATAACGTTAAACATTCATTTTGCGCATAGTATTAGTCAAACTTTGGCAAAATTATGTTGTAAACGAATTTCACAGTACTTAAAACATTGGCTCCAATACATAGATTGTTTTAACGAAACGTTTCCTGAGCACCTTTTTTTTACGTCACTCCATAATTCTCGATTAGAGATAAATTGAAGCTAATAGATACTCAAACATTGAAAACTTGTTCGAGAGTATGGCATCTAGCGATGTCCTACTATAACGCTGGACGTTACGGTAAATAAAAACCGAAAGAAAGAAGAGGAAAACTAATCTTAAACGGATAACTTAATATTGATATACCCTGTATATTCTGATTTCAGGAATAACAGTGTGCAGTGCGCAAAACATTACAATAAATTGTGTTAGGTCTGTAAAATCATAAAACTAAAATCCGCGAAAACATTGTTATATCTCTGTTAAATACATATTGGACCGGAAGAGACGGTCATAAATTATTTTAAACCACGAAACGACAAACAAAATATTTACTTTAGTAAATTTTCATAGCGGATTCACGCGATTTAAGAAAACTTTAGAATTATGAAGCAAATTACAGTGAATTCATTAATATGCATCTCAAATATAGAAATATTTTACATACTTTAGTATGATACATTAATATTAATGTTACACAGAAAAAATTCCCCAGATACACTTTAATCATATTTTACAATACAATGTAAAAACCCAGCCGGTAAGTAGTAAAATTTAAGAGTATCAGATTGCAGATGATGTTATCATTTCATACAATATGCTACAATGAACACATTTTATATTGCTGAAGAGAAAAAAACACGAACGTACACCTATGTAAATCACATGATACCGCAAGTACTTTCCCGCAATTCATTCCATAAACCCAAAAGGAACACTCCTATAAACCCCGACTGAAGGGAAAAAAAGGGGAATTAAATGACCATAATTAGATCCGATGGAAAAACGAATAAATTATTATTCGCAAGACGGTAATGAGAAAACATTAAAAATGTAGTCATACAAGGACGTAACAAGGCGGAAGTGACAGCGTGGTTGGGTGTTGATACGAGGTTAAGTTAAAAGTAACGTTGAACGAAACTATGTTCAAGATGTAATTTGACTTTCACTAAAGAGAAATATTCAAATGAGATGCCAGCTTTTGCAAAACTTTACTTGCGGATTTGGTAAAAAAGTTAACCGTGCGTGGAATTTTAAAAACTCATGTGCGCCGTAATAAAAGGGCTACCTGCGATGATGGCTCAAATTAGTGGATTGTGTTGAGTGAAAGGTGTTGGGTTAGCTCGAATTGAATTACTGAAAATCTCTGAACATTCCGGGATTTAAGAAATTAGAATAAACCGCGAGTAATGTGTGAACTTTTACGTTTAAATTTATTAATTATGTATTTGTGAATTGAAGACGTCTATTGTTTGTATTTATGTAATAGAAAATTATTTAAAGTAAAATGATCATTTTATTAATCGATTATTTACGGGCGGAACGAGTGTTGGTTAAATTTAAACATAATGTTATCATTTTAAAAACTAAGAAATTATTTTGAATGAAAAGATAGAAAGAAAATCTAGTATTTAGCGGTTTGCTATGTTTGTTATTAACGATATTTCCAAAAATTGGGTTTACAAATATCATGTAATTTAATATGGGAAACGTGAAAATTTGGAATGATGATAGGATTACTGGTAGATTAGGTTTAACGTCCTTCTAGGATTTCTAGCAAATCCTATCCAGAGTGAGGTTAAGAAATTTAGGTTTCTCTTTTAAAAAAAGTGTAATTGTATTTATATTGAAGTTATTTACTGTTAATAAACCTGAATGTTATTTGAATTTACTTAAAAATTAAGAAAACAAACACATCTGTAAATGAGTTACAGTTACTCCACTGATGGAGTCTTAATAAGAAGTTGCATTCTATTTTTCGAATTTAATTAATTTGACCAAATATTTTTATAAGCGTTAAGATATTTTAGAGAAAGGTAACGTATAACGTGATAAAATTTATGAAACCAGAAGCTTATTAGGCCTTTGCAGAATAACTCTTCGGTGTAATTATAATTATCGGAAGAATTGCTGGGATAGACGGTTTAGCGTCCTTCAATTATGACAGTAGAGTAAGTCTTTTAGAGTAAGTGATTATTATAACGTAGTTGTTCTATTTTAAACATTTTACGTATTTTTTTTCTATTGTGTTAATTTCGAATTTTACAATTTTCTTTTATAAATTTTCACATAGGAACCTACTCCCACGCCACTGCAGTTAGGCGATGCACCCTTATATTGTCACGGGGTCCCCACCCCTTCCAGGCAAATCAAAATTTATTAACAGAACCTCATTTTACTAGTTTTCGAATGTATTTCAATGGCTGATAAAAGATATTTTGCTAAAATGTTCAAAATTTTTATAATATGCTCAGTTTTTTCGCTGAAATGAAGTTTTTCTACGCTTCGGATGATATACTGCACCAAATCTTGATCCATGCAAAATACCACCTTTCTCTAAGGACAATTAGGATAGGTGCATTGTATCTTTTTATAAATAAACTCCCATGGTTTTCACGCACACTTCACATCAATACTCATCATTTCGGTGATTTGCGCGTACTATTGAAATATATTTTCTACTTCTTATACCACGTTTTTTCTTATGGTGAAAGCAAAAGTTAAAAGTTCCTTGACGTAAAACAAAAATTAGAACTTCTACAGACAGTCATAGTTCCTTTTCATTTACTTCATTATTTATTTTATCAAATAAGCTTCCTTCTAAAACCACCACGCATAATTCTACAGGTCTATTTGTGATTGTGACATGAGAATCTAACGATTCCTTTTCAAGAGCACCACTCCACAGAACACACGAGTCAAGCTAATAATTCCTCTCAATTCTCATCTATTGGCTTATGTTACTTTTTCTAAATTTTGGGCTTTGTGACAAATGGGCATGTAAGTTTAGCATTTTCTAGCTTACAACATAAAATTAAATAACTGTAGTGATTGTTTGATTTTCCTACTTTAGAAATAGCAAAAACTGAACGAATTTTTACATTCATACTATAATCCTTCATTTGTTTATTCAAGAGCTAATACATACGAAGTCAAAATGTATAGTGGCACTAATTAACAATCGCGCGCCATATTTTCAAACAAGAGATGAATAAAAATGCATTTAAACAAAATAAAAATGAGTTGATTAATTGGCAAATAAGCCTGATTTGCAGCGTTTTTTTTATCTGATTATTATAAGAATTTGTTCTGAATGGACCTGCACCTTGAAAAGGCTCTAGACTACTAGAACGGGTAGAACGGCTTGAGAGTTCCAGTGATCTAAAAAACCGAACGACAGGTTCAAACAACGTAGTGAGGTCTCTAGTGAGAAACCAGACGAAGACAGGTCCCCGAAAGAGGGCAACAGCTTTATCGGTACTTAGAGTGGCAAAGACCATAGGGGTCGGTATGGCATTCTTCGACACACTACCGCAATGTGGATGGCAACAGGAAACCACCACATTACCTACAAAATACACGGTGTACTTAAATTGTTATTAAAAATGATGGCATCTCTGGGGTAAAAAATTCCGGCGTTAAAATAGTACCCCATTCGAATCTCCCGAAGGGGACTACTTCGGAGGATCTGCTCGGGAAGTATAGAAAAAGAGTCGGGAACATTCGGCAAGTCGGAGCGTGAAATGTCAGAAGTATGAAGCAAGTAGGTAAACTAGAAATGGATATGTTAGCATTAGACATAGTAGGGATCAGCAAAGTTCGGTGGCCGGCAGCAGGGGATTTTTGGAGCGGAAACTTTAGAGTAATTCACACAGGATCAGAGGAAGAAAATTCGAGTGTGAAAAAAAAAGATAGGACAATGTGTAGAAAACTACCTACAAAAGAACGATTAGAATCTAAACCGGTGAATACAGTAGTAATACGGAATGAATATTAACAAAGATAAAACTATAGTACTAGTATGTAAATGAGGGGTAAATATGTCGAAAACCAGAATTCAAATAGGAAACGAAAACTTATAAGAGGTTAAAGATTTCTGCTAACTAGGAAGTCAAATAACACAAGATGTGAAGAGTACAAAAGATATAAAACAAAGATTAGCGCAATCCCGTGTTGCATTTAACAAGAAAAAGCAATTATTATGTTCAAAGACAACAAACACACAAACAAGGAAAAGATTGCTTAAACCATGTGTGTGGAGCACAGCACTGTGATATTTGGACAATAAGAGAAGCGGACAGGAAAAAGATAGAAGCCTTTGAAATGTGGTGCTATAGACGTATGAAGAAGATATCAGCGACAGACAAAGTTAAGAACAAAGAGATTCTAGAAATGGTGGGGGAAGAAAGAAATATGTGGAAAAGAGTAAAAAAATAGGAGAGATAGGATGATAGATCACATACTAAGGCATGAGGGAATAGTGCGGAATATATTAGAAGCAGAGATAGGAAAAAAGAGAGTGAGAAGTAGTGCTAGGTTAGACTATTGAATACAGATAGTCAAAGATGTAGGCTGTGGGAATTTCAGGGAAATGTGCAGATTAGCTCAGAATAGAAATTAATGTATTTTCAAAACAAAAACCTTATGACGAAAGAAATAATTGTACTAAAAATCGGATGTTATTGTAAGCAACTACAGGTGTTGGTTTTGCAATACTCTCAACTAATGTTAATTGTGTGAAAGAATTTACTGGAAAACTATTAATTCGGTAAATGTTCAAGAGTTGGGGATCTTGGTAGCCACAGGCTGCTTAACCCCCTTCACATAACACTGAATATCGGTGAAATAGGCTATATATTTACAAAACAATCGAGCGGAAACCAAACTGTCTAACAAGAAGGAGCAGTGGTTATGTTCGAAGACAACAAACATAGACACAAGAACAAAAGTGTCAGAGTCTATGAAATAGGGGCAGTAGGAGAAGCAGACAGGAAAGTAGTTGCCCTTAGACTTGACGATTATTAGAAACAACTACAAGTGTTGGTTGTGCAATATTTTCAACTAATCTTGATTGTGCAAAAGGATTTATTGGAAAACTATTAATTCGGCAAATGTTCAAGTGTTGGGGTATCTTGAAAGCCACAGGCTGCTTATCGCCCTTTACGTACCACTGAATATCGGTGAGATAGGGTATAGATCTACAAAAGAATAGAAGGGGAACCGAACTGTATTTAACAAGAAAGAGCAGAGCTTATGTTCGAAGACAACAAACATAGAAATAAGGACGAAAGTGTCGGAAGCATATGTGTGGAGCATAGCACTGTACGCCTATGAAATAGGAACAGTTGAAAAAGCAGTCGTGAAAAGGAGTAGGATGGGCAATGACAAGATGAACAAAAGGAATGTAACAGTAGAATAATGTTAGGATGGTAAACTATTGTGTCCCAAATTGGGATATACAAATCTGAGAGAACTCGTGTGTTGTGATAAGTTACTGAAAACCTAGGTTTGGATCATAGTACTATAACGGACAAGTTAAGCAAAGAAGATGTTAAGGCCGGAAGCTTTTAAGATGCGGTACTTTATGATAACCTTTAGTGTCTTACAATTAGTTCAGCAAAATAAAAATATTACCAGTGTAATGAAAAAAAAGAGTGGTATGATAATAAGGCACAGTTTGAAACAAGAAGCAATACTTAAGAAGTGACAGTGGGCAGTATAGAAGACAAATTTATAAAGCTACACAAACGATTAAAAATACAGACCAAATTAAGGCGGTGTACGTAAAAACAGTTATAGGGTACTGAAAGAGCTGTTAGTCCAAGGTAGGAAATAGTAGATGCTGCATCAAACCATCCTTGGGGTTGATACCACGAGAGAAAGAGGAAATCTCCAAAAGCTTCAATTATTATTTCGTGTAGATTTTGTCATTTTTACAAAAGTTTAGTATATATCATTAGCTATTTTACGGTAGTCAGTTGTGCTGCTAAACAATCTCCAGTGGGTGTTTCATTGGAAATTCGTCATGAGGTATTGTATGAACTTGGTGATGCATGAGACATGCATGTTATCACCCTAAGTAGCATAATAGTCATGCTGCACGGTCTCCAAGGAATTCAAAATTAAATCCTGTAAATGTTTAGCTCTTGGGATATTCAAAACAGTTGGTTAATGAAATTAAAATTGATTCACCACAAATAACTGCTCTAGGGATTATTAAAATTGGTATAAATGGATATACCTTTAGGGTGTACAATGTACATATGCAGGGTTATACAGTTTTTGCGAAAACCCAATATGCTTATTTTGAACAGCTTGGTTGATGTAGTCGAAATCATGAAAGTATGCATTCAAGTCATAGATTGCTAAATTAAAAAACGACACTTTCACATCTTATGCATTAAGTATACTCCAGTAGATCCTTTAAAAGTATGTCGTTTTTTAATTCAGAAACCTATGATGTGAATGCATTCTTTCATAACTTTTACTATATTAAAAATTATTGTATAGGAAACTTTGTGTTTATAAGAAATGTGGGGGCGATTTATTCGTAAAATTGTAGACTATGATTCGTTCTTAAAAACAGTTTTTTTAGCGATGATAATGACGGTGTTTGTTCCGCTCTCTCATTGCAACTACCATATCACTCTTTATTTGAAAACAAACACTGAACAAAAGGTAAAAGTATATAAAACGAAACGGATTTGCAAAAATGCGCCCCTAAGTAATAGATTAGAAAGCAACTTGCCGAGAGATATAATTCCAAACGCTCTAAATGTCCGTAACTAAAACAGGTCTTTCCATACCACCGCCACAAAGTTTTAAACCGAGACCGTATTATTCTATGCAATTCCCCTGAAAACGAGAGCCCATGTCTTAAGCTCTACAACAAAAAGCAAGAATAATAAATTAATGAAAGGATTAGTTAGAATGCTGTAACTGGAATATATACATTTTGTGTTCTCAGCCATGATGGGTTTCGAATTATGTATAAGCTTACGTCTAATCATTTCCTTACCCTCATGCTCCCACAACAAATATTTCCCTTGTTATGCAAATCCTATACGTAGTACCGAAAATTCTATGTTCTACTGTGTAAAATATGAAGTGAGAGAAAAGTATGTAAAATTTTAACTGCAAATGAGCACCGTAATATGCAGGTTGGAAGCAGTTTAAAAATTATATTATTTGATAGTGTTGATTTCATGATTTGGTTAAAGTTTGGAATTATTATTCGTTATTAAAGTATTTTCATATTTCAGTTATATTTAACTTTCACATTTATACAGTGAATGCGCCAGTCAGTTGGACAGCATCGTTTTCCGACCGATTGTATTCATTTTTTTTCCATTCACAGCATTCTTTATTGTTGCTATTCTTGGGCCGTCCATCCTAGCCGTACATGCGACATAAATAAGACCCATTTCTAGAAAACAAAATAATCATAAATAAATTTGTTTTAAATTGGAGCATATGAGTTCTTGCTCTTATCGTCTCGGTCTGCGTTGTTGGATATTGCCTTTTATATCGGAGCGGTAGGTAACGATGGATTGTGTAGAAGAGTGTATATGTGGTAGGGGCGGCTTGCTTAAAGAAGTGGTTAAGAAATAGGTTTAGTTCTTGTGGGTGGTTAGAAATTGAGAAATTTATGTTGGAGAGTGAGGAGTAGCGGTCTGTGCGAATTACGTTTTTGAAGTTTACTTGTAGATGCGTACTTAGAGGACAGGAATATATAAGATGGGTTGGGGTTTCTAGATGTAATTGATCGGCACAAGAACAAGATAGAAGAGGGGTTACGTAAAATTGTTGCAGGTTGTTACGGAATTTGCCAAGCCCGCTCAGGAATTGGATCCTAGCTTTGTTGGAGTAAAATATGCTTGTGGGACGTTGATTATGTCAAGGAAAGGATGAGGATAAGGATTGGTGTCTAGGAGGGTATTCAGTGTGCTTATGAAAGATGGAGAAGTTGAGTTTTTGGGTATATTATGATGTGGAGTTTGTGCGGTTTCATAAGCTTCGACCGTGTTTTCCAAGAGTCTATATGTTGTTCTTGGGGCCAGTTTGTGGTAGTGTTGTTTCTTGTTCAATATGATTTGTTCTTCGTATAGTCGTCTTTTGTTGTTGTATGTTTGGGTAATGTTGACGAATATTTTCGGGTTAGTGTTGGCGCGAGATAGATTTTAGGCCTTTGGGAGCTTCTTTTAAAAAATATTTATTTCCAAAAACACTCCTATCAAATTAATTTTTAATATAGTACTTACAAAATGGTTTATTTCTTCTATAACAACTTGTACGTTATGTTCATTAACGTGACTTAATTTAGTTGATAAAAAAAATAATCAAAGTTAATATTTTAACAATCAATAATTACCAATGAGTATCTTGAACTACCAATGTTAAAGTTATGATGTTCGAAGATTGACCGACGAGCAGGGGCTCGTTACAGTATTTATTAAGCTTCTGGTCTCACTTCATCTTGTGGGAAACTGCAGATTTTGCCGTCAACAGTTTCTCGATAATCATACAATGTCTTATTCTAAGTAATTTTAATTAAGACTGCTTTATTGCAGTTCCATGTTTCTGTATTTGCAGTATCAGGTTGCGTCTGGAATACAAAGTAGTCGTTTTCTTTCTTATTTCTGATATGATCTCTGATTAACCTTTAATTTTAATCTTCATTTAATACAATGTAACATGCTATTGCAAAGACATAATAATTACATTTATTCTTATATATATATTTTTAATATGGAAGAAATGTAACTCGCGTCGGTCTCTTTGTAGTCTGTCTGGCTTGGGGTGAGTGTATGTCTTGTATGTTTGAGTTCTGATATTCACCATGGTGTCGCTCGTGGAGAGTAGTGTTTTTAGAGGATGCTTGTTTGTAATAGAGGAAGAAATTTGGTGGGAATCTAGGTCCGTATATGTGGTCGATGGGGTAGTAGGGATTTGCTTGGTTAGGGCTTCTATGTTCATTGTCTAGTCAAAATTTTGTGTGTCGAATAAAGGTATCTTATGGTAAGTTCGGGGGAGGGAGGAGTTAGGTAAGATATCAAACGTGATAGTTTGTGATTGCTGCCCAGGTGACATAGATAGAGTGGAGAGAGTAATGTCAATGTTGGAATGATGATGATTGGGTTCCCAGATGGGAATGCGTGTTAGGGTGTTCTGGATGTGTAAGTGGCGTTGATTTATAAAGGCTTTTAGTATCTGTCTTTTGTAGCCTGTATTGTCATTGAACCTCAGTATGGATTTCGCGTTAGCGTCGACTGATATGATGATAAGTTTGTTTCCTGTCACTGTGAAAATGTGGTCTGATTAGTGGAGAAATGTATCGATGTTTGTACTGAAATTCTATTACAACGATATAAGGAGTGGAAATAGACGCAAAGGAAGGTCTATTTGAGGGTCTGTGATTACGATGGCTAATGTGTATTCGAGATCCGGGAGGGAATGAAGGTGTGTATATTCGTCATGGGGGAGATTAAGGATTTTACTATATGCGAGGTAAGGCCTGTGTACTAGGTTCTTGGACGATGTGGGATAGTTCAAAGGTTGCGGTTTGGTAGTGTTTGAGATTGATTTGGATAAATCGGAGATGCGAGGGTAAAGAGTTGGAGGCTTGTGTATGCACTTGCGTTTTTCACTTACATGCTATAGTTTGTCTTTAGTTTGGTGATGTGCAGTGCTTGTATATATACAGGGCAATCAGAGCTTGTTACAGGTTAGTCACGCCGTTTGTTTATTCTGTGACTGTTTATACAGAAGAAGAAGGAGGTGTAAAGGTTGAGTAATTTTTGGTTAGATGTCGGACACATCGACAAGAGGAGGTTGACTAGCGGCAGGTTCTTGGTGAATGTTACATCTGGCAGTTGTAGCATCTGCAAACGGAATATGAAGAAAATTCATGAGCTGAAATAAATTTAAAAACAATGCAAAATCTGCATTTGGGCGATAGTAACAATAACAAATCATGGTTCTTATAATTGGCAATAACACATCTAGAAGCATTACATAGTTCCCTTATATACTTATTTTACGTTCTATAATTATATACACAATCTTACCTTAAATTATACTAGCTAAAAAACTTATCCACGCTTATCTAAAACGGATTCCTTACTTACTTTTTACTTGGCATGCAAAAAAGATTTTTTTCCACTGAGTCTTCCCAAGCCGCTACACTAACGAAAATGATGCGATTGACTTGTATAATCCGCGACATCCCTTTCCATTTTCCATTCCGTCAATGACTAAACACGGGTTTCATTAACAAGTAGTTAGGTCAGTCCTGAATTTTTAGGGTTCCGTACCTTATAAAGTATAACAGAAGCTTTATAAGATCACTCTCGTGTCCGTCCGTCCGTCTGTCACAGAGGTTTTTCTCGAAAACTATGTATTGTAGGAATTTGAAATTTGGCACAATGCTAGGTCTTTATGGCGCGCATATATATCGACAGTCAGAAAATAGAAAAAAAATATTTTTAGATTAAAATGGCGGGGGTTAATTCGGTCAAAAGAAAAAAAGTTTTAATAAATATATCGTGTGAGGTATCATTTGAAAGAGGATTCTAAAAAGTTGCTAAAAATATTTTTTTATAATTTTCGGTCCAGTAGTCTTCATGATATAGTTCAAAATGTGCAAAAAATAACCGCCCCCTTTCTCTACATTTCCAAAGCTAAAATTTTGATTTTAATAGGGATAGTAGCTATTGAGTCATAGATTATTGGAAACTGCAGGTTTTTTTGACAGTGTAATATTATTGATTGCTCACTGTAGTATTGGTACGGAACCCTAATAGTGCGAGCTCGACTCCCTCTTGGCTAACTTTTATATTTACTTGTTACTGCCCGACTAAAGCACTGCGACGCCAGTCGGAACTTTTTACTTTCATATTGGACATCCGCATTTTATGGCAAATGCAAGAACGGGCAGGATAAACGTTCCAATTTTTAAAGAAAGTACTGTCGCGATAACCAATCTGATTTTTTTTCTATTGACTGGCAAACTATTTAAATTACATATTTAATTTACTCTTCCATCTTCTATATAGCAATGTCTAAATTAACTACCAAATGTGTAATTTGAAAATAATCAAACCAAATGATATTTTTCTTCCACCAATCACAACTAAAAGTCAAACAATTCCCTAAATACTACCCAGTGAAAGTTTAGAATGAAAACTTTAAAAAACACCCAAATATAGAAAGAAATTAATATGAGAACCTAATACATCCAAAATGTATTCATTACAGAATTAATACATCTCCCAAGTTTCATTTAGTTTGCACTGCAGTCGGGTAAAATACAATACTGCACGAATTATTTATATAAACTATCCATTTCATGGCAGCATGTTATACGCATCCAGTAATTGCATTTGTACATAGAGCAACGCCATTCAATTTCTACATAACAGCAAAGCAGCCTTAGGGCTATAACACTGACATCGTATTTCCATTATATATTTTTCGGGATGAGATTTAACAGTATCGATTGCGATCCGAGGTAAATAGAAAAGCGAGTTCCTTTATTCACGATAAAAAAGTAGGTTATTAATAAACTGATTTGGGAATATTTGCCCTCAATCAATATTTAACGAATATCCATTTCATTTATTATCCAATAGAAACGTCAGGTCGTGTAAAATTTGGCCAAGGGTGTTTTTGCTTATTTATGATTTATATATACGAAAACCCTGACATAGTCACATTAATAATTGAACAAAATTAATTTTCCAATATCACGTATTTTTAATATGTATAAATTGAATAAGTCAAAAACCATGTAGCGGAACTGATGTGTATCGTTTCTAACGCTACAGTACCTATTTGCTATGAAAATTTCAGATACATCTAGATTGTTTGAATTCAATCGTTTGCAGTCCAGACTTCAAATTTGTACTATAAAGCTTTTGACATCTAAATGAGTAAAGTTTTTAGTCAAGATATTGCAAAGTAGCTGGAATATCCAACTGATATAGTTCATAGTGAATTAAAAATGGAATAGAAAAGTGTGCTGTAATACTACTAAACTACTTTTTGAACATATACCATGAACCTTACGCTTTCTCGGTCACTGTCAATTAATACTTTCATATAGTAAAAATAAACGACAATGTGATGTAATGTTTAAGAAAATCTTTTGTAAGATTTTCTTTGCACTTTTGGAAAATATATACACTATTTTTAAAATTACTGAATGAAAACCAAATGAACATGTTAAAAAGATATCATAAGTATCAGTTTTCAAAATAAATTTAGGCAATATACATAATTTTAAATCTTCTTGAAATGATGCAATAATAAATGTACAGAATGTTAGAAATGATAGGTATAGAGGGCCAACAAAATCTATACAACTAAACCCTATCTGCTCAAAGGGCTTGGTTGGAACAGTGTTACGTGTTAAGTGAATTAACCCGGACCATACATTTTCTAATTATAACCAGTTTCCATTTTTTATATGTAATAAATCTATTATTCTTTATTTCCCGAATTCAATCCTGTTTATTCTATAAATTATTAGATATACTACAGAATTAAAATGATTTTAATATGAATAAATACGTTAACA
Organism: Platerodrilus igneus; assembly: GCA_036346225.1. Taxonomy (NCBI): domain Eukaryota; kingdom Metazoa; phylum Arthropoda; class Insecta; order Coleoptera; family Lycidae; genus Platerodrilus; species Platerodrilus igneus. Next base: position 1,341,746 of record JARFIW010000884.1, on the reverse strand, counting down.
TACTCTTGGGATTTTATCGCTCTCGGGAAATGTACTGTAAACACGCATTACTGAAGTGTCGAGGTTCTCTATTCCAATTGGTTGTAGAACATCAACCAATTTGAATAAGCCAACCCGCGGAGTGACGAATGAGTGTTGAAACGATAAAGGTAATTAACATGAACTTAAATTCAACACTTTAGTACTGTAGTTCGAAGAAGCAACTGCGTTTTTGGGATGTGTTTATCTTTCAATCTCTTACCTTTTTCCTGTAGAGTACTACCGGTACTGCGGAAAGTACCGCGTCATAAATCTGCCGAGAACCTGACAACCAGAACCTGAGAAATGATTCCCGCTACAGGAGGACATTATCGAAGGTGAAAATCTGTTATAGACCTCGTATGGAAATTTATGTATGAACTATAAAATGTACAAAATTGGTGATTTTTAGCGATTGTAGCAGCAGATACATTGTGCCAGTGACCGTGTATAAGCAACATATTCCACGAAATATATATTCATCATTTCCTTGGCAGTCAAGTATTCTTCTCTCTAAAATAAACTAAGAGCTGTCCAAAAAATTCTAAAACCTACAAGTTTAAAGAAGAAGAAATTCCTTTCAGTTTATGAAATTTCAATTACTTAATATTAAACAGTTGAAAAGTTTCACTTCGAAACTGAGACAGCAATCTATGAGAACTGCAATGGTATTTTATTAACGTTGTGCATTAATCCGCCCCCCAGATTCAGTTCTACCTCCACAATATTTCAATAAATGATATATCATTAGCTGAGTAAAGTAAAAGATTAGTAGGCTTGATTACAAAGAAGGATAAAGTGCATTTAGGCTAATAAATCGATACAGAAGCATAATACTTGCTATTATATTTTACAATGTACAACTACTTTTTGTTTGTGTCAAATACTTTTGTCTGTTACTAGATTACCTAGTACAACATGCACAAACTAGTATAGCGAATACACAGAAGTACACATGTACAGGATGGTTTTCTCATTCCTACAATTAAATGTTGCAAGACACTACGTATGTATTTCCCATGAAAAAATTTATTTAGAATAGACATATCGTCCGTCCCAACCACTAAGGACATGAAAATGATAAAATGGTATTTGTAGTCTAAATAATTCTTTATTTACGACTATAGTTTCGAATACCAATGTATTCATTCTCAAGTACACTAAAAGATATAGAAAAACATATGGAACAAAAGGTAAAGAAGTGATGACCTTAAACACACTATCTATATGTTTAAAGTATAAAGCTTTTTCTACTTTTCAATTTATTATTTAAAACCCATATGGACTACAAATTAATTGGTTCGTATTTCTGTAGAAATTACTGTAGACAAAAGATTAAAAATTTAATGTTTTTAATGAACATTGGTATGGTTAATGAAAAGTTGGTATTGCACTGTTTTCGATTTATTGGTATAACGAGAATTTCCATAAATTTGGATTTAAAATGTCGTATAGACCAATTTTAAAAACTAGAACATTGGTATGATGGTAGTGGCAGTTAAGAAGTATAGGCGTTTTAATACTATTCTAGAGAAAGATAACAATTTAGGAAACAAAAAACAAAGAAAACCTATGCGGAATAACCGTCTACGTGTAGGAATAACATCGAAGAGATTGCTGAGACGAGTCGGCTTGATGCCCCTTAACTTTGACAAGAGAAGACTTTCCGGGTAAGTCAATATAGTAACGTAGTTTCTTTGTATTTCATCAATTTTCTTATTTTTTATATTTCGAATTTCTTTTATTATTTCTTCCATAAGAACCCACTCACACACCACTGTAGTTAGTCAAAGCACCCTCACATTGATACGAAACCCCGCCCCTTCAGGGCAAATCTAAATTTATAACGTAACGCTCATTTGACCCGTAACATCTTGTTTACGAGGAGTGTTTTTTATAGCTTCCGACCTGTTAAATAGATTTTGGTGCGTATTTAGTTACGGATATATGAACGGTTAAATATGATTCTGTACTTTGAAAAGATGGTGAAATACAAGAAAACACGATACAAATATAGAATATCAGAATAATGAAGATCAAAAACACAACGTTGGTGAAATAACTAATTTAAATAATAATTGAGGTTTATATTGTGAATAAAGAAGAATTTATACAAAATTAAAGAAGGCATGATTTGGAAAACGCAAAACGCAAACTATTATTTGGAAGCAGCTGAATACGAAAATGAAATATTGCACAATAATGAGTACTTTCGGATTTGATACAGTTTAGGGAAATAATAAATGGTGGAATGCTTTACTGAGAAAAAGTCTAAAAAACTATTATATGAAACAATATATTTCCAAAAAAAACGTATCCTCCACCTCAATCAGAAATAAATAATTAAGTAATAGAAATCTATGTGATTGTATAATAAATGGAAGAATTATACACTTGTTACGGTACTCCGCGCAGCCAAGTAAGAAAAGTAAAGTAAGCAAAGAAAATAGATCGTAGAGTATCGCAACAAAAAAGGAGGAATCCGAAGAAGGCATTACTAGCTAAAAAGTCGCGGAGTGGGGTGCGTCACGAGACAATAACTGTCAAATCTCAAAGTATGCTCGGGCATGTAGACTGTTGGATGCAAAAATTGAGGTACTTCAAGTTGTGGTAACAAAGAATCGCATTAAGCAAACAACCTAAGAAAAGAATAGCTAACTAGGCCCGCAAGTCGACTAGGTAGTAGTTTCCGAAGAAAATAAGAAATGTCTAGAAAGCACATACCATAGGAAGTGGATCGAAAAGTTAATCAAGTCAGTATGGGGAATTACAGTAAAAAAACCAGCCAAAGAAAAGGGAAGAAAACTGGAATAAAAGGAACGAAGAAGCAGAACTAGAATTTAAAAAAACACTAAGAAAGAACACAAGATCCGAACGAAGAAGACAAAACGAAAGAACATATAAAAACAACATACATTGTGTGTATATGTAGGTATGGAGTGTGTGTGTGTGCGTGTGTGTGCGTGTGTGCGCGTGTGTGTGCGCGCGCTTGTGTGTGTGGATGAGTGTACGAAGAGTGTGCTGAGGGTCTGTTGGACAGCTTTAGTCGCCTTTTACGACAATCAGGCCTTACCGTGAGGCTATTCTAGTCCGGACCCACACGGGGTTGGGTGAGTATGAGAAGCAAAACAAAAAAAAAAAGAAAAAGATACACAAAAATAGGCGTGTATGCATATGGAGTGTGTAGGAAGGGTGTGTTGAGAAAGTGTATTGAGAGAGTGTGTTGGACCGCTTTAGTCGCCTCTTTCGACAGGCACGTCGTTCCGTGGAGCTATTCCAATCCGGACCCACACGGGACAGGGTGAGCAGAAGGAACAAAGCGAAATGAAAGAGAAAACCAAACAAAACAAGAAAGCTATCCAGTAGCCAACACCAAATCCGAATATCAAATAGCATAGGAAGGCCGAGTCAGCATAGAAATCTGGGGACCCAGACGACTAGGAATGTGGTTTAAGACGTTTGCGTCGACAGCAGGAAAGCGACGCGAGATCGGAGACATCGGAATTGTTGGGAAGGGCAGGTTTAACGTCTTTGGCGTACCAGATACCTAAGGATGCTCTATCATGTTCTAATTTTCGCCTACCTACACCTTCAGGTTCTGAATCAACATAGAATATTTCCTGTCTCTTATTTCTCTTGTTAGTAGGTTTCATTGGTTGAGTTACTGGAACAGGTGGTGATATTAATTGAACAGTTTTCTGCAAAATAGGTACCACTGTTGGTGTTCTAGTTGTAGCATGTGGTTGCGATGCTGGCGGTAGTGATTATTGTGGTTTTTGAAAGTCATTATTCCTTATGGTAGCCTATTTATTTTTAGCCCAAACTGTAAGAATATCAACGTTAGATAAAGGAACCGAATCAGGTAAAACTTCATCTGCAATAGGGTTTGCTTCCTCAAAAAGCAACAGTGATTATAGATAATGATTTACTAGTTTCGACAGGACCTTCTTTGTCATTCGATTTATTAGTTATCGTAAATTCAACTAAATCTGTTATTGTAGACACGACAGGAGTTTCTTTGGTAGTATTGTTTAAGGCAGCAGCAACAAACTCTTTAGTTGTTACATGTAAGTTACTAGTTGGAATTATTGGCTCAAATTGTTGCTGAGGCACAACCTGAGGTAAAAGTGAATACATATGGCCCGTTTGATCACGGTTTCAACAGCTAAAGGCAGAATTTGGAGTATTACTCAAAAACATATGTGCCGAAGAAGAGTATGCTTAGGTAGTAAGAGGAGGACCAGGATGCGGAATAGAAAAAAACGAAAAACTAGAGACAGAAGAAATTTAGTTCCTATTAGGGGTATTCGGTAAGTGGTGACAGAATGGTCATGGTCCCCATAATTACTACTCCAATTAGGTGACACATAACTTTCGACTCTAAACCTTTTCAACTCCAACTTCAGACATTCATCCTCTAATTCCTGCATGTAGCAGACGGTAGGCAAATGGGTAATATAAAATAGAGCCAGGTTACGAAACACAATGTCCAGTGAACATTCTCAGGTACCTAACCAAACCGGCGGAACATGGAAGTCATACACGTTAAACAGTCAATGATACTTTCAGATGGACCCTGCTTCCTACCTACGATATCAATGTACAGTCTTCGCTTATAATCAGACGGTTCAAAATGACGTAATAATAAATTAGCTAAGGTCGGCCAATTAGAAAACCCATGATACATTACGAGCTAGCAAGAGCTCTTCAACTCTTTCTAGAAAGTCATGTACAGTAAGCATATTAGGATCTCCTCTATATTTCAAATTCCACTTTACGGCAGGTCGCGAACAGGATTTGCTAAGTGGGCTAGGTTAGAACTTTCCGATTGAAGAGTGGTTGACGTATCGAGAGGGTTGATTTCGAAAGGGAGTTGCTCTAAATAATCCAATAAAGTAAGAAGCTTTTTTAGTAATTAAATACCTAAAGCCCGTTGTTCAGACGATAAACGTACATGAGGAAGTAAATTGATGCGTTTTAATACATGCATGATCCATGAGCGAATGATAGCTACCGGTGAATCAGAGTTTACAAAGTTACTATGTAACTCTTTCAACTTGGTAACGATAATCTTTTACTTTGTCTTCGGATTTTATTATAAAGAGAATAAGTCAAGGGTTTATCAACTAATTACAGTTTGACAAAACGACGAAGCCATGCTCTCATCTTCGACTTAACCGGTGACCTTGAAGGCTAGTTAAAACACGATAGCCGAAAGCATACCAATGTAAATTTATTACCTATATGAGACATAACTGCAATAAATACTTTGACGCATCTGGCTACCATTCATGAAATTCGTTTTGTTAACAATAAAGTATTGGAGTTGATGAACAACGAAAATAACGGACGGGTTATCACTGATTTTATAGGTTTGTGTCAAAGATTTATGTAACGAAGATTTATAAGGCAAATGAAGAAGAGAAAAATGAACTCTCATGATAAACAGAAGAGAACGGTTCATATTCACAATCACAAGCACTTCAAAATTTTTGCGTTATCAAGAAGATAAAGGGGATTAAAAGATCTGTAATAAAGAACAGAATCACATTTACCGATGATGTCGCCTGCATAGAAGATTTTAAGAATGTATTTATGACTCAGAATATAATTTAGTTGTCGAAGCACCAAGTATACACTAATGTTCAGCAAAAGATTGCCGTAAGTCGTTAAGACTTGCTTTCCGGATTACCCATTGGACATTATTCAATTATGGACGACATCGATGGAACATAAAATATACTTCTAGGATATGTTTAATTATAGTTGTAAATATAAAGAACTTATTGTAGTATATACTGTTACGACATACGTTGTAAATATAGTTGAACATAAAATTGCTAATGTATTGATTATTAACATGCACAGATTGTCTAATAAATATTTGTTTATGAATAGAAACAAGAAAAAGATTGCTGAATGCATATGTGTGGAGCACAGCACTGTACGTCTGTGAAACTTAGACAGTAGGACAAGCAGACAGGAGACGTAGTGCCACAGGTGTATCATGAAGATATTATGGACAAACAAAGTTAAGAAGAACGAGATTCTAGAAATGTTAGGGGGAAAAAACGAATACGTGAAAAAGAGGTCACATACTAAGGCATGAAGGAATAATGCGGAATATATTAGAAACAGAGATAGGAAAAAGAGATAGAGGAAGATTGAGGTTAGACTATTGCACACAGATAGTCAAGGATGTAGGCCGTAGGAATTTCAGGAAAATATGTACGCTAACTCAGAATAGAAATCAATGTTCCATGACGGAAAACCTAATGACGAAAAAAATAATTGTACTTAAACCTGATGATTACTGTAAACACCTAGGTGTTAGTTTTTCAATATTCCCAGCAAATGTAGATTGCGCGAAAGGATTTATTAAAAAACTATTAATTCCGCAAATATCTGAGTGTTGGGGGATCTTGGTAGCCGTCAGGTTACTTAGCCTCCTTCACATACTTTACATGTGATTTTCCAATGCTCTACCCGAAGGTACTACATTGGCCAGAACGCGAGTTTTTTTTACCTGAAAAATTTCGAATTTTGCCGAACCCTTGCTGTTCCAAGCAAGGTAGGGATCTTTACCGTGCGTGACAACACTCACACGCGGGACCTCCATTTTACCTCTCATCCGCACGAGGCGTATTTTTGTGAAAAATACTCGCTTAACATTTTTCAAGCGGACCTGTCGGGATTCGAATCCGGGACCTAAGGCGTAGTAGTCACACGCACACCAACTACGCCACGTAGCCCCCCCCTTCACATACCTTACATGTGATTTTCCAATGCTCCACCCGAAGGTACTACATTGGCCAGGAAGCGAGTTTTTTTTTACCTGGAAAATTAGAAATTTTACCGAACCCTTGCTGTTCTAAGCAAAGTAGGCATCTTTAACGTGCGTGACAACACTCACACACGGGACCTCTATTTTACCTCTCATCCGAACGAGGGCGTATTTTTGTGAAAAATGCTCGCCTAACATTTTTCAAGCGGACCGTGTCGGGATTCGAACCCGGGACCCCTTCACATACCACAGAATATCGGTAAAATAGGCTATACACTTAGAAAACAATAGAAGTGGAGCTGATCTGTATCTAGCAAAAGAGAAAGAGAGAAAGAGAGAGAAAGCGAGCAGCTGCTAAGTTCGAAGACAACAAACATAGAAACAAGGAAAAATTGTTGAAAGCATATGTGTGGAGCACAGCACTGTACGGTTATGAAATGGGGAGGACGACTTTTGGAATGTGGTGCTTCACATGTATGATGATAATAGGATGGACAGATAAAGTTAATAACAAAGCGGTTCTAGAAATAGTAGGGGAAGAAAGATATCTCTGGAAAACAAAAAAAATAGCAAAATATAAAGATAGGACATGTTCTAAGACATTTGGGAAATACTGCGGGTATATATTACAAGCAGACATAGGAAAAAGATGTAGATGTTGACCTAGATCAGACTATTGTACGCAGATAGTGAAAGATATAAGCTGTGGGAATTTCAGGAAAATGTATAGACTAGCTCAGAATAGAAAATAATGCAGGTACCCGTCTAAAGACATAATGATGATGATAATACAATTTATCAGCTTGTTCCTATTACCATGCTTAATCAGAGAAGCTTGTACTTTTTACGCTCTCCGATTGCTCGAGACAAGAATAAAGCGGAAGTAATGTATGAGCGAAATTCGTATAAGAAAAAGTAAAAGTGAAAGTGCTAGACTCGCCTTGATGGCGTTACCTAGTCCTGGAACGAATGATCTTAAAGAGTATAAAAATCACCAGAATGGACCTTAGATTTTCTTATGGGAAAATACATGTAGGAATAATTGATTTTGTTTTAAAACATAGGTGGCCTTCTACACACACTTTAACGATTCCTTTTAGAAATACTTGATTTTCCATTAAATTCTTTGTTCCACTTACAACACACGTGTTAATGACATTCATCTGTTTACGGGTAAACGACATATTTAACAATTAACAATATTCGACAAATATTAGTGTAAATAGTATTATTTGGTGTTATATTTCACCTTTAATTGAATATAGAGCGTATTGTATTTACGAATTAATAAATCACATGGAGCACAAAGACACAGGTCTACTATTGACGACACATACGACGCGAATAAATACAAATAGCCAACGTGAGAATCATATGACAGAGAAAAAGACGCGTTGACGAATTAACAAATTTCAGTAAACGAGGAAAAATAAATGCTTTTTAAAATAAGTTTAAAAAATTTAATTAAATAAAGATATAGAAAAATGGTTCTGAGGAAAGAAATCAGAAAATAACAGTACATACATGGTGTTCCAATAAGCTGCTATAGTTACAGATAATTTCCAACTAGAAAGGGCTTGACCACTTAGATAATAATTGATCGATATGCCAAAACGCTATTGCTATGAATACAATATCAAAGTGGACGATGAAGCAAATTAAAACCAGATTATAGCACTGGAGTGTGTCTCCGCGCCAAATCTAATTAACGTGTATACGGAGGAGGCTGAAAAAAATAATGAGATTGAAATTGAGATATCGTGGTATTAGGATAAACAGAACGCCGTTAAAAATAAGACCACATAAAATAAAGTTCAGTTTGATGGAAACTTGGGCATGAAAATAAATAAACCTCAAGGAAATATAATAAAATGATCACATGATGTAGGAAACAAAAGAGCTATAGAAAAACGGTTGGTAAATTGAGGATAAGAAAAATTAGCAGAAATAAAAGAGATTTCTACTTAAGGGGTTGGATCACCAGTTGCAATAGAAGTAAATACTCAAGTTTTCAGATCAGATCAATAAAGATGCAGGTAAGTATACTTAAGGGAACTAAAAGAACCAACTCAGAATAAGAAACAATGACGAACGGCCTTAAACTAATCTTGGATACGGATATGAGAACGAAAGAGTTTCATGACCTCGAGCTGACAAGCAGAATCTACAATTTTGTAGAGGGTTAAATTCAGGACGCTTAAATAGATTGATTTTATTAAGATTGGGCCTAAGAATTGTGCAAAGTTCAGAACAATTTATGGGAAAACTGTATTCGGAAAACCAATTCCCAAGTAAGATTACGGATATTATAGAATTAATTATAGGAAATACCGCTATCAATAATTAAGCTTCTAACTGGCGCTAAAACTTGATTCACTTAAATTGTTTTAAGGAAATTCAGTAAGTTTATAATGATTTCGATAGAACATACAATCTACAAGTTATTTCATTAAATGATCATACAAACATAGTAAATATGCGCAAACGATTAACGCACGTAAAATATTGAAATACATGGTTTTTATTTCCCTGTACTCTACTTGTCACTACGATGGCAGTCAATAGCGATCCTCAACTTTCACGTGATTGGTTGCAGCATACATATTTATTCATAAACTAGTTGCTGCTAGAGCGAAATAGCGTTCCTGCAGTTTGTAAGTATTCAATCATTTTTAATGTCGATCCTTTGAGTTCCGGTTATACTGAAAATATATAATGACCACTTTTCGATTTTGTCCATAGAACTTGCTGGCTGTTCTTATTTAAATGAGCTTATTTTCTGCTGAATCTACACAGCACTTATAAAAGAAACCACTTTATATTTTCAATATACCGTATTCTAGGCTTTCAATTGACTATTTATAAATTAAACATTTTCTGTCGGCGGCAGCATTTATTAACTAAAACAGAAGTTTGTTTCTAGAGGTCTGTTTCTCGGTAACCCGTACATGATCTATATCGACAGCTGAAAATCTTTTAGAAGCAAAGCCAACGAGATGCTTTCCTGGCTTTTCGACAATAAAGTGCATACAGGGGACTCATTAATAAAACTTATTCGGGGGTTTGCAATATAAAAGTTTTAAGTTACTACCTTAAACTACCACTTAAAACTCTCAGGCCTTTGCAAATAACCATCTAATACATATTTTAGCAATTCTTGCTAAGTTTATAACTCATAACCAAGAACTAACTTGAAACTTTAATCTTGCAAGCTAGGAAATTTTGAAGTTTGGAAAAGGTTTAAAATTTCAAGTTATTGTATTTTAAGCTTTTAATTAATAATTTACGTTTCAAATTCGTTTGTAAGTTAATTATGTAGATTCTGGAAATTAATCTAGGCTTATTGGAATGACAAGAACGAATTCTATCCTAATGCAAATCGCTTTTATGCACATCCTAGGTGATTATTTCAATTCGAGGTATTAATTGAAAGAAGTTGGTGTTAGCCATGAATTTAAGTGATGGTGTTTGTCAAAAATTACACAGTCAAATATGGCTGACTAAAAAGCCAAACGTAATTGAAAGTTAGGTTGAAATAATATCGATTTAAATTTGGTCATTAAATTACAAATACCTCTGGCTTAGATGGTTAAACGTCGAATTATAAATTGGAACGTTACAGGTTTAGTTAGCAATCTTACGATTTCCCTTTTTCAATTACTAGGATTTGAAATGATTGTTTAGGCTATGGATAAAAGTGCAAAGTATAGCTAAGTTATTAACTAATCGTAATATTAAAAGTCAACTTGCTTTGTGCTTTTGATGTGACTAGTTACTATATTGTAAGCAAAATTTGTATTTTCTGAAATTTCTTATTTTGAGATTAAAATTGAACTAGCTTCAATAAATTAATATACGTTTTGGATAGAGACGCATCTACAAAACTAGTGAATTCTGCAGTTTCGTATTAATGGTCAATTCGATTGTTTAAAAAATCAATACCTTTAAATATTCAACTTTCCAATCACCAGCAAGAGAAGCGACCTTAACAAAACTGCTTCGTCCATTTTAATAATATTTCTGTAATATATCAAATCCTGTTGCTTCATACATCTTTGTTAAAATGGCCCTATGCAAATAATGGCTTCCCTAAGTGCTTTACTAGAAAATGCCAAGCGAATAATTTTTAAACAATAAAACTCTACATGCTTTGACTTTTCAAATTTGAGGTTGTTTGGCACTTTCGGAGAAATATTTTAAAAATCGTTGATATTTGTATAACCATTAATGTAGTTATCATGAAAATTGCTTTTCGGGTATGGGCAATAATTAAGAAACATAACATCCCAATCAAAAATAACTTACTCCACTGTTGAACAAAAGATGACATTTGTTCAATTCTAAAATTTGCTTAGAAATATCAGAACGTACGAAAAACGACATATTAAAAATTATATATATATATATATATATATATATATATATATATATATATATATATTATACTGTCAAGAAGGGGGTGGGCTTATAAAATGTTTAAATAGGGCTTAGAAACGACTTTGCTAGAATGGGGTATATTTGGTTTTGTTTGAGTATTTTCTTTCAGGTATTTTTGGTTTATAAATTAACAACTATTCCACGTTTATAAATTTATAAAGCTTTTGAAACTGCATTGCATTCAACAACATATACCGGCCATAGACCAGGCTAAGCTAGTTATAAGTTTGCATTGTATACGTATTTTAATTGTTATGGTTGCACGTATATGAAATTTAATTTGGAGTTAGCGTTTACAGAACCATTTGAATGTAAAAACAAATATCAAAATTGCTTGGTATACTGCACGCTTTTAAAATTTTAAGGAGTTAAGTGATACTCCCGTAAAATTTGTAAATCAATTTCAGTTTGAATATGTTTTAACAATTAAAGATTGGTTATGTAATGACATGACGTTTACCGAATAAGACATAAATGTCTGTTGCGTACAATTTAAAAGCTGAACCATCAAAGTTTGTTAGCTATTTTCAATATTGTAAAAAGTTCAATGTACATAAATCACTGGATTACAAACCATCTAGAAAATGAATATATCTAGAGAAAACAACTGTATTATTAATCAATTATTAATAATTATAAATTACATAGTGTGCGTAGAGATAGTTGCTATGGCAACGAAAACAAAAGAAGACGGATTTTATTTATAAGGGACTTCAAATTTTATATTACTGAAAAATAGACGTGTTTTTTGTACTGTTATGAGTTTTATTACATTTAAAAAGTTACGAGAAAGTTTTGAAAGTCAAGTTGTACCTGGAGATAGCAAATAGTAGCAGTTTTACGGCGAATAAAAGTTAATTAAAAGAGGGATTGCTGGTCTGTACCGTTATTGTTTGAAGACGAAAGCATAGTGGAATTGGAGTTATCTGAGTATTTGTATAACATAAAATTTGTAGAAATATTAGTAGTTTATAGTCTGGAGATTACCAGTTGCTCGAGTTACTTATTATTTACAGGAGGTGCCTGCAGTTGGTCACTTGGCTTCAGGACGGCTGGAAGGCGGCGCTTGTATCTGGATTCCAGGTATTAGTATTTAATATCTACGCAGTGCTTTAATCAAATTTATAAAAGTGGAACTAGTGTTTGGGAATACTTTTGGCTTTTAAAATTATTTTGAAAAAAATCCTTGAATATTTGTTTGGGTGTCTAGTTGAGAGGTGTTTGCTTAGGACGGACCCACCCTAGGTAGATTCCGCCACGTGTTTGACGGCCCTGTAAAATATTTAAGTGCAGCAGCCGTGTAAAATATTTAAAGATAAATTGTGTGGCATAACTCAACAAGGCTCTAAAATAAGACAAGGAGTGACAGATAGATATATTACGCCTATCACTAATAAGGTAGGATCACAGTATATATAACAGATAGCGCTAACAACGTGAGGCTCGAGTAGATTTGTTAGTTGTACGTTGCATATATTCTATTTAAAAGTGAAAATTAATATTTGATTGACGTTTCATATATATTTATTTGACAGTTGTTGAAGGTTTTGAATTTATTGTAGTAGGCTAAGACGTAATTTGATATTCACACTTTGGTCAATTTTAGCGGCGGTAAAACATTAGGTGGGGCTCGAATAGGTAAATAACTTCGCAACAAAATATTTGTTCGCCTAAAGGTGGGGCTCGATAGGGCTGATTCAGATTTGCAGAGGTTGTGTAGCTTAGTAGGGCACATCATTGAAGTTTATTTTGAAAATTAAAGGGACATGTCTGATGAGGAGAGAATCACGAGGTCAGGGAAAGTTTATGGAGTTGAGACTGGTGTGAGAGGGCAACCGGTGGTTAAGACTGTAGCAGCAGGGGATGCTAGGGATGAAGCTGGAGGATATGTGGAGCCGGAGGTGATTATTGTGAATTCAGGGATACATCGGGAGAAAATGAAATTGATAAGGGAAAAGAGAATATGCAGATCCAAGATGTGATGATGGTTTTGTTGGAATTAAAAGGGTCGTTAACTAAGTCGCATGAAGAATTGAGAGGATCATTGTTGGCCGAGGTTAGAAATTCACAAGCGGAAGTTAAGGAAAAATTTGATATGATGGAAATGAAAATTGAAGGAATTAATGTATCAATACAGAGCAGTTTGTGTTCATTTAAGGATGAAGTTCTGAAGGACGTAGAGGATAGAGTCCAGGTTGTAGAAGGAAGGTAACAACAGGTTTAAATGAAGTAAGGAAGAGCTGTACATGGTCGAAGTTAGACAGACAGAAAAATTGCAGAATTTAGGTGAAATAGTTCGGATTCAGACGGAGGACAATATTAACTCTAAAAACGAAATTATAGGCAAATTGCGGGCGAGTCAGGAGGTGGCAGAGAAGCTGAGAAGGGATACGACGGTTCTGGGGAATACGGTAAATGGATTGTCTGGTCTTGAAGGGAATGTTAGACAGATGAGAGAACAGTTGGTTGAATTGGAAAGGGGAAGAGTTGTTTGTGATGCAGGATACCAGTATAGGCTAGGGAAAGAGACCTTGCCGAGGTTTGAAGGCAGAAAGAATGAGCAGCCGATGGTCTATCTTAGCAAGTTGGACGAGATGGTAGAGAGTGAGCCTGAGAGGGTGAAGATGCAGATGGTGAGCGTGACATTGGGGGGTTGTGCAGAGAAATGGCACTGTATCGTGAGGAGGCAATATAGTTCGTACGAGGAATTTCGAAGGCTATTCATAGAACAATATTGGGGAAACACGCATCAGGCTAATATTCGAACGGATTTAAACACTGGGAACTATAGGTCATACCAGGGATCGAGAGAAAATTATGTGATTGAAAAGTATAACCAGGCGCAGCACCTGATTCCTAAATTAAGAGAAGATGAAATTATATTATTGTTGTCAAGGCATATGGAGGCGGAAATAACTAAGGCCGTAGCGATACAAAACGTTCGGACTTTAAGAGACTTTTTGGAAATGATGCGAAATTATGACGTAGCTAGGACGTTTGAAACGAATACCGGGGAAAATAGTGATAATAGGAATTGGGATAGGAATAGGAATAGCACAGACTACCAGAGGACTGGGGTGCAAGGATACAATTATAGGGAGAATGGACAGGACAACTACAGAAAGCAATATCAGGAAATCAAAGGAGAACGAATAATAATTGGGAACAACGTTTTAATAGAGACGATAATTATAGGGGAACAATGACTGGAACAGGACGGATAGGAATGACAGAGGTTTTGGACAGCAAAGGACGGGTTTTGGGCAGAGATGGCAGAGAGAAAGGGAGCAGAGATCAACGGATCAGGGGGAAATACCGACAGGGATTAGAGACCGAGAACGGGAGACAGATAGAAACTTGACGATCCAACACGTAACAACAAGAGACACGCGACAGAGATCGGAGGATAGGATAGAGAAAGTGGAGGTCCACGATGAACCCACGGTAAAAAAAAAAACGTCGATTTATTAGTGTTAGGAAAATCAGATTTAGGGACACAGCGTAGTATTAGTTTAGTAGATAAGTTGTTAGATAATAAGTTTGAAAGAAGGCGGGAGTTACCATTTATTCATATTAGTTTAGGGGATTCTGTTTACACGGCATTGATAGATACGGGGTCGCAGTTATCGCTGGTGAGAGAGGAAATAGTTTTGAAACATGCAGAATTATTCAAAGGGAAAATTTGTAGGGTTAAGAGTATTAATTTATGGTCTGCGATTAAGAGGAAGTTAACTACGATAGACAAAGTTGTACGAGTATCGGTTGTATTAGGAAGTACCAGACTAGGTGAAGTAGAGTTTTGGATAGCAAGAGGATTATATTTAGATTTCATTGTAGGGATAGATGTAATTGAGGAATTTGGACTGGTTATAGATGGTAAAGCACGAATGGTAAAGGTATTAAATTTAGAGAAGAAATGGGTGGTGCCTAAGGATAATCGGGATACTAGGGATGAGATAAATACAGATAGTATAGGATCAGGAAAGACTAAGAATAGAATTTATGATGGAATTGATGAGTTACGGTTATGTAATATATTTGAGAAGGTATTTGATGAGGAACAGATAGGATTAATAGGGGTGGATATGAAGGAAATGTTATATGAGGTGTTTAATAGACATGCAGGAGTTTTTAGTAATGAGCCTAGGTTTGCGAAGGAGTATACGCATAAGTTAGAGGTCACAGACGAGGGAAGTTTTCGTAATAGGGTATATCCAATACCATTTGCATTAAGGGTCGAGTGAAAATGAGATTAAAAAGATGTTAAAAGAGGAATTATTGAATCAGCGAGAACACCCTATATCAATCCGGTAGTGGTTGTGCCTAAATCTGATAATTTAGAATTAAGAATATGTTTAGATGCTAGGAGATTGAATGCGATTACTAAACCACAATTTGAACAACCAAAATCACTAGATAATTTGTTATACAAGGTAAGCGAGATGAAAGTTTTAGCAAACTGGACTTAAAGAATTCTTTTGGCTAATTCCTTTGCATGAGGAAAGTCGGAAGTATACTGGATTTAGCATTGAAGGGAGATTTATCAGTACAGAGTTGTTCCATTTGGTCTTTCAACGTCATCCGCTGCATTAGTTCGAGCCATGCAGAAGTTATTAGATGAGTACGAAGACTTCTGTACGCACTATGTCGATGATATTTTGATTTTCTAAGAACGAGTTAGAACATTTAGAACATTTAAGAAAAGTGATCCGAAGGTTAGACGAGGAGGTTTGAGGTTGAATTCGAAGAAGTGTGAGTTTTTAAGGACCAGGTAAAGTATTTGGGGTTTGTCGTTGGCAGCGAAGGAATTAGAATTTGTGAAAAACGCTTGGACGAGTTGAAGAATTTGAAACAGCCAAGAAATTTGAAAGGTTTAAGAGGATTTTAGGTGTATTAAATTATTATCGTCGATTCATACCAAAATATTCGGAGTTGTGCATTCCAGTGTTGGAGTTGTTAAAAAGAACGAAAGGTGGAAATGGAACGAGCAAAGGAGCAGGCATTTCGGGAGTTGAAGGCGGTATTTTATAGGAACTGTCATTAAAATATCCCAATTTTACGGATCCATTTATTTTAAGGACAGACGCTTCGAGTTTTGCAATAGGGGCTGAGTTGGTGCAGGTTCAAGAAGGAGAGAAGTGCCAATTTGTTTTATTTCGAGCGCTCTGAAAGACTGCGAGACTAGGTATTCGACAGCGGAAAAGAGATGCTGGCAATCGTATATGCTGTGAAGAAGTTAAGATTTTATTTATTGGGTAATAAATTTCTGGTTGAATCGGATAACACAGTGGTCACGTTTCTGAAGAAGAAAGAGTTTTTGAACAGTCGATTGTATAGTTGGGCGTTAGTATTGCAGGAATATAATTTTGAGATTAGACATAAACCTGGTAAAGAAAATGTTACGGCTGATTTTTTAGTAGGAAGGATGAAGGGTTGCTAACGGAGAGTAGGAATGGATTTTTGATTGCATTGCAAGTGTTTGAAGATCTGGGAAGATGGTCGAATGCCAGATTTCATCGGATGCAAGCACACGAAGAAATAAGGGTGATCAGAGAAAATTATTCAGAGAGAATTTAGAACAAGACAGAGGTTTTTATATGGTCGAGGGAGTTTTGGTGAAAAGGTTATGGGATGATGAATTATTAGTGTTAACGACACAGGTAGCCGTTGAGCTGATCCAGGAAATTCATACTACGTTTGGTCATATAGGGATTCGTAAGACGTTCTTGATATTTAGGAAGCTTTCTATGCACGAAACGATAGAAAATTGGTGAAAAATTGCATAAATCTGTGTGAGACGTGTTTGTTAGGAAAGGATAAGAATGTGGTGTTGCAGAATCAAGTTAGATGTATAAGAGCGGAAGGTCCATTAGATATTGTGGCAATGGATTACTTGAGTAATTTGATACCGAGTAGGAACGGATATCAGCATATTTTAGTTGTAGTTGATATTTTTACAAAGTTTGTACAGCTTTATCCAGCGAGGAGATGTAATTCTAGGCATGTATTGAGTTCTGTAAGAAAGTTTGTAGAACGAATAGGTAAGATGAATAGGGTATTGTTGGACAATGCGACGTATTTTCGTAATCGAAGGGTTGAAAGTAAATTAAGGAAGGATGGAATAAAGATGACATTCTGTAGTATCAGACATCCTCAAGGAAATCCGTGTGAAAGATATATTCGAGAAGTAATAAAGTTTTTGAGGTTAATAACGCAGGAACAACATGATCGGTGGGTAAGGTATTTACCGCAAATAGAAGAATATATTAATTTTGTACCAAGTTCAGTGACAGGAATGTGTCCTGTGACATTGATGAAGAAGGTGATTCCAGCAAGACCGTGGAGAGCTGAACAAAAAGTGGAGGATATAACGGAGTTGTTGCATAAAGCCAAACAACAAGTCGAAACGATACAAAGAAGGAGTTGGAGAAACGTAACAAGAAAATCAAGAAGCAAGTGGTTTTTCAGTTGGGGATCTTGTTATTGTTAAAAGATTGAGAAGGTCAAATTGGGAAAGAAATATTTGTGCCAAGTTGGTATTTCCATACGAAGGTCCTTATCGAGTGAGAAGAATTTTTGCAGAAGGGAATACTTACGAACTGGAGAATGACAGGGGTGAATGTCGGGGACGTTTTCATATAGAAAATTTGTATCCATATTTCCATGTGGAAAATAAAGTATCGCAAGAATAAAGTTAACACTGTAAATAATACTAACAAGCTTAAAACTATACAGAATATACAGAAACTAACACTGAATCCTCATACATAAAGAAAAAAAAAACTATAGTGATTTTAACTAAAATTTAAAATTTCTCAACCATTAAAAGAATTACTTATATCCAGGAAGCAAATTTTCATTTTTATTTAAAATCAGTGGGGCCTTATATACTGTCAAGAAGGGGGTGGGCTTATAAAATGTTTAAATAGGGCTTCGAAACGACTTTGCTAGAATGGGGGTATATTTGGTTTTGTTTGAGTATTTTCTTTCAGGTATTTTTGGTTTATAAATTAACAACTATTCCACGTTTATAAATTTATAAAGCTTTTGAAACTGCATTGCATTCAACAACATATACCGGCCATAGACCAGGCTAAGCTAGTTATAAGTTTGCATTGTATACGTATTTTAATTGTTATGGTTGCACGTATATGAAATTTAATTTGGAGTTAGCGTTTTCAGAACCATTTGAATGTAAAAACAAATATCAAAATTGCTTGGTATACTGCACGCTTTTAAAATTTTAAGGAGTTAAGTGATACTCCCGTAAAATTTGTAAATCAATTTCAGTTTGAATATGTTTTAACAATTAAAGATTGGTTATGTAATGACAGGACGTTTACCGAATAAGACATAAATGTCTGTTGCGTACAATTTAAAAGCTGAACCATCAAAGTTTGTTAGCTATTTTCAATATTGTAAAAAGTTCAATGTACATAAATCACTGGATTACAAACCATCTAGAAAATGAATATATCTAGAGAAAACAACTGTATTATTAATCAATTATTAATAATTATAAATTACATAGTGTGCGTAGAGATAGTTGCTATGGCAACGAAAACAAAAGAAGACGGATTTTATTTATAAGGGACTTCAAATTTTATATTACTGAAAAATAGACGTGTTTTTTGTACTGTTATGAGTTTTATTACATTTAAAAGTTACGAGAAAGTTTTGAAAGTCAAGTTGTACCTGGAGATAGCAAATAGTAGCAGTTTTACGGCGAATAAAAGTTAATTAAAAGAGGGATTGCTGGTCTGTACCGTTATTGTTTGAAAACGAAAGCATAGTGGAATTGGAGTTATCTGAGTATTTGTATAACATAAAATTTGTAGAAATATTAGTAGTTTATAGTCTGGAGATTACCAGTTGCTCGAGTTACTTATTATTTACAGGAGGTGCCTGCAGTTGGTCACTTGGCTTCAGGACGGCTGGAAGGCGGCGCTTGTATCTGGATTCCAGGTATTAGTATTTAATATCTACGCAGTGCTTTAATCAAATTTATAAAAGTGGAACTAGTGTTTGGGAATACTTTTGGCTTTTAAAATTATTTTGAAAAAAATCCTTGAATATTTGTTTGGGTGTCTAGTTGAGAGGTGTTTGCTTAGGACGGACCCACCCTAGGTAGATTCCGCCACGTGTTTGACGGCCCTGTAAAATATTTAAGTGCAGCAGCCGTGTAAAATATTTAAAGATAAATTGTGTGGCATAACTCAACAAGGCTCTAAAATAAGACAAGGAGTGACAGATAGATATATTACGCCTATCACTAATAAGGTAGGATCACAGTATATATAACAATATATATATATATATATATATATATATTAAGTATCAGGTATTAACGAAATTTTATAAATAATTAATGAAATTTAAGTAGGTTTGCAAAGAAATTAAATGGTAGAAGCCAATGCCATTAATTTATTAATTAATTTGAATTTAATTGAACGATTATTGATGTATAATTTGCATAAAAGCTGTAAAAACTCAATGATACCAAGATGAAACGCGTTGCTATCTGACAAATATATCAGTGGGGTAGAAATACGCCGAACTCTAAATCGTGGAAGTGTTATTTAAAACGTTTGTGTAAAATTAAACACCTGCGTATTTTCTAAATGTCAAGTTCTGTTTAATTTGTAGATAACGAACAAATTATTCTACGGATTGCTCAAACGGTCGGATGTTTTAGCATGAAATACTAATGAGCGATTATTTAACTCACGGAAAAAGTCCACGTGTAGTAGACAGCACACAAACAAGGATATTAATTTTCTACCACTCAAACCAGGTTAGAAAGAGACGTAGAAAACGTATAAGCATGAGACCACAATAGCATAGGAGGGATTTGAGAAACGTCATTCGGTCTACGATTGGACGATATGTTTAGTTTGACTTGATATACCCACGAGGATAGAGTAGCTTAATTTTCTTGAAATATTATAACGAGGACGGAAATTCGCGGATTTGAAAATGGGATTGAGTGCAAAATTGTGGGAATGTGTTGTTGTGAGCAGAGGATTTCGGATAAATGTGGCCAGGAGAGGTTACATTGGAAAGATATAAATAGTTTAGGAGAATATTATTAAAGCCTTATTAATTCGAACGTCCCAAAAGCACGTATGAAAGATAACACGAGTTGTAAGTATTGTAAAATCATTTAAATTGTATTGCTTAGTGGTAGCCTCTTAAATTAAAACGCGGTCTGTGTGCCGAGATTAAATTTTTTTTATTGAGGTATCACCTATAATTTTTAATCAACTCGTGTCGGGACATTAAGTAACGTAGATTACTGTGAAAGAAGTATAATTGAAATGAAACTTGGAATTTGGTTACACCGAGAAGGCGGCGTTGGAGGATCAACTTAGATGGAGTTCGTCTAGTAATAGCGAGAAACGACCTGCAGACCAGGGAGAAAAATACATGGCATCATCCACAGAGCGAAGATCTTCTAAAAATTTCCAGGTAACGATTTAAAATTGTGATTCCTATAAACTGTAAATATTGGGGTGGCATATGAGAGTGTTCTTCAAGGTAGTGTGAATTATTTACGTATTGAACTGAATATGTGTAAATAACATTAGTACGGTATTCAACTAGAAATTGAAGGTGTCTTGAAAGCTTTTAAACGTTCCATTAGAACGTGAAATTTCTGTGAAGAGTACGTGGCTTTGTTTTTTTATTTTTATGCAAAGTAGAAGGGCATACATTATGCAGAATTAGTTGGGTTATTATGAGCTCACCATACCCCACAGTTAACTTAGATTATTAAAATAAATAAATAAATTATAAAGAAGGAATTTTAGAGAAGGTATTATTCGAGGTCCATTTACTCCGAGTACATTTTATGTGTTTGATGATTTAAAAAGGTAAATACAGGACATTACAAAATAAGAGTTACTGAAGTGTAACGTGAACAATAAAATATGGACAGTGTTGAATTGCATTTGTAAATAGGAATAAATAAAAGATTGTATGTTGGTTGTATTTTGTGGTTTTATTGGGAGTATGCGTGAATGATAGAATTTGAGAGTGAATATAGATATCCAAAAGGAGGTCCAAATGAGCTAGCCGGAAGCAGTTGAAAAAGGCCGTTCAACCGAGGAAGAGAGGAAAACGGGTAAGAAATATTTTTTGTGTATTATTTAATTTTTGAATTTTCGAGTTTTGAAAAATATATAAAATTTTCGAATATAATATTTTTGGTTGTTGAGGATTTTACCCGAGTTCCACGGCAATATATATATATATATATATATATATATATATATATATTGCTGTGATAATGCTCCGTGTTGGACGCGTTACTAAAGGGTGTATAAAAATGGCCTCGCGTTGGGAGCCACTAAAAGAGAGCTGACACGGCTTCCCTTCGGAAGCGTTACTAAAAGGGTATGTGATAAGATACTGCAATTTGTATAGTTAAAATTATTCATATATCTACGTTTTTCACCTTGCCTGGCTAGCTCAACGGAATTTATGAAGTTTTTAAATTGAAATAAAACGTAGCACTATCACAAAGCATTTATACAATATGAAATATCTTTTTCATATAAAAGCATTTACAACATCGTTTCTTTCAAACATAAAATAATTTCTAAGAAGTAAAAATTATTGTTTCTTACCTTATATTAATATTTACAGAATTAAACTTACTCGTTTTACCTGGTTATAAATTATTTCCACGCTGGTAAGATTTGTTAGGGCCAGAACAAATCCTTGACATATAATCTATTAAAGGTCAGAGAGTATTTCGAACTCTGAACACAAACTCTTGGTAAAAAAATCCCTCACACAAAAAAAATTATTAGGCCTATCTTAAACTCTAATATCAGTCACAATTAAATCTAAAATAATACTTGCAAAATCCACAAAAACATTTCGTAATTAAAATCATATTTTAAATCAGCTTACAAGTTATTCAAATTAAAATTCCTGACTTCCAACAGTAATTATCAAAGTACTTTTTTGGTTAACTCTTCTTTTCGATTATTTAATAAAATTATTAAAGTAGCGTTGTCTTGAAGAATTTTCCTTCTTCATTGTAATTTATAATTCCATTTTCGTATGTAATTTGCGTTTAAAAACAGCTTTTTATTCATTGCAGCCTCGCAAGTATCAAACTACAATATGTTTACTATATATTTCTATTACTATCTTAGCATAGCAAAAGCTCACGCTTTTTAATTAAATAACATTTCGTGCTCTAATGAATGAAATCGAATGAATGAATTCATTACTAATTTATGAATGACCTCTTGAAACGATAAACGCTCCCTTTATATATCAATTTATCTATTCTCAAGAATCTACCACAATAATCTCGAACATTAAGATGTAATTTTCCTAGAATGCCCAATTAACGTGTAAAATAGTTGAGCTTTATGACCCTATATCTCGTTCCAGGTACTGTGACGCGTATTATATGTCCTTTTCTTACCTATACACTATTGTTGTGCGTCGCATGCTAATGCAGAAAGATAATCGATTATTCCAGAGATTTTACGAGTTATTTTCAACGTTTACGCTGCTTCCCGGAATGAAAATGTTAATGAGTTTACACGAATTTGACGTATTCCTAAATCCCGATGACTCATCTTCTAGAAAGTTCCTTTATTTATAATCAATTGCTACAATCCACGGGTTAATTAATTTACTTTGATTGCATTTATTGCAAAAGGATTTGCGCTTTATAGGAAATATTTGCTTTCAGTACACAAAATTATTTATTAATTTTGGGGTTTTTAAATACACGTTGATTTTAGTTTCTCAAACTAAATGCGTAAAGCTGTACTCTTTTATGCTATTTACAGCAAATCAAATGCATTTTTATCTAAACTAAAAGATGTTGGTTGTGGTAATTTCAGGGAAATGTCAGAATAAGAAAAATGGAGGTACGCGTCTAACCAGTTACTGAAGACTCAATGATAACGAAGGGAAAATGTAGATGAACCATGCAAATGTTGAGCCGAGAATTCTCTTAAACGAAGTGACCACGATTTGGCCGTATTGAAGTCAGTAATGGAGAGAGGCGAGTAGTAATTTGGACACCCTAAATACCATGATCCATAAGATTCTAAAAAAAGTAAACCTCAAAATTTCGATCGTTTAAGTGCAATAGAAAATACAAAATTTCTGATACGTCAATTCAAATCCACGGTGCTTTTTGGAAAAAATGTTTGATAGATATTTTTTAAGAAACATTTTTATTAATGAGTGTTCGTTTTCAGCTCAAGGTATTCATAATAAACAAAATTTCCATTTTTCATTTATGTAGTAGCAGCAAAAGTCAGTATCACGCCACTGCGATTTATTGGATCGTTTTCATTGATGGTTTATGACTGAGAAGCATTACTTCAATGGCTTCAAGATAAAATTGGACAAGCGGTGCTGAAATTAAAGAACTTGGAGGAAGAGATCTGGTATCAACACTATGAGTATCCAGGGTACAATAGTGTTCTTGTCCGTGGTTATACATTTTCTAATTATTGTACAAGCCGTGAGGCAACATACATTCGCCTGAACCACAAGATTTGGCTCAGTGTGATTTCTGATTCTGAGACTGCCTAACAAATAAATACCGCAACAATTAAAATTTGTTCAAAAATTTAGGAAAATTGACAAAATAATTGTGATGGGCTCCGAAATTAGCTGGCAATATACGAAACTTGCCTTATATATTTCGGGATTTAAAATCAATAACAATTGTTTATCAACAAAAGTACCTTTTTTTTTAAATATTTTCTATGAAGATCAATACACTTTTGCATGCGTTTGGACCACTCCGGTTGAGGCACCTCCAAAACATGCATTTTAAACGCGCTGACCACTTCTTCAGGTGTCAAAAAGCATTACTCTCGCAATTTATTCTTGATATGCGGGAATAAAAAGAAGTCATTTGGTTCCATCAAATCGATCTTCTAAGTTGCTCAAAAGTCACTTGTTTGAACCGATTTTGAGAGCTAGGATTTTGATGATTGAGACTGATCCGTCTAAAACGGTTGGTTTTCCTTATTTCTTCAAGTCTACTTGCAAACAAATGGTTTTGTACTATTAAGAATTGACCGTTCTACGTTTCTTTAAAGAAACGTTTGCGATATGTCCAGTTTCTCTGAAAAAGCCGGCGATAGTTTGCTTTGAAGTGCTTCGTGCACGAGAACTTTTGTTGAATTTGGTTCATCATAAAACCATCGACTGCTGTTTACTTTCGGGTTGATATGCGTACATTCACTATTCGACACCTGTGACGGTGTCGTAGACTTGTTTAGAAGCACCACAATCGTATTCTTTGATCACTTCGTGCTCGTGCTGAACTTTGTACACGTGTACGTGCAAATCCTTTGCTAAAATTCTTTGCATTGTTGTTGAAGACATTTGCATTTCTTGAGCACGATTTTCCTGGACTCGCCGCGGTCACTTCGAGGCGGTCCAGGGATTTTGGTGTCTACTATTGAAACGGTTTCTTCAAATTTCTTGATCAACCTATGAACAGTAGATTCATTTGGTGCATTGTGATGTCCAAGAATCGTACGCAGTTTCCGAACAGTTACAGCGAAACTTTCACCATTCCGCTATTGCTTTCACAATCAAAACTCGCTGTCCCTTATTGTATTGTATTTCAAACGTTTGGCCTAGGCTTTTATTTACAATACTATACATATCTGTAATGGTAAAATGTATTAAGTAGTCGCATACAAAGCGAATATGACGCCTTTAGGAGTATATCTACTTACCGTAATGTACTTCATTTCTATTATTAGAAACCTATTATGATACAATATTAAATAAAATAAATAAATTGTATCACTGAATATAATTAGATTTAGTAAAAAGCTTGAACCACCGTAGTTGAAAAATCCAAATCCAACAAAACGTCCTTTAAATAGAAAGAAAGTTATTTGTATTATAGATATTTACTTTCAAGTTATTGAATATTGAAATCTGAGCAGCAAGATATGTAAAAGTACTTTTATATTTTTGTTGAGCTTTATTCGTGTCCATTGTTATCTTTTCTTTGGAATAGAAAACAACATGTAAAATCATTTTATTTGCATACGGTTCTTTTATTATTAAGAAAAGAATAAAATAGTAATATGCCTATAATTTAATGAGTAATCGATAATTTAAATATTCCCGCCAAGGTTGTAGTTTATACTACACCCGCTAGAGGGCGCTGCGATTCAAGCAAAAAAAAATTATTACTTCTGTGTTGCTTAGCTGAGGATGGAGGAGGGAGCCCATCCTATTATTTTAGTTACTCGATCTGTTCGTTGAACGCAGTATAGCTACCGCTTCAAAATAGCCTCCATATTTGTAAATATTTTTTTCGGCCGAATACAGATGGCTTATAAATGTGTCCAATAGTTGCCGCGATAACGGAACAACAGGTCCAAACACCAGGGGCGCCCCGTGACTTTTTGACTAAGTGATCCAATTACAACGAGAAAATTTAAATATGTTAAATATAAAGTAATCTTATATAGAGCAAATAAACAATCTAGTAATGTAAATAAAATTGGTAAAGTTATACACACGGAAAACTCAATAATTATTTTTCCAAAGTCAACTGAATTTGTCTATTTGTCCTAGAGAAAACGTTAATGGCATCTTCTTCAAATGCAATCAAGATTAAATTATGTAGAAGAGTAACTTCTATGTTCATTTATGTCAATATTGAAAGCCTATTTTGGTACTGTGTATTCCACAAATAATTTTTTATTCTCTTTAAGCTAGCGAATGATCTTCTCCTTCATCTGGAATCGCATAACGTTATATCGTTGCTAACTTCAAGTTTAGACTTATGGCGGAAGATTCATTCAATTGAATGCAACAAAATTAGCATTTTAAATTTCCTCTTGTATTGTCTACAACATACGAAATTTCAAAAAGTAGTAAGTATTCTCCTGTAAAAATATTTAATTGTAATAGTTAAAATATATAAATCTCAGCAGAGCGCTTTCGGCATTAGCCATCTTTGGTGCTACTATAAGTAAGCAAGTGAAAATTATACAAATTAAATATAAAAGATTATAATTACTTACTGTCACGTAATTTAAAAAATGTATTCTATCACACTAATTTACAAGATAAGATTTCAACTATTTAATTAATATCACATATAAAGAGATTAGATTATAAATTGATTTTGCCAATAAATATGAATTACATCTTGCCTGTATCGTTGATGAATTCGAAAAGACCAAATAAATATATTTCTGAAATGACAACTATTGTGTGCGATCCGAAACGTGGATCACCGCAGAAAAATTAATGAAATATAAATCATGTTTATAGTATTATAAACCAATGAAGTTCCATCAATTGAGACGTTTGTATATTGGAATAAAAGTTCGATCGAGGTTAATTTGAAGGTGTTATTTCTTAGCAATTCTCTTTCAACATCTTCAAATTCAAGTCTATTAAAGTTTTTGAAGTAATATTATATATTAGTTTTGAATGCAGATTAGGATCAAAGGTGTGTTTATTTGTAAGATATGTGATGACCGAAAGCTGATTTATCTGTTTTATTCAAATGTTTTTTATTCTTACCCTAATGGTCTATAAGTTCTGCCAATATAGGTGGCCTGAAAATCTCCACAATTTAGTCCATAAACACCAGCTTTTGACAATGGTTCTGTAGGATTTTTAGAATGAACTAAATGTTGTTTCACCGTGTTACATGAATTGAATGAAACAAACTGTAATTGAGTTACTGTATTTTTTAATGCTTTCTTCAATTGAAGTGATGTATACTTTTTTATACTATTGATTAATTTATTAAAAAAAGGTTTGAATGGTATCGTATCCATTGTTAATTCCTATTTGTTTTATTTTAGTTTGATGGAATACATTTTTTAAATAACGTGAGAGTACGTAATTATAATCGTTTATGTTTAATTTGTATAACTTTCGCCTGCTTACTTGAAGTAGCACCGAAGATCGCTTACGCCGAAAGCGTTCCGTTGTAATTTATAAATTTTAACTATTACAATTAGATATTTTTACACAAAAATACTCACTATTTCTTAGAATTTATTGAATTATTCGTGTACACAGCTAATAAGTTTTCAATTTTTGGAGTCAACTAAAGAAACCAATTCGTTTTGAATAGACGAGTTTCCCAAGTGCGATTTAAGTAAGTCGTTGTGGTTTGCAATTTCTTATATAATTCTATAAAATTTCCATTATTGGATAAAGAATCAATTTCATTGTGGCGGCTAATTCATAGATCTAATTTTCCCGAAAGACAAGTTAATCTAATTAAACCGGTAATGATTTCAATATTTTGCCAACCAGTTCGATAGGTTTCCACCTTAAATTTGTATTGAATATTGGATGAAAAATCTATCCTCCGATTTTTTGAATAAGTGCAGTCATCTTTAATCAGCTATATTTTCAAACTTATAAATATTATTTAGATCACCATATCCTACTATATTTCACGGACCATTTGCGAGAAAACAGCAAACAAAACCAGCAAAAACTTTGTTCAAAAACTTGTAACCACAGAACCACGTTTGGTAGTTGTAGACTTTATCTCTTGTGTTTAGCATAAGATATTATATTTAATTGCAATGGTTAAATGCAATTGATGCTGGTCACTTTCTGCTTTTTCAATTTTATCTTCATTTTTTCGATAATACTACCACATATCTGCTATTGAAATATCTTTTTCCAGTAATACGTTAATGGCAGAATCCCATCGGCCAGGTATATGTATAATCCACAAAGAACTAATTACTGTCAGTCTAATTATATAAGTTCAATTGTTGCTTATAATTAGAACCTTGCATTAACAAATAACCGTTCTGTATACAGATAGTAAATAAGCCGAATAGTCGGTCGATAATGTATGCATTTTGAAAATAGCAAAACAGCATCGACAACTGTGAAACCTTTTCTAAAGACGGTTGGAAAGCTTAACAGCAGGAACTTACAATGTAATGTGCAATATAAATGTGTAATTTAGATAAACACGTACATGTGCGTTTACTATAAGAGATTTATAAACTCTTAAGTCAAATTTTGTATACGAACTACGAATCTCAATCAAATTTCAAAAAATACTAACACTTTATAAATATATTAACAAAACCACTACGTTTGTTTATTATGTTGTTTAATGATAATTACTAAAGAACTTTTTTACATTGTCAAATGCAATTATGCTAACTACAATTATATTATCTTAATTTTATTAGCAAATTAAAGGTTTTTCAATAACGCAACAATATACATAAATCTGTATTTGAAGTTGTAGTTGAAATATTATTTTCGGCTCGTGAATTGCAGGTAGGAACCACTAATGCGACTATAGAATCGTATATGCCAAACAGCTTAAACATTCTACATACATGCTTATCACTATCAGCCGAATTACATACGTTCGATATTTTGTCTGTCCTAATTTCTTAAATATCGTTTTTTAGAGGAAAAATTTGGCACCAAACAAATAATCCTTCCGTTTACAAATCGTAATACAAAAAAGTACAGCCGGTAATGTATGTGACTTAAAAACTACATAACTGAATCAATGACGCTGTAGGTTTGTTTAGTGAGGCATAGTTTAAGAAGACTAGCATTTACTTTAGGTGGTGTAATTTGTAATACATTCAGATTATCGTAGATATAGGCTTTTACTATAAAAAGTGAATAATTTGTAAGAATCAAATTTGAATTTGAATTACGAATCTCAGATGCTATACGAATACCAATAGATACCATATGAGAAAAATTTTAAAAGGGATGCCGGCACATCACTGGCAATCATTTTCGCTTCGTCACTGCCATACATCAAGAAAGCGCATTTCAGTCAGTCTTTCAAATAGATTTTTAAAGTACAAGTGTATTTCAGGATATGTGTGCAGTATTTCACTATATCCATAACGTGATGCATTTTGAGGACGCTCAATACGTATATTCAAACATGACAAGTGAAAAACTACTGGTAAGTACGCAAATATTGAAATTAAAGCGCCTAGGAAAAGTAATATCGACCGCGTTTTAAAAGTATCAATAACAACGGAACTATTCCGTATTTTTTCGTGTTACAGGGATAATTAAAAATTAAAGTATGTACCTATTTGACCAAGTAAACTGGAAAATGACTGAAAACTTAACAATCACAACAAATCGACCACAAATTTTATACAAACAAACTACTTGCAAACTAAAGTCACTGTATTAGTCATGTGGATGCATAATTAAACGATACGTGCTGCACGAAGGGCTTATCATTGGTGTCCGGTTTTACATATAAACTCAGTATTGTAATTGTTATGAATAGAAATTTCCTACCCTGAGATAATTAATTCAATATGACTTTGCAAATGTTCCCTTAAAAGAAAAATACCCCAGGAAATTGTAGAAAAACTTCAAGGGTTTAGACAAATTGCATTCAATAATAATGGAGTTTCAAACTAAAGTGGTTGTTTACATAGACATTTCCTTGACTACTATCGTATTTTCGACTATACTGCATCAAGCACCGTCACCATAATCAATAAGTGTACCCGCTCGCACAATGCGCAATGGCCCAGCTAAACATTTAGTCTTTGCGTACTTTGCCCTACAATCAATCAATTTTTCATTAAAACTCATTTTTACATCAGAACATATAAAGTAGAATCAAATATCTAACTAGAAATTTCAAGCTGTAGTCGACAGGTTCCAGAAAGAAAACTGATTCATGATGACACGTCATTTTCTTCTACGTGTAATTGATACTACTGTACATGAATTATTAATAGATTTTATCCGCTGTGAAAGATATTCTTGGGTTATTCTTAAATAGTTTATTTTACACCTATCTATATAGATTTACAGTTCCATTAAATAAAACAACAAGGTAATTTAAAATGTTTCGAAAGTCCGTTGACATTCTCTAATGGTAAAAATACAATAAAATATGCATAAATATTAATAAAAAGTCTAAAAACAATACGTTATTAAGTTACCGAACTTTTTTACTTCCATTTTTCGTATTAAAACGAAATCTATAAACCAAATTCATCCATAAATTTGTCATTCCATGTTTTAGACAATGAGAGATGTGCTTGTTTATTATTGATAGAAGACATTATTTATGTATGTTCACAAAAAACGGATACTGATTACTTGGTAAATCTTTACAATTGACAAGTTTCATGAAAAACGCACCTTTAATATGCAAGGAATGTTCACCTAGCTGCTAAGTGTCTGAAAAAGCTGTGTACTTTAGTCTACCCACTTTGCAAAAATATTTATTTGTTATTTCCTACGTTGTTTAACTACATTAAAGGAACAAGATCCCTTTAAGTATTGGTGTAGAGTTTAGATCTTTAAATGTGTCTAAACACTACACAATCTTTAATATAATTGAGTCATCTAACGTCGAGTTCCCATGTGTGGATTAGGGAAATTCGAATGGCTCGAGGTTCATACTTATATCAGCCACAATTTGAGTTCAGCACACACGCAAGCCATACCCAAGTCACGCATGGCTCATTTGTGTCTCGTAGTTTGTAACAATGTAACATGCCATTTGGCTGAGGCCTTGCCATGTTACAACGTGTTGCGAACTATATAAAATACTTCTACTTACCTTACTCTGAAAACACATTTTATTACTTTTTGGAATTAAATTTGATTCCGAATATATTTTTACGTTTACTCGTGTACTAGAAAATAAAACTAGACACAGAGATTACTATATTTATTCACGATTTACCTATTTATCTACGTAGTATAAATAAATAAATACATTTACTGTAATTTTCCGATTGGTGGATTTTGCGTTCAAAACACAACTAGTGTGGATCTGAACCTATCTCAGAAATATCATTTATCCATTCCTACTCCTTTTATTTTGTAGTTATCAGTAACATTCGTATAACGTTCGTCTTTTCATATCTGACTGTCTGCTAGTTCGGAAATCAACCATGTTGACTTATCTATAAATCGCTATGAGGTTACCTACGGTATGTATTTTCTACATAAATGCATAACGTTTTACTAAAAATAACTTTATAGCTGCCTTACGTCAGATGTAAGATCAAATTTTGCCTATTTAAACCTGTCTTGTAAATTAAAGATGGTAAAATATAAATAGATTAATTTTGATTGTTTCGTCGGACCGTGTGTATTATAATTTGGTAATACATTTTGATTTTACAGGGTCCAAATATATACTACAATGCCTTACTTCAAAACTTGGCCTCGGATATACATTTTACTCCAAAACTTTGCTTCAGATATACATTTTATTCCAACTTTACTTCAAAACAATCTCTAATTTTACTTAAAATATATCTACAGTTATTTCTATATAGATTTCTACCTACGATCATGGCTTGATTTTGTCTGTTGCGTTGGATATCGTAGATATCTTCATAAATTTGCTAGGTTAACAATTACCGGAGAGTACGACAAAAGAAAACAAAGATGCTTCATATTAATCTTGAATGGCAATGTACGTGATTACGAAGCAGCTTTCACTTGTTTACCAACGGCAAATTCGTAATCAACTTTTCCAATCAGGCAGAAGAAAATTATGAATTCGACAAATCAAGGAATGTGGTCAACGATACACTCACAAATGCTTCTAATTATTGACACAACAGTATCCACACCTTTTTCAAAACCTTCCACTTGGATCAAGCTTGCAGAGTATCCCACAAATAAACATTTTCTTAGGTTCCAATTGATTTCCTAGCTTTGCACTATTTTCTCGTTATATCTTCTTTTATCAGTTCAAGAATTTCAATAAATTGGTCTCTGTTCATTCTAAATGTTTTTCTGAACACATCTGAGAAATTTCTCAACACAATTTAAACTCCCCATGGGGACTTCTCAAGCATAAGTACTTATTTTCTTTACGTTTACATGTCCCTTTTGTTACTAAATGCAGAACTACTAGAGCATCCTCCTAAGTTTCTAGTTCAAGATCGTGGAAAAGCCCACTTGTAAGCTCATCCATAATATGAGAAGAAATGCGTAGGCTGCCAATATGTGGAGTCGGACCCCATGTGGGGTCGTGGGGCCACACTTGGTGGGACGTAGGTAGTCGTGGCTTGTGCGTGTGCTATGCTCAATTTGCGATGGACCCTATATCTCGTACTGGATCGACTCCACAAACCTATGATGTCTCAGCAATTACCGACATGGCACGAGAAAGTTCAAATCACTTGAAAGCATCTTGAGCAACAACGAGTCTACATTTCCTTGAAGGAGGGTACGACTTAAGACTACGCTCGCCAAGTGACCCACTGTGGGAAAACAACTTTAGAAATGGCACTGATAAAAAATTTGTGGAAGCAATTATTACAAGCCACCATACCCGAAATACTACTCCGCCTGTTGGTTTATTATGAAATCAGACCGCAATTATTCCATCACCAGTCTGTTAAAAGTTTTTACTTCACTTGACGTCTTTTCATTTATAATAAAACTCACGCTTGTATAACCATCGGCTGAGTCCCAAATTTCCGGAACTAAAAGTTCTCTTCTTACGGCCACACTAAGTTCTACCACATATATTTTTAAGCGAGCTATTTCTAACTTCAAATTCTGCAACTTCCCTACGTTCAAACGACTTCGAACATTCTGCACCCGAATTGATAAAGTTTTCTTCTTCCTTGGTGGCTTTTCCATTTTTCTCTGTGCTCTATCTTCTTTAAATAATCCCCGTATGTTTGTCGTGGTTTAATGTTTTGTATTTTTCTTGATCTTCTTTGGGAATTAAACCACTCATAGTTGTTAAAATAATCTTTATTTACGTTTGCGGGTTTAATCCAGTACTAATGATGTATTGTACTTTTCGTACGCGCTCTTAAAAATTTTTTACGAAGTGCTATATCTGGTCAAGCGTCATATGGCATTGTGATATGGAGTGCTATAATTTTAAAATGCCTTCTGAAAAAGGACATTGTAAATTTTGGCGTTTGTGTATGTGTGCGTGTGTGCGTGTTTAATGTGTGATTGCGTACGTGTTTTCGTGCGTGCCTGATTGTGTATGTGCGTGCGTGCGTGCGTCGTGAGTGTATGGAATGGGTGTATGCGTGCGCGTGTTGGTTTTTGTTTTATAGAATGACCAAACAGTTCATTAGGCTGACAGGTAACAAGTTTATCAAGGATGACGGTTCCGTTCTTTTAGATTGCCATGATAGATTTTGATTATAGTAATTGTTTAAATGATTTTTGAGAGGTATATGTTCACCCTAAGATTAGATCACAACACATTGCCTACACAAAAAAACCACACCTCGATCTTAAAGTATGAGATATCTAGAGCTGTGGTGCAAATAACTCCATAAACACATTGGAGATAAAGGTCAGCTCATGGGTGTCATACGTTTGTTTGTAAAACAATCCACTAAAAACAAAATAACTGGATGTTTAAAGACTCGATAGATATTAGGTTCACGATACCTTCAAGGGACCGTAAGGAACAAGCAGATAGGTCCAAAGAGTCAGAACTAAGTATCATATTGGCGCCAGGAACGTGGGAACAAGTAAAAACAATGAGAAAGGGTCCACGGTTCTCGGACAAACCCACGGTAATTTACTATAGCAACAAATAAGCTGTAAATACTATCCTACATTCAAATTCACATATCAGCAGTAAACAAAACACAGTAAAATCATCTGGACACGAGCCAGACATATATCAAGCCAGTACTGTTATAATCAGACCAATAACAATAATCAAGCAAGGTAATTCGGTTTTATGGCCACAATAATGTTTAATCAATAACGCCTCGGAAAAAGATTTATATTAATTCGTTACGGTCATTGC
Source organism: Platerodrilus igneus (assembly GCA_036346225.1). Classification (NCBI taxonomy): domain Eukaryota; kingdom Metazoa; phylum Arthropoda; class Insecta; order Coleoptera; family Lycidae; genus Platerodrilus; species Platerodrilus igneus. The sequence continues at coordinate 1,307,730 of JARFIW010000884.1, read as the reverse complement.
AATAACAATAAGAAAGGTTCACACATTATCCGGAAGGGATCAGTGAGAAACTAAAATACCAGTTAATAGATTAGTTTCAATGTAAGTGGGGACAACCCATCATACAGCAATAACTAAAAATACACAAAGTTAGTGTAGGAGGTAGTTAAATGTTTTCCCTAATGTATGCTAGGTAATTTAGTTTTAAATGATATAAATAAATATAAATATGATCGCTAGCATTTATCATACAACCTGTTTAGAGCATGTATGCCATGAGAACAAGACACAGGGATATCTAAATACACTAAACAGCATCCAACGCAGACAGCAGGTACATAATCTGGAACTAATATCGATGAAAGGCCCATAAAACTTGTATACTACATAAAACGACAACTTCATCTCTGGCAGCTAGATCGCTTAAATTAAAATTGCATATTATTTCATAGACTGTTGATTAAAACTCCATAAATTCCAATAGTGTGTGCACGGTACACTACATTTGATTTTCTATTGCTCCATTCGTAGGTAATATATTAGCCAGGAAGCAAGTTTTTACCGGGAAATTTTGAATTTTGCCGAACCCTTGCCGTTTCAAGCAAGGTAGGTATATTTTTAACTTTAACGTACGACACACACGGGATCTACATTTTACCTAATCCGAACAAGAACTCGTCTAACGGTCATTAAAAGGACTGTGTAGGGATTCGAACCTGGAACCTTGGGCATGATAGTCACGGCAAAACAATACCAGAATGTTTAACACTACATAATAGAACAACACTGAACTAGGACTGAGCCACACACCTTAAAATAGAACTTGACCAAGACTGCACGAAGACCCATACAAAGACCCTAAAATACGATAAAACCCATTAAAAAAAAAGAATAATTCCTTTTAACTGCAAAACTTACCACATTCGTGGGAGAAACATACAAAACACCATAAACCAATTAGAGTAATTATTAAAAGTCACAGGTTCAAATCCGTTATTAAGATTGAGGCAACAGTTTTGCGCATTTTTTGTTACGTTTATGTAGGAAGGACTTGAGAAGACTGCACTGTACGCGACGTAATGGCTTTAGTCGGCATTACGATGTGAGAGCAAGAGATATCCTCATCCATTGTCCTACGAGCTATTATAAAGTTACTTAGGACAAAAGGCATAAAAACGTCCGATATTTTAAGAAGACCCAGTTCAAAAACGACACCTTTTAAAGACTAAGTACACGAATGTATCAAACAATTTTCAGTAGAACGAGAAATAGCTAAAAATTACAGTCAACGAGAACCAGCTTTGATTTTTAAAGAAATCCTGCACATTGAATTTCTCCAAAATCGTCCTTCGGTACACATCGCGCAATAACTATGGCAACTTTTGGACGAAGCAAAACTCGCAAATTTTCGAAAAAACACGAATCTCCCATCCGAAATGTTATTGCGCTTCACGACAACGCCCTGCCTGCTACACTGTTCAAACTCAACAAAAAAATTCAGCCTTAATTCTAGACTACATTGGAACACTTTCTACAGTCCGGGCATGATCCTGTGATTATAATTTGTTTGAACCATTATTGGAACCGCTTGAAGATAAAAATTAGAAAACGATACTGCTGCCGAAGCTCTTGTTCGCGGCTGACTCATGTCACAACCACATTTATTTTACGATGGTCAAATCAGACAATTACGTATTCGCTAGGAAACAAGTATTTCTAAATCAGGAGATCATGTAGGAAAATAGCTATATATCCTGATAATGTAAAATGCCTTAATAAATTTAAAAAAATTAATTCCGGTTCATATTTGATTCACTCACATATTTGGTAGAAAGCTTGATGTTTCATAGATATTATTCTCCTGTAGATAGAGATGACACAGATAATTCATATAACTTGTGATTTCTTTGACGGCTGTTTTTGAGGTGGCGTGGAAAAATTTAACCCGTTGATTTTCTGAAAAAGGGAATTTAAGTCGGTTGAAAAAAGTTTTAATGAAGGCTATTCTGTGGGTATTGCTTTTGCAGAATGCACGGTTGAACATTGCGAAAATTTTTAAAGATGAGCTTTGGTGGTATGTTCATATGTTTTTTTATTATCAAATTCCTACCATCAAATTAAAGAGTTTTCGTTAATTAAGCATGTAATCTCTTGCTATTTTATTGAATTCATTAACTACAGGTGCATGGCTAATAGAGGTTAATTAAATATAATCATCATCATCATTAGCTATTCAGTCGTAAACTGCTTGGACGCGTTACTTCCATTGTCTACTATTTTGAGCTAACCTATACATTTTTATGAAATCTAGTCTACCTCTACCTCGCTTTTTCCTATCTCTGTTTGTAATATATCCCGTTCTATATCCCAATGCCTTAGAACTTGTTCCATCCCTTCTTCTATTTTTGTTTGTTTTCCACAATATCTTACTTCCCCTACTATTTCTAGAACCTCTTTGTTCTTAATTTAGTTTGTCTATGCTATCATCATCATACATCTGAAGCCCCACATTCCAAAGAATTTTTCCAATTTCCTGTCGTTTTCTCGCACTGTCCCCATTACATAGCCGGGCAATGCTGTGCTCCACACACATGCTTTCAACAATTTTTTCCTTGTTTCTATGTTTCTTGTCTTAGAACATAGCCGCTGCTTTTTTTTGATAAATACATCACAACGACCCTCTTATTTTCTAAATATATGCCCTATTTCATCGATATACAATGGTACGCAAAGGGAGTTAAGCAACCTGACGGCGACCAAGATCCCAACACATAGACATTTGCCAAAAATTGTTATTATTATTATTAATTTCTATGCCTTTAATAATTATTATTAGACGCAGAATAGGAATCCAACCCACACAAATATTGATTCGACAATGGTTGGAAGTGAATCTGAAATACGTTGGTATTTTTTTAGGTGCTGAATCTGAATCTAACCCCACGACTATTTCATTCAACAATGGTTGGAATTTGAAACGTTCTTTTTTCACCACTTTCATACCATTTTGTAACTATTTACCCTTGTTGTTATAATTATTATTATTATTATTGTTATTATTTAGTGATAGTTATCTATTTACTCCGTTCGCACAATCGACATTTGTTGAGAATATTGCAAAACCAACACCTGTAGTTGGTTACAATAATCATCAGGTTTAGGTACAATTATTTTTTCATCATTCGGTTTTTCGTCTTAGAACTGGTTGGATGTGTATCTCCATTGATTTCTATTCTGAGCTAACCTACACATCTCTCTGAAACTCCCACACCCTACATCTTTCGCTATCTATGTGCAATAGTTTAACTTAGGTCTACCTCTACTTGTCATTTTCCTATCTCTGCTTCTAATATACTCCGCACTATTCCCTCATGCCTTAGTATGAGACCTATCATTCTATCTCTTCTATTTTTTACTGTTTTCCACATATTTCTTTCTTCACCTACCATTACTAGAACAACTTTGTCCTTAACTATGTCTTTTCATAATATATCTTCATCATATGTCTGTAGCACCACATTTCAAAAGCTTCTATTTTTTTCTGTCCGCTTCTGCGACTGTCCACATTTCACAGCCGTACAGTGCTGTGCTCCACACATATGCTTTCAGCAATCGTTTCCTTGCTTCTATATTTGTTGCTTTTGAACATAGTAGTTGCTTTTCTTGTTAAATGCAGCACAGCCCTGTGCTAATGTTTTTTTTATAGCTTTTGCACTTTTCCCATATTGCGTTATTTGGCTACCTATGTAGCAGAAATCCTTAACCTCTTGTAAGTTCTCGTTTCTTATTTGTATTCTAATTTTTGATTTATTTTTCCCTTTTTTACATACTAGTACTTTAGTTTTATTTTTGTTAATTTTCATACCGTATATTTCTGTTAGAACTGTTTCCATTTCATTAAAATCTGCTCCTTGCTAGACGCTAATACCGCTATATCATTTACAAATCTAAGTGTATCAATCTTCCCTGCACGATTCAAAACGTCTTCCTGCACTAGACTGTATTCATTGCCTCTTGAATGTACAGGTTAAAAATTTGCGGGGATAGAGCACATTCCTCTCACCGCGTTCCAAATATTTACTACTCTACTTTCCCCCTCTAATTCTATTACCACTGTTTGCTCTTTGAATAACCTATGTACTACCCGTCTATCTCTAAAACTCATTCCAATCTTTTTGAGTATTTCGAACATCTTTTCCCATTTTACGCTTTATCCAGATCTACAACCCCCATATACACACTTTCTCCCTTTTCTAAAGTGACCTCCCGCCAAATATAATAACATCTTAAATTTCTAGTTGTTTATTTACTTGAGACTTAATTTGTTGAATGAATTAAAAATGTCTTGAATAATTTCATATTGAAATTGTTTTGATTATCAATGCTTTCAGTAGAACTCATTGTATTGATTATTTATGCTAAGTGAGCTTGGCTAATGCATTTTCTATGAATTACAGTTGCTTCAAGAATGAACTTTACTGAATTCTAGCAGAGTGCATGCAATTCTATTACTGATAATTAACTACATGAACCGTAATTTTGCTCTTATAACACTATAACAGACTTACAGTTAGATGTACTTGATGTAAGTGAGTTTCATGTTTTGCACCAAGCCAAAACAGTTCACATTAACACCCATTTATTTATTACTCCCGCAGGATTAGATGTTCTACAAACTTTCAGTAATTTGAGTAACGTTAATTCCGGTTAGTGAATCTCGTATACCGAAATAAAAATAATGTGGTTTTAATTTCGTATTGTATGAACAGTGAACGTTATGCGTAAATTATTCATTAATATCGACGCTGAGCTAAAATTAATATTACAATCCTTGGAAGCACCGATTTGGTATTCAGATCGTAACAGTAGTTTAAGCGTGTTTAATTCTGTTCATGCTGTCGCCTTTGCATTGATAGCTGCCCGGTTATGTAACTATGTTATCATCAAGTGGCAGCAATGTACCATTCAATTTCATACGATAGTCCAATATATGGAAGTTTTAGAAAAAGTGTTCGATTTCAGAACACAAAAGCTGTATTGAATAACCACGAGGCCTCACTGTTGCACAGGCTTCGCTCGAACGATTATAATGATTTTGTACGGTAAAAAGTTTTCAGGCGTTTGGTATTATTAATACTGTCCTTTCATTTCAAAACTAGCAGCTTTCCAATCATTCTGGTTTCAAGTAAATTTAAACATTATGACTTTTCCGTTTGAGAAATTCCTGTATGAAAATATGGCACAGGATAAGCTGCTATGTTAAACAGCTTGAGCGAAGAAAAAGCCTTATGTACATCTATAGGTTAGTTGCAAGGCCGCCCACAGAATAATTTGTAGAGGGGGTCAAGACTACTTTCAAAAATATTAGTTATGTTACACAAAGGATGAACACTGTTAATGCAACTCCGTTACCGGACGTATTGGAAAGTAATGTAAGGCATAAAATCTTATTTCCTTAGAGTAGCTCAAAAGCAGTTAGAACCATCGATAATGCAGCGTTTTTTAATATTATAGTTGAAATCACGAAAGAATGCATTCACGCCATACGTTACTGAATTTAAAAGCGATATACATTAAAAGTATGTCGGTGTTTAATTCAGAAACCTATGACGCGAATGCATTCTTTCGAGATTTCGGCTATAGTATTTGAAATTGAAAGAAAAACGTAGGATTGATAGTTTCTTAATAAATGCAGCATTCTGTAATTAATCGAATTTTCATAAAGTGTAAAGTTACTTACCAATCTGGTAAATTGCTGGTGCAGCAGGCCATCAATTCTTTTGGCTTGATGATGCACAGGGTAGCAAATGGAAAAGATTGGATTTTACAGTAACACACACTAATTGAAAATTGAATGGACTTATTCCAATACACGTAATAAGCCGCCCGTAAGAAAATTTAAAAATACAGACACGACACAACCATATTTAACGGAAACAGAAAAGCCACATTGTCAATCAAATGGCCACAAACCACAGATATTAATTAATAGTAAATAAATATCCGACCGGCACTTTAAATAGTGTCTTTAATATTTGTTGCACAAACAAACATGACTAAGAACTAAGAAGGGTACAACAAACTATTATAACTAGCACTGCTGAATAGAACTGTTCTCGCGTTTTATTAATCATCATCATTTTTTAATATAAATATCAATCTTCTTCGGTCTTGACCAAATCTATTTAGGACTTCATTTATGAATGCTTGTTTCTCCCTACCTACCATGTCCTTATGTACACTAAGCATGCATAAACCTGATAATCTATCCCCTGACATGCTTGATCTAAGCCACGATTTTACCCGCTTTAGCGTACTAAATGACCTTTCTATTGTTGCAGTAGTTGGAGGTAATGCCAAAAAAATATTCAGCGCAGTTTTGATCGCCGGAAAAAAAGAAACTTCATTATCAAGCAAATGTACAAAGTCTGTATCTTGTTGAATCTCTCTATTTTGCCAAAGTTCAACCCACGTTTGCAACTGTTCTGAAAAGTTATCAATGTTGTAACTTCTGGCTATTTCTTCTTTTTATTTAACAATGCTTTTTATATTGTTGTCTTTTAAGTTATTTGGATGTAATCCAGAGAGTAAAAAGAAGTCGTAGCATCTTCAGAAAACCTTGTGGAAATAGACTGTATAACAGAATCCAAGTAAGGAATAAAAAGGCTTACTCGAAAGTAATCTTCAACACTACTCATATGATAATTAGACCTATGAGTTTGTCTTGGTGCAATACGTGGTAATGTAATTTCCAATCCAAAACCATGGGCATGTTCAACACTTTTTTTATAAACCTCTTTAAAGTATTGTTCAGGATCACTACGGTGTGTCTTAAAAAGTTTGAGTAGTTCATCTATGTGCTCTTTAACGGAAAATAAGTTTATACTTTTAGACTGCAGTGCATTACAAACAGGTTCCAATTTGCTAGAATATTTGGCCATAATATGCAGACAAAGAATAAATTTCGACGAAGAAACGCAATTTAAAAGTTGACTGGCCCTATTTCTTGTCTGAGCATTTATTGCACGGTTATGAGCTAAATTTTCCAGAGCGTTCATAGTATCTGCAAAATGTTCCGCAAACATCCTCATTGATTTATATTTGGCGGACCAGCGTGTTTCACATAATAGTGGAATATTAGAAACATATCTACATCTTAATGGACTATCTCGAAAGAAAGTAATTACTTCTTTAATGGTACCTACTGAATTTTGAATATCCGGAATCTTGTTCAAATCATTTATCACTAAATTTAATCTATGGGACGCGCAGTGACAATATATCGCTTTTGGATATTTATTTTTAATAAGTTTTTGGACTCCCTGCTCATGACCTGCCATCGTCGAGCAACCATCAAACCCTAATCCAACTAATTTATCCATACAAAGACCATATTCATTACAAGCGTTTAAAATTGCAGCAGTTATACCTTCTGCGTTCAGCGATGTAAGGACTACAAAGCCTAAAAATTCTTCTCTGACCGAATTGTCATTACTAACAAATCTTACTCCAATTCATAACTGTTCTACCCCAGCAATATCTGCACTTTCGTCAGCCAGAATTGAAAATGCTTCACTCAAATTCACATCTTTCACAATTTTTTCCCTAATTAATGTTCCACAAATTGAAATTATTTGATTTTGAGTTCTGTGAGAGGTGTATTTTGAGTTCTTCTTGCAACACTTTAAGTGCTCGTTTAGAATGTGATCCCCACTTTCTATTCTGAATTGTAAAAGATCCTCAAAATTACCTTTTTTTATCACCTCGTAATGGCAAATCATGCATACCACAAAAATGACGGTGGATATTATTGGTATAAGTTTTTTGCGATTCGATTCAATCAAATCCCGCTCAGATTCATCTATTTCAGAGGTAATTGATAGACGTTTTCCTTCAATAATTTTTGTAAAACTAGAAGCTTTTATAGTTGAATCACGATGCCATTCGGTTGTAGCATGTGCTTTTGCAGAAACGACAAAGTCATGATATTTTGTGAAAGGCTTCACAATGAAAGAACCAAGAACCCCTCTTTTAACAGTTGGCCGAAAAAATACGCAATATTTGCAAAGTGCGCCTTTGAGTTTTGGAGAATACGCAAGCCAATCGTATTGTTGAAGCCAGTCATATCTAAAAGCACGTCTTCTTTCTTCGGAATCGTTCTTGAAATTATATTTAGGATCTGGTTTGTAAGGATTTGTTAATAATGAAAAGCGAACATCGTCGGAAAGTGTTTCATTTGAGTTAACAAAATTGCCCAAATCGAGTATGTACTCATTCTTATCAGTTGAAAGATTAGTGTCATATTCACATGTGAGAGATTTTAAAGTATTAGGTGACGAACTACCAGCTTTATTTAGATCATTGACACTATTATGTAAGTAGAGTATTTTGGATGTATTTGGCACAACACCACCACCACCACCACCACCACCGTCGCTATCTAACCTAGGTTTTTACATGTAAAAACCCACTATAAAGTCTTATTTTTTAAGAATCTCCTCCTGCTCCGCCTTGCTCTCCGCCTTGCTCGGACACCCCCCAACCATTTTGATTACGTCACACCCGCATTCTTTCCATCCGCGAGATAAATCTTTTTCCACACTTCCACCCACGAGATAAATGTACATTGTTTGGTATCAATTAATATTAGAATTTTCTCGGCTACTCGAATCTCTAAGAATTTTTCAGATATCATCACCCCAAGGAGCTACCCTCATTTTAAGATTTTTTACCGCTAACATTCTGAACCAAAATAGTTTTCTTCGTCTAACCAATGCATATTTTGAGATAAACCTACCTTGTTTGGTATCAATTAATATTAGATTTTCTCAGCTACCCGAATTTCTAGGAATTTTTAGATTGCGCCATTTCCCAGAGAGCTACCCTGATTTTAAGATTTCTTACCTGTTGCGATTTCCGACCGTCCTTAAACATACAACCAACCTAACCTAACATGGTCATATGGTCATATGACCATATGTGTCATATGGTCATGTGGTCATATGGTCATATGGTCATGTGGTCATATGGTCATATGGTCATGTGGTCATATGGTCATGTGGTCATATGGTCATGTGGTTATGTGGGCAGGATCCAAATCTGTAAATAGATTTAAAATAGGACCACCCTTACCATTTTACACACACCTCTAAATTATAAATTTCCTGCGGCTCATACCTAAAGAAAATCTAAAACCATTCTTAAAGCTTTTATTACAGACAATTTTTACTAATACAGTTTAAATTTTGTAAACCACATTTCTAAATACATATTCACAATCTTTTATTCTTAATCTAGAACTCATATCGGCTTATACTTATTAATATTTATTTCTAAATAGAGTACCTTTTCCAAAGACCAACCGGACCCGCATGTTTCAAATTCCTCTGATTTTGTTCTTATGGTTTCGCTTAAGACCTCGTACATATTTTCCAGATTACTAGAAGACGTTATAACCACATTTTTGTGTTAAAGGATTTCACATCGGTAGTCTCTTCCCCATTTTGGTGTAAACGCCGTAGAGTTCGCAGTAGACTTTTATTGCTGTATGTTGTATTCTTTTTCATTTATTAATCGAATAAATCGCTCTTTCTGCTTCCAAAGAAACTCGGGCACTCCATCGTCGACACTGGCGTTCTTTATGCGATAGCTAGCCATACGGTTGTTAAACGTTGTACTAACCATTTCTACACCATCGTCGTTAGTAGCGGTAACTGATGCATTTTTATGTTTGTTGCTCCTTAAGTGTGCGGCATACGTAGTTTTTTCCATTTCGAAATCGCATACTTTACACATAATTCGTGGTTGTTTCGTACAAGGCCCTTTAACAGCTGGCGGAGCTGAACGTTTACGGCTTAATGACATACCGTGCTGTTTTTCCTTGTGTCGCTGTAAGCTGTCCATTCTCGTAAAAGCGATACCGCAAGACCCACAGTTAAAGTACTTTGCTGCGGACGGATGTATAAGCTTAACCCTGGGCGATGTTACACCACGACATTTGTTCAGGTGCCGTTTGAGAGCATTTTTCCAGGTATAGGAAGCACCGCAAGAGTTGCACTTAAAAACGTTTGCAGATACCATTTTAGTACAAAACAAAATCCGCACTATAGCACTTTGGTTAAACTTGTAAGCGAACTAACTTATAACTAAAGAGTTTACTCTTGCGCACATGCTTTATGTACCCTATAGAATGCAAACCCAAGGTTTCCGAAGACACCCGAACGAAGTTGAGGATTCAGCGGGGAACTAAATGACGTCATAATCCTTGCTGCTCGTCCACCTGGTTCGCATCGTCGATGGTGCGAATGCAGTTAGTAGAAACACCGGAAAACGTCTTCCATGTTATACGGATCGCGTGCATATTAAAAATCCAAAAGGGTGGTAGCACACGCACACAAAATGTGTGCAAGTCGTGCTGTAGAAGATGCCGTGCTACTATAACCAAAAACTTAATAAAAACACTTTAAACCATTACTAAGGAAATACCAACTTGTTGTCTACAGGATACTTACTAATAAAGCAATTTAATTTTAAATAACTTCTACGTCATATTTTAGGAAATAGTGGGCTTGAATATTTTCTAAATGAATCACCGAGCGAAAGTATATGCTTAGCAGTATTAAAATTAACCATTAATTTCCCATTTTTACGACCATAGTTAATTATAGATTAAAATTTAATTTGTGCACGTTCGAGCTTCTCGTAAACTAACATATTTTATAGCAACAATGCGCTGTATAATACATGCATACCCTTTCGCCGCGCTACTGCTATTCTTGTAATTGCTAGAAAAAGTCACTCTCTTTTTTACTGTTAGGACCTATGCAAAGCACCATTTTTTATACTTTCTATAGCACATCGCGCACTTTTCGTCTGATGATTAAATTTTGCTTCTGTAGGCTTTTACACTTTCGCATAGCGGTCGACCGCACGTACTGATTTCTAGAACCGGTAAGTACTTGATATCGTCCAAATAGAGAATTAGATGCTCGATGTCTGTCAATTTCCAATTCCCTCGTAAAAGGTAGAAAAACTCAGTCAATCATCCATTATACTTCGACCCGCTCCTGTTCTGATAATTTACAAACATTTTTCAAACGACAATGGGCCGAGAATTTTTAAACCTCCGAGAGATCTTTAAGTCGTGATCAATTACACATCCGAGCTATGCGTAAACTAACATATTTTGCAGCAACTGTGCACTGTATAATACATGCATACCTCTTCTCTGCGCTACTGCTATTCTTGTAGTTGCTTGAAAAAGTCAGTCGCCCTTTTTACAGCTAGGGCTGCTAAAAACACCATTCCATACTTTCTTTATAAGTGTAGCACATAGCGCACTTTTTGTCGGATAATTAAATTTTGTTTATGTAGGCCTTTACACTTTCGCTTATTTAAACATCTAATACGATTGATTAACCACTTTCGATTATTCTAACGGAGACCACCATACATCCCACCGCACCGTTCTTTTTGAATCCAACGATCCTATGGGCTTCACGCACTAACACCTGACGTATCTTTCCTACTATTTGTTAAACAAAAACTACCGGTATCACCATTGTGGACGTAAACAGATGTTTGTGGATGTGTACGAGAGTATGTAACCATATACATTAACCAGTCTAAGCTATTTTATTTAGTCCACGAAAACTACTATTTTTCTAAACCACAATTAATAATCGCCTTTATAGGTTCCACATTTCGACCATTACCCAATGACTGGTGCTACATACATGGAAACTTTAATTTCTTATTGCAGAGAATTCTTATTCTCCCACGCACTGCCGCGTAGTTGCATGTCCATTCCTTTTGGAGGTATATGCTTGTTATAGGTTGTAAGACCCTCGGTTTTACTTAACTACAATTCGTGAGACCCCTTTAATCTTTTTAATCGTATCTTTCTCGCCTACAATACAGTAGGACTTAGCCCTATTACCAACAAATTCTAATACTGGACCCCCATTAAATACGTCTTTAATTTTCCCTACAACTTTTTTTGTTGACAAGTGTTATATTGTATTTATTATACGCGGGGTAGTCACTCTTTTAAGATAAATATATTTTGCTAGGTATCAACTAATATTAAATTTTTCTAGGGACCCCAAATCTGTAAATAGATTTTAAATAGGACCACCCCATACAAAGTTATGCGTTTTAAAGACCCAAATCACAATTTTTGCTCATCTTTATTTAACACCATTTTTAAAACCTTTTTCGCTACCCAAGACATATGCCTTAGCCAACCATCTCCCGAGAAATCTAAAACCGCAGTGTCCCGCGAATACCACGTGGAGATAACACGTATACTCTGTCAACCAGGAAGCCGGAAGGATTTGGAAGGTGGTAGAAGAACTTAAAAATTATGGAATCTTAAAACTAATATATACAATAGATTTACAAAATCCATACAAATATAAACAACTATCTTATATCTTTACACCCCCATGCGTAGATTGTTGTACTATTAGGAATAATGTACTTTTTGTCATCTTCCCTCGATAAACTAATTTTATTAATAAACTGCGTATGCAAATCGTATTCTTTTACTCCGGGTACATACGCAGGCAAGTACTCGATACCATCCAAATAAAGAATTGGATGCTTGGTGACTGTTAACATCCGCTTCCCTCGTGTATGCTCAGACACATCCCAGCCCATGAGCACCCCTGCGCATGCACACCCCTGCCCATGCGCACCCCTGCGCGTACGCACCCCTGCCCATGCGCATCCCTCTCTGTGCGAGTGCTATTTCGGGGTAACGTCACAGCCTTTTATAAATAAAGAACAATGTTATATACTATTATAAAATGTTTATTCTGACATTATACATAACAAATTTAAAAATATTTAATGCCAAGCATGGAGTCATTTATACTTAATTTTAATACAAAGTTATACACAGAAGACAGTCCTTTCTTTATGTTTGTTTTGCAGTGGTTTTTAATTTTATCTAATTTTATTCGCAGCTTAAAATTTAAATCGATACCCAAGTCCTCTATCTCCTTTTCTAACCAATAGTTTGATGCATAAAGACCGTCTAGGATTTCGAATTGTAAAATGTACCGAAGTTTGCCTCTATATTTAAAGTCTCTAATTCCGCCGACAACCAGATCCATTCCTTCGTGTAATTCTTGCAGCTTGTGACAATCTTTTAATCGCAGCTTTCCCACTATATCCTGCATACGTATCTTGTTAGCTTGATCGACTTCTTCTTGTCGGTATTGGAGGAAATCCTTTTTCTCCCACACACCGTTGTGTAGTTGCATATCCACCACTTTTGGGAATATATGGTTGTTATGGGTTGTAAGACCCTCGGTTTTAAATGATCCGAAAGGTTCTTTACTAGGTAAATATACAATGTTTAGCGGAACACCCTTTGCATGTGGTGTACGCCAAGGTTACGAAACCTGCATTCCTTAGTTCGTCTTTGTTATCTGCCATTTTGATAAATACGTTTTTAGAATAACCTTTTAAAAAGTATACGGATTTAGTACCATCCTTTTCTGCAAGAACGTCTACATAACTAAAAGAGTCTTTCTTACTAACCGCAAATGCATACAGCTTGTACAACCCGGATGTATCTAAGTCAGTCCATCGGCACATAAAATAATCTTTTAATTCTTCCTCATTTTCTCTAATAAGATGTTCTTTGTCTAACACATCTTTGTATTGTTCGCGTATTATCGCAGTGTTTTCCATGTAGTCCAATTTTCGCCTTTTTGCATCCATTTCCTCTAATTCCAGTTGTCTTTTCCTTCCACTTACAGCGTATGACATGCATAATGGGGCAATTTCCTTTAGCGTAAACGGATAGAGTTTACTACCAATATTTGCGTGTTGTCGTACAACCTCTGGGCGAATGTTAGGTGTATTTATCAATCCCAATTCCGAAATGACTATTTCTTTTGGAATTGTAGAATATGGTGTTGCAGATTGTGTAAAATATGTACTACCTGCTTTAATGTAGCACTTGTGTAAGATTTTTATTTTATCTTGGCAGTCTTCCTCCTCTACTATCTCCAAATAATTTACGGGTAAATAGTTAAAACTAAAAGCCGAAAGCACATACTTTATCAATGTTTCCCTTTCTTTTGGGTTTTCGGACAACTTAATTTGCAAGCCCGTCAATTTCTTTGTATTACCATTCCCCCAATACACGTACTGTAGTAGGTTATTATACACTAAACAGCAGCTATTTTGTAGCTTGTCCGATAGCTTACTCCACATTTTGGCAAGTGGTACCGCGTACATTGACGCCTTTAGGAAGTATAACTTACTATCTTCCAATAACGTTTAACACCCTTTTAAAAAATAATACACATCTTTGTTATAATTCTTTTCATAATTACTTAGATGCCCATTTCAGTTACGTGGACATTTGAAAAATTAAACAATACCAATGTATGCTTTATATTTTAAAACATAAACAAGCTAATATATACAAAAATAATTTCTAAATTCACATCATTCATTTCTTATGATAACAGTTGTGGTGGTTAAATTTTTATTTTAAAACTTACAATTTAGTATATATTCCATTTGAATATCTGCCAACAGTTTTATAAACCCCATCTCCTCGATTATTTCCATAAAATCATCCAGATCCTCGGGCATTGATAACACTGCAGTACAGTGCTGTATTGCTTCCTCGTATGACTGACACATAAGACATTTTTCTCCTTCTATCGAAAAGCGTTGCCCACATTCTGCTTTTTTTACTCGTAGAGCATTGCGAAATCTTCGAATAACCTCTCCAAAGTCTTTATACATATTTATTATATTGTCTCTTTAAACCGTACAATCAACAAATAATAGCTTCTACGCGAACAGTCCTTTTATATGAGCTACTCCTATTCGGATATGTACCGATTGTACCCGATTTGTGTGCACGCACGAAACAACCATTCTCTTGATTAGGAACAGTTTTGCTATCCGATCTAGGTCGGATTAAAATCCGATCTAGGTCGGATTAAATCCGACCTAGGTCGGAGGGAGACACTTTCACCCTATGGGGTAATTTCACCCTATTCTGATGGAGGTAAATTCAAGGAACTTTGCCATTAATACACCTCCACAACTAGACCTAGATCCGATTATGCACATAAAGAAATAGTTTAATATTATTGCGATATCACAAAAGTTATACGCAACAACCAATTTTAAAAAATTGTCTTTGAAACTTAAAATGGATGTTATGACTAAGTTTTATCATTACAGTGGTACCATATGTGGTTGAACCGAGAAACAGTGCAATTAAGTTGATGAATCGATGCGAATTGGTGTAGCTCCGACTCCCAGTAAGTGGGGTTGGGGCTGTCTGACCGCAGAGTAGTCGTAATAACTGTCTTTGTAAATTTTGGTAGCTATATCAGTTTCGAGTTAGAGGCCTTGGTATAAAATTTACAAACTTATGTTAAAATTTTCCTAAGTCCGAATTACTAAAAATTTTGTCAAGCCCCAAAATATTCAAAATGGACATATCTCAGGTGTATGTTGGATATAGTTTGGATGTATGTCGTACGGATGCGAAAGGAGGGAGAAGGACAAAGTAGGGTGGAGGGTAATTGCTTTTTAATGAGTTTTCTCATTAAAAACCCATTAGCACTAATTGCTTTTTAATGAGTTTTCTCATTATAAACACATTAGCACTAATTGCTTTTTAATGAGTTTTCTCATTATAAACACATTAGCACTAATTGCTTTTTAATGAGTTTTCTCATTAAAAACCCATTAGCACTAATTGCTTTTTAATGAGTTTTTCCATTAAAAACCAAGTGTGGACCTAGGTTAGATAAAAGGAAAAATTAGTAGGTTAGGTCAGCGCCGCGGCGCTGACCTAACCTACTAATTTTTCCTTTTATCTAACCTAGGTCCACACTTGGTTTCGTGCGTGCACACAAATCGGGTACAATCGGTACATATCCGAATAGGAGTAGCTCATATAAAAGGACTGTTCGCGTAGAAGCTATTATTTGTTGATTGTACGGTTTAAAGAGACAATATAATAAATATGTATAAAGACTTTGGAGAGGTTATTCGAAGATTTCGCAATGCTCTACGAGTAAAAAAAGCAGAATGTGGGCAACGCTTTTCGATAGAAGGAGAAAAATGTCTTATGTGTCAGTCATACGAGGAAGCAATACAGCACTGTACTGCAGTGTTATCAATGCCCGAGGATCTGGATGATTTTATGGAAATAATCGAGGAGATGGGGTTTATAAAACTGTTGGCAGATATTCAAATGGAATATATACTAAATTGTAAGTTTTAAAATAAAAATTTAACCACCACAACTGTTATCATAAGAAATGAATGATGTGAATTTAGAAATTATTTTTGTATATATTAGCTTGTTTATGTTTTAAAATATAAAGCATACATTGGTATTGTTTAATTTTTCAAATGTCCACGTAACTGAAATGGGCATCTAAGTAATTATGAAAAGAATTATAACAAAGATGTGTATTATTTTTTAAAAGGGTGTTAAACGTTATTGGAAGATAGTGTTATACTTCCTAAAGGCGTCAATGTACGCGGTACCACTTGCCAAAATGTGGAGTAAGCTATCGGACAAGCTACAAAATAGCTGCTGTTTAGTGTATAATAACCTACTACAGTACGTGTATTGGGGGAATGGTAATACAAAGAAATTGACGGGCTTGCAAATTAAGTTGTCCGAAAACCCAAAAGAAAGGGAAACATTGATAAAGTATGTGCTTTCGGCTTTTAGTTTTAACTATTTACCCGTAAATTATTTGGAGATAGTAGAGGAGGAAGACTGCCAAGATAAAATAAAAATCTTACACAAGTGCTACATTAAAGCAGGTAGTACATATTTTACACAATCTGCAACACCATATTCTACAATTCCAAAAGAAATAGTCATTTCGGAATTGGGATTGATAAATACACCTAACATTCGCCCAGAGGTTGTACGACAACACGCAAATATTGGTAGTAAACTCTATCCGTTTACGCTAAAGGAAATTGCCCCATTATGCATGTCATACGCTGTAAGTGGAAGGAAAAGACAACTGGAATTAGAGGAAATGGATGCAAAAAGGCGAAAATTGGACTACATGGAAAACACTGCGATAATACGCGAACAATACAAAGATGTGTTAGACAAAGAACATCTTATTAGAGAAAATGAGGAAGAATTAAAAGATTATTTTATGTGCCGATGGACTGACTTAGATACATCCGGGTTGTACAAGCTGTATGCATTTGCGGTTAGTAAGAAAGACTCTTTTAGTTATGTAGACGTTCTTGCAGAAAAGGATGGTACTAAATCCGTATACTTTTTAAAAGGTTATTCTAAAAACGTATTTATCAAAATGGCAGATAACAAAGACGAACTAAGGAATGCAGGTTTCGTAACCTTGGCGTACACCACATGCAAAGGGGTTCCGCTAAACATTGTATATTTACCTAGTAAAGAACCGTTCGGATCATTTAAAACCGAGGGTCTTACAACCCATAACAACCATATATTCCCAAAAGTGGTGGATATGCAACTACACAACGGTGTGTGGGAGAAAAAGGATTTCCCAATACCGACAAGAAGAAGTCGATCAAGCTAACAAGATACGTATGCAGGATATAGTGGGAAAGCTGCGATTAAAAGATTGTCACAAGCTGCAAGAATTACACGAAGGAATGGATCTGGTTGTCGGCGGAATTAGAGACTTTAAATATAGAGGCAAACTTCGGTACATTTTACAATTCGAAATCCTAGACGGTCTTTATGCATCAAACTATTGGTTAGAAAAGGAGATAGAGGACTTGGGTATCGATTTAAATTTTAAGCTGCGAATAAAATTAGATAAAATTAAAAACCACTGCAAAACAAACATAAAGAAAGGACTGTCTTCTGTGTATAACTTTGTATTAAAATTAAGTATAAATGACTCCATGCTTGGCATTAAATATTTTTAAATTTGTTATGTATAATGTCAGAATAAACATTTTATAATAGTATATAACATTGTTCTTTATTTATAAAAGGCTGTGACGTTACCCCGAAATAGCACTCGCACAGAGAGGGATGCGCATGGGCAGGGGTGCGTACGCGCAGGGGTGCGCATGGGCAGGGGTGTGCATGCGCAGGGGTGCTCATGGGCTGGGATGTGTCTGAGCATACACGAGGGAAGCGGATGTTAACAGTCACCAAGCATCCAATTCTTTATTTGGATGGTATCGAGTACTTGCCTGCGTATGTACCCGGAGTAAAGAATACGATTTGCATACGCAGTTTATTAATAAAATTAGTTTATCGAGGAAGATGACAAAAGTACATCATTCCTAATAGTACAACAATCTACGCATGGGGGTGTAAAGATATAAGATAGTTGTTTATATTTGTATGGATTTTGTAAATCTATTGTATATATTAGTTTTAAGATTCCATAATTTTTAAGTTCTTCTACCACCTTCCAAATCCTTCCGGCTTCCTGGTTGACAGAGTATACGTGTTATCTCCACGTGGTATTCGCGGGACACTGCGGTTTTAGATTTCTCGGGAGATGGTTGGCTAAGGCATATGTCTTGGGTAGCGAAAAGGTTTTAAAATGGTGTTAAATAAAGATGAGCAAAAATTGTGATTTGGGTCTTTAAAACGCATAACTTTGTATGGGGTGGTCCTATTTAAAATCTATTTACAGATTTGGGGTCCCTAGAAAAATTTAATATTAGTTGATACCTAGCAAAATATATTTATCTTAAAAGAGTGACTACCCCGCGTATAATAAATACAATATAACACTTGTCAACAAAAAAAGTTGTAGGGAAAATTAAAGACGTATTTAATGGGGGTCCAGTATTAGAATTTGTTGGTAATAGGGCTAAGTCCTACTGTATTGTAGGCGAGAAAGATACGATTAAAAAGATTAAAGGGGTCTCACGAATTGTAGTTAAGTAAAACCGAGGGTCTTACAACCTATAACAAGCATATACCTCCAAAAGGAATGGACATGCAACTACGCGGCAGTGCGTGGGAGAATAAGAATTCTCTGCAATAAGAAATTAAAGTTTCCATGTATGTAGCACCAGTCATTGGGTAATGGTCGAAATGTGGAACCTATAAAGGCGATTATTAATTGTGGTTTAGAAAAATAGTAGTTTTCGTGGACTAAATAAAATAGCTTAGACTGGTTAATGTATATGGTTACATACTCTCGTACACATCCACAAACATCTGTTTACGTCCACAATGGTGATACCGGTAGTTTTTGTTTAACAAATAGTAGGAAAGATACGTCAGGTGTTAGTGCGTGGAAGCCCATAGGATCGTTGGATTCAAAAAGAACGGTGCGGTGGGATGTATGGTGGTCTCCGTTAGAATAATCGAAAGTGGTTAATCAATCGTATTAGATGTTTAAATAAGCGAAAGTGTAAAGGCCTACATAAACAAAAATTTAATTATCCGACAAAAAAGTGCGCTATGTGCTACACTTATAAAGAAAGTATGGAATGGTGTTTTTTAGCAGCCCTAGCTGTAAAAAGGGCGACTGACTTTTTCAAGCAACTACAAGAATAGCAGTAGCGCAGAGAAGAGGTATGCATGTATTATACAGTGCACAGTTGCTGCAAAATATGTTAGTTTACGCATAGCTCGGATGTGTAATTGATCACGACTTAAAGATCTCTCGGAGGTTTAAAAATTCTCGGCCCATTGTCGTTTGAAAAATGTTTGTAAATTATCAGAACAGGAGCGGGTCGAAGTATAATGGATGATTGACTGAGTTTTTCTACCTTTTACGAGGGAATTGGAAATTGACAGACATCGAGCATCTAATTCTCTATTTGGACGATATCAAGTACTTACCGGTTCTAGAAATCAGTACGTGCGGTCGACCGCTATGCGAAAGTGTAAAAGCCTACAGAAGCAAAATTTAATCATCAGACGAAAAAGTGCGCGATGTGCTATAGAAAGTATAAAAAATGGTGCTTTGCATAGGTCCTAACAGTAAAAAGAGAGTGACTTTTCTAGCAATTACAAGAATAGCAGTAGCGCGGCGAAAGGGTATGCATGTATTATACAGCGCATTGTTGCTATAAAATATGTTAGTTTACGAGAAGCTCGAACGTGCACAAATTAAATTTTAATCTATAATTAACTATGGTCGTAAAAATGGGAAATTAATGGTTAATTTTAATACTGCTAAGCATATACTTTCGCTCGGTGATTCATTTAGAAAATATTCAAGCCCACTATTTCCTAAAATATGACGTAGAAGTTATTTAAAATTAAATTGCTTTATTAGTAAGTATCCTGTAGACAACAAGTTGGTATTTCCTTAGTAATGGTTTAAAGTGTTTTTATTAAGTTTTGGTTATAGTAGCACGGCATCTTCTACAGCACGACTTGCACACATTTTGTGTGCGTGTGCTACCACCCTTTGGATTTTAATATGCACGCGATCCGTATAACATGGAAGACGTTTTCCGGTGTTTCTACTAACTGCATTCGCACCATCGACGATGCGAACCAGGTGGACGAGCAGCAAGGATTATGACGTCATTTAGTTCCCGCTGAATCCTCAACTTCGTTCGGGTGTCTTCGGAAACCTTGGGTTTGCATTCTATAGGGTACATAAAGCATGTGCGCAAGAGTAAACTCTTTAGTTATAAGTTAGTTCGCTTACAAGTTTAACCAAAGTGCTATAGTGCGGATTTTGTTTTGTACTAAAATGGTATCTGCAAACGTTTTAGTGCAACTCTTGCGGTGCTTCCTATACCTGGAAAATGCTCTCAAACGGCACCTGAACAAATGTCGTGGTGTAACATCGCCCAGGTTGCTTATACATCCGTCCGCAGCAAAGTACTTTAACTGTGGGTCTTGCGGTATCGCTTTTACGAGAATGGACAGCTTACAGCGACACAAGGAAAAACAGCACGGTATGTCATTAAGCCGTAAACGTTCAGCTCCGCCAGCTGTTAAAGGGCCTTGTACGAAACAACCACGAATTATGTGTAAAGTATGCGATTTCGAAATGGAAAAAACTACGTATGCCGCACACTTAAGGAGCAACAAACATAAAAATGCATCAGTTACCGCTACTAACGACGATGGTGTAGAAATGGTTAGTACAACGTTTAACAACCGTTTGGCTAGCTATCGCATAAAGAACGCCAGTGTCGACGATGGAGTGCCGAGTTTCTTTGGAAGCAGAAAGAGCGATTTATTCGATTAATAAATGAAAAAGAATACAACATACAGCAATAAAAGTCTACTGCGAACTCTACGGCGTTTACACCAAAATGGGGAAGAGACTACCGATGTGAAATCCTTTAACACAAAAATGTGGTTATAACGTCTTCTAGTAATCTGGAAAATATGTACGAGGTCTTAAGCGAAACCATAAGAACAAAATCAGAGGAATTTGAAACATGCGGGTCCGGTTGGTCTTTGGAAAAGGTACTCTATTTAGAAATAAATATTAATAAGTATAAGCCGATATGAGTTCTAGATTAAGAATAAAAGATTGTGAATATGTATTTAGAAATGTGGTTTACAAAATTTAAACTGTATTAGTAAAAATTGTCTGTAATAAAAAGCTTTAAGAATGGTTTTAGATTTTCTTTAGGTATGAGCCGCAGGAAATTTATAATTTAGAGGGTGTGTAAAATGGTAAGGGTGGTCCTATTTTAAATCTATTTACAGATTTGGATCCTGCCCACATAACCAATGACCATATGACCACATGACCATATGACCACATGACCATATGACCATATGACCACATGACCATATGACCATATGACCACATGACCATATGACACATATGGTCATATGACCATATGACCATGTTAGGTTAGGTTGGTTGTATGTTTAAGGACGGTCGGAAATCGCAACAGGTAAGAAATCTTAAAATCAGGGTAGCTCTCTGGGAAATGGCGCAATCTAAAAATTCCTAGAAATTCGGGTAGCTGAGAAAATCTAATATTAATTGATACCAAACAAGGTAGGTTTATCTCAAAATATGCATTGGTTAGACGAAGAAAACTATTTTGGTTCAGAATGTTAGCGGTAAAAATCTTAAAATGAGGGTAGCTCCTTGGGGTGATGATATCTGAAAAATTCTTAGAGATTCGAGTAGCCGAGAAAATTCTAATATTAATTGATACCAAACAATGTACATTTATCTCGTGGGTGGAAGTGTGGAAAAAGATTTATCTCGCGGATGGAAAGAATGCGGGTGTGACGTAATCAAAATGGTTGGGGGGTGTCCGAGCAAGGCGGAGAGCAAGGCGGAGAGCAAGGCGGAGCAGGAGGAGATTCTTAAAAAATAAGACTTTATAGTGGGTTTTTACATGTAAAAACCTAGGTTAGATAGCGACGGTGGTGGTGGTGGTGGTGGTGGTGTTGTGCCAAATACATCCAAAATACTCTACTTATGTACTATACTATTACACTCAAAAATAGCATTAGCACCAGCACCGCTACTACTACAGCCTATGCTAGATGATTCTTTTAGTTCATTTCGTTTGAAAAATTTTCTAATATCCATTGTTAGTATTGTTACTGATCTTAGATCTGAATTTCTGAAAAAAAAAATAACACGCTTTACTTTTCTGATACTTCAAAAGAAGAGATTTGTTAATCAAATAGACTTTAAAAAAAAAAAAAAGAATCTCCCAATTGCAAATAAATATTATTTTTAAATATGTATTCTCACGCATTAGGTACATTAGTACTTACTGCTATCCTATCCGTAACTAAACTGTAACTGCAATCTTCGGCCTTCTTTAAAAACAAAAACCAGTAACTACACTACTTATCAACACTGATAACAATAACTACAAGGAAATGACCAATCAATATCTATCAACATACACGTCTTCTACTAATTCAACAGTCAGATAAAGTTTCCTAAGTCACAAATTAAAAGTACACCGCATTCGAAAAACACTGAATACAAACTGAAGTCACTGAAGATATAGACGTACTTTACTGTTATAGATAAAGAATATATTTTTTCTCAGAATAGAACACAATTCCAAAGTTTTAGTTGTAGAGTACCTGAACCTGTACAATAAGAACGAAACCATTATGAAAGCCTTTATTTATATTTCGTTTGAATAGAAACTTTCAGGGTAAAGATATTTAGATATTAAAGAATGAAAATAAGTTTTGTTATAGGCGGTTAGGGTTACTATTGTAAGGTAATCGCATTAATTCGCATTTCCTGCTTAAAATGACATACAAAGTCGGTCTATTTATAGTTAGACAATAGGCATACCAGTAGTGTAATCTCAACATTTAGGTTTACTTTATTTTTAAACAATAGTATAACCGATAGTGAAATCGTAATCTTCTTCAATCTCTAGTGAAGGTGCACTTCGTGTTGCGATTTCTAACGGAAAAAAAACCAAAGGAACATATTCAGTGGGGGTCAGGCGACCCCCATTGACCCCCTTTGTGGGCGGCCTAGGTTAGTTGGGTGTCAATACAGGGCAGTAGCATGAAACGGTATCCTGGGTGACATACGACAAAAAAGTTAACTCCCACACCACTGTATCTTGGACACAAAATAAAAAAGGACAAAACGCTCCCAAAGGAGGAATAAAAACCCATAGGAAATAATAAATCCAGTTACACCGAGAACTTAAAAAACTGCGCAAAGTTGCTGCGGACGCATGCTGTCATGAGGTTGTTTACACTACAGCTAAAATTACACACAACAAAATATTCAACAATCTCAAAACGCGTTTTGCGTTCGAATAAAACACTTTTTGTTGGACAGTGAGACAGAAAACTGAAACGACAACTCCCATTACCTTCTTAATTAAAGTATTCATTTTTATCTCCTTGAATGAAGATATCTTTATAAAACTTTAAATAACCACCTAGAGTCAATTCAGTCATATCTATAATAAAATCCAAACCGAAGTAATCCCTATTCTTTTTCTTAAGATTTCACGGAACACGAATTATATTAACAAAAGAGTTTATTAATGCCAAAATTTTTCATTCATAGTAATGTAACGAAAACCCTTTTGCAATAACAAAAGTTCTTTATTATCAACTGATTGCACAAGCCCCTTCAATTACTCGTAACTATAGTGAAATTCTAAAGCACTCACTCGGGACAATTTATTTCCAGCTAAGCTAACAGTGCAAATAGCAACTTCTTAAAACTACCTTTCTATCTTCTTAATTACTATTGACGCACTATAATTAACTACCGAAGTACTAGTGTTAATTTATATCGATCACTACAATAATTTATATCACAGAGGTCTATTTATTTTAACAGTACGTTTCAGTTTATTTCATATTACAGCTTTATAGATTAAGACTCGAATTAAAAAATTAGTATTATAATCAATGCTTGAATTAGAACTGAACTCAAATAGATTCTAAAACGTACTAGAATTGTGCAAATAGTACCAAGAAGGTTTCTATAGTAAGCTTAATAAAGTTCTTAAATGCAACATTTTGGGAACTGTCAATCAAGTTCATCTCAGGATGTCACGCTACAGGATGACTATAAATTATCCTCTCTGTGCAGATGCCACGTTTACATTCAGCTGTATATTTCTGGTCAAAGGAAGACTAAGTGTCATCTCGTTATACTCTTGCATGGTTTCGTCAACCGGTCCAATGACTATGAGACTATGCCTTCGCGGAGCAGCCTTTGGTGGGAGGTTCTATCTAACATCGGCACACCCAGCCACGTGATCAACAGACGAACACCCAACCGTTGCAATCTTTTTCAAAATGATGTCGTAGTTATTGGCGTATACAACCCTAACAGGTACACCATCCATCATTTTTGTCAGATCCTTCCCCACAAGTACACCCTTGCCGAAGAATTAGTTAGTAATCGGTTCATTAGCACGCACAAAATCCTCGCGGAAGGCATCATCCAAGCATCCCATCACTACACTCTCTGCCCTTCCAAGTAATATAACGTCATCTGTCAGACCAACTCGCATAGATACGCCGACGGCTTCGTAAATCGGTACTTCCTCGTTCTCTACTCTCAAGACACCCTCTTTCATATCTATATGGAATGCATACTTTTTCAAAATATCCATTCCCATAATAACTTCTTCGATAGTATTCGCTATTATTGACTGATGGATAAAATTTTTGCTTCCAACTCCGATTTTTAGATCTAGCATTCTGTGCGTTTCACTTTCCTCACTAGCCACAGTACAAGAATGCGCCGATACGAGTGACACTTTACTACGGTCGCGCACTACATCCGGATTAACAATTGTCTTAATGGATTCCGTACCACTTAGAAACTTCAACGGTCTTGCCGTTAAACTGTCCATATATGTAATTACTGTCCGCACTTTAGATTGTGCGACGCTAATGATGGTCTCCTGGACAGAATTCGTACAGATCGACTTTCACCTCTTCCTATTGATACCCTTTAGTTTTCCGGTTTCTCTGGTACCTTCTTGACTGTATATATGTAGCCTATGTATCCCCAAATACGCCACAATTCCAGCATCTGGGTATCTTAATATTTGGTTGGTGTTCATCCGTCGAATCACCTGCTCTAAGCATTCTTGGCCCTGCTCCTCTTCGGTGCACCTCATCTTGCCACTACTACAATGTGAAACTTGCTTTATGTTCTAAAGCATGAGCTAACGCTCTAGGCTCCTTAGTCGAGTCAGCCATTGTGCTTGCTGCATCTCCCCGTCGCGTATCTCATCAACAAAGGCATGTACTGGCAGCTATTCTAGGAAGATGTCCGTTGCTATTGAGTAGGGTAGAGTCACCAAGCGAGCAATATCTGCTTCAAACTATCGCAAATTTTTGTTGACCCTTTAGTAACGACTTTTCTTTTGAACGAGGTATACTTGTTGCAGATGAGAGTCACCGTACCACATTTCGAGTCTTGATTTTGAGACCCGTACTTCTTTGATCATGGTCTGTTGCGGTTGCAGAATATGCAAGGCCTCATCTCATAACGCGACCATCAACGCGGTTGCCCTTTCACTATCGTTCCAGCCGTTAGCTCTCGCGGCAGCCGCTAATTGTTTTAATATATCTGCCTCGGTGACTTCCCATCAAATGCGGGCGGCTTTACTCTGCAACTTGATACCGGTTGGCTTTTTCAATTAAATTCTGAGGCGTACCGTCGTATCACCGGAGTCAAGTGCTTCGGCGCTAATACTGTAAGGGAATTAATCCGTCCTTACATCGTCAGTACCTCTTTTTCCATTTTAGGCGAGTTTTCTAACAATTTCTGTGAAAACTCTGCTTCAAGTTTCTGTAGAGCAGCGGAAAATTTGGCTTCTAGGCTTTCCGCAGATTTTGTAATTTTTTTCAAAAACTCTTGATTGTCAACCGCTTTTGCGGTTTTTGTAGCTTCCCGTATAAACTCCTTTTTCAATTGTTCAACGGATTTTGTGTTCTGATTTAATTTTTCAGTAAGGTTTCGGGCGGTATTGTGTAATTTCTCTATAAAACTTTCATTTCGCTGCGACCTTATTTTTCTGTAAAGTCTTCCTGTAGTTATTCTGTAAAACTTGCTGAATTTTCATTTAATTTTTCCGTGAAAAGGAGTGGAAAATTCATCGAAAACAAGAATACAAATAGGTAACGAGAACTTACAAAAGCTTAAGAATTTCTGCTACCTAGGAAGCCAAATAACGCAAGTTGGAAAAAACGCAAAAGATATAAAACAAAAATTAGCACATGGTCGTACTACATTTAAAAAGAAAAAGAAACTACAGTGTTCAAAGACAACAAACATAGAAACAAGAAAAAGATTACTTAAAACATATGTGTGAAACACAGCACTGTAGGGCTGTGAAGCCTGAACAGTAAGAGAAGCGGGCAAGAAAAAGGTATAAACCTTTGAATTGTGGTGCTAGAGACGTATGATGAATATATCATCGACAGACAAAGTTAAGAACAAAGAAGTACTAGAAATGGCAGAGGAAGAAAGAAATAGGAGAAATAAGATATTAGGCCTCATACTACGGCATGAGGGAATAGTGCGGAATATATTAGAAGCAGAGGTGGGAAAAAGAGAAGTAGAAGTAGACCTAGGTTAGACTATTGCACACAGATAGTGAAAGATGCAGGCTGTGGGAATTTCAGGGAAATGTGTAGGCTAGCTCAGAATAGAAATCAATGGAGGTACGCGTCGAACCAATCCCAAGATGGAGAAACTAATGACGAAAAAAATAACTGAACTTAAAGAGATAGGAGTCTTCAGATGCATGAGGAAGATAGCATGGACAGACAAAGTTAATAACAAATAGATTATAGAAATAGTAGGGGAATAAAACAAAAAAAGCAAAAAATAGGAGAAATAGAAGGGCGGGATACGTTTTATTGCATTTTTAGGAAATAGTACGGTATATATTACAAGCAGAGATAGGAAAAAAGAGGTAGAGGTAGACCTAGATCAGACTATCGCACGCAGATAGTGATAGATGCATACTGTAAAAATTTCAGGGAAAGGTGTACGTTAGTTCATAATAGGAAACAATGAGGGTACGCGTTTAACCAGTAAGACTGAAGACCTAATGATGATGACTACAAAGGTAGTTTTACTTTATCGATTTATATAAATAGTGAAAAATAAGTTGAACGGTTTTACAAATTAGTTGTGCTGAATTTTACATTACAAAAGTAATAGTTTTTGTTATTGCGTATATTTCTAAATTTTCTGAAGAAATAAGTTAACAGACGGTTTGTAAAAGTTTCAAGAAGTGGTTAGTTATCTAGTTGCTATTAAAAGTGTTTGGTATGCATAATATTTTACAAATATTTTGTCGATTCAGGATTATTATAAAATTAATACCACTGATATCTTCATAGCAGTCTATTTTTCAACTAACATTATCTGCTAAACTTTATTTTAGAATGAAATGTAGATTTAACTTTAGGAATGAAAAAACATATGGCCTTAAAGCAACAAGTATTTGATTTAAAAGTAGTATGATCCAACAAAAAGCTTTGTGATTTGATACTACATTTGACTTACATCTAAAGTCTTATTAAATTAATTTTTCAATTCATCATAATAAAATACTGAAGCATTTCTATTCCACAAATCTGTGTTTTAAATTATTTTATCGCAATAGTTTCTTTACACTGTTATAGCTTTTCAACATAGCTTTATCTGCCCCCTACGATTTTAAGTCTTTTGCAGTCTCCGCAGCCAAAAACGGTCGAATGTAGCTGTACAGGGGTAATTTATTTATACCCCGTCGGCAACCTATTCTTTTCGTTACATCTGGAAAAGGGTAGGGTGTAAGCAACTAACAACATATCTTACAACATACCTTGTTTTCAATAATAAACAGTACACAAAGTGAAAAGTCACACCCAACTGTATTTTATTTAATAACACACACGTCTAAGTGTTGAGGGATCTTTGTAGCCGTCAGATTGCTTGACCCCCTTCACATACCGCTGAATATCGGCGAAATAGGGTATATATTTCGAAAACCATAGAACAATAGAACATGTTCTAAGGCATTTGGGGGAATAGTGCGGGATAAATTATAAGCAGATATAGGAAAAAAGAGAGGTAGAGGTAGACCTAGATCAGACTATTGCAGGCAGATAGTAAAAGATGTAGGCTGTGGGAATTTCAGGGAAATGTATAGGTTAGCTCGGAATAGGATAACAATAGAGGCCATTAAAAACCAAGGCGATTCTAACACTAACGCTATTCAAACTTGACTTATATACATAATATAAACTTATCAAAACCTGTAAATCTGTACGTGTATAATGAATGCGCCAGAACATAGTACTTTTTTATTAGTCAATTTATATCTTTTATAAATAAATATTAAAAACGAATATAGCATAGATTTTCTTCATAGGTGCGTCATTAATAAAGATAAACGACGTGATTTATTAATAACGGCAAATTTAAAAAACTTAACCAAGCAGTAGCAGAATTTGACACACGTTCTTCAAAATTCGTTTTGATGGATTTAGACTTCCAATACAGCGGAACATAATGTAAGTACCGTGGAGTAAAAGAAGTTGGTGGGAAATGTAAGGTTAAGAAATAGTTACAAATAGTTCAAAAATCAAATGGATCCGATAGTAATCGGCAAAATGCTGATTGAAAACAGACTGAAGGTTGTACTGCAAAGAAGTGGAAATAGAAGTACCAATTATCAAAGTAAACAAACAAAAGGACGCTAAACAAGAATGGAGCTAGTCAAGTGCAGTAAGCAAAAAGACACAGAACCTTGTGCAAGCAATAGTTCTTTAACGAATTACGAGATGCCGTAAAAACGCCAATGGTGAAAACAAAATAAATTAAAATGTAGACGCTACTGTAGGAAACAAAAACAAAATCAACTAAGACGATTCATAGCAATACAAACATTTCTATATAAACATTCTTCTTTTAAACTGCTTCCCATTCAGAAAGCATTAGTTTAAGAAACGCCAACTAGGGCACTGGAAGATAATCTTAAAATGTTATATCTAAAAATATTAATATTAGAAAATTCAAGACGGTGAACGATTTACTACACAACAGCCCAGCAAGGTTCTCAACGAAGTATTAATTCGAATTTATTTCAAATTTTATATTAACGAAAACTCTTGCGTAGAAAACGCACCAGCCCCTTTTACGAACTGAAGTGTCTTTGAAAAAAGCTTGGCATTTTACCAATTTAGTAAGACACTTAATTTCTATGCGTGGCACATAAAGACTAGTGATAAAATGAAGGAAACACTGATTTGAACACATGATGATAAACGGACAAAAAACTGAAAATAAAATACGATTTGAAAAATATATCTAAAATTTAGAGAAATATAGGCGTGCTGCCTAAATATAATGAAAGTACCCTTTGTTATAAAAGAAAACTACAGAATTATAATTTTAAATTATACTATAAATATAACTTCTAAAGTATATATAGCAAAGTCGCAGAAGAGTGCAGAATCAAAAGGGACCAAACCATTACACTAACAATCAATTGATTGATAGGTACAAACGTGCCCTTAAAGAATTAATATAAGTCATACAACAGCGAAGAAGTCGCGAACGCTTCTAGTAATTTGTAGACTCTTTGTGGCATATATAGTGCAATTGATATTACCATTTTAAGATAGATCAAACAATTCCTTCAATGATTTTAAACTGATATCCAATGAGTTACCGATCTAAACTGAGCATAAAGTTTTTATTGGAAATAAAGACAAGAAAATTGTATAGAAGCATCGGATACATTATTGAGAACAATGCATACATGTGCAAAATACAGAATGTTATTTTGCTAATGTTTATAAGCGTTTACAGCATTAGCGCGAGGAATGATGAAATGCACTATTTCGGATGTCTAAATCAACCAAAATTGTGTTTGATGGATTTCAAAATAAAAACAAACGCTACACAAACAAATATTTGCAACAGATCTAAGGGAATATAAAAAATATATCAATTTAGCTTAAAGCTTTGATATTATTTCCATTTTACTACACACAATACACTACCATTAATCATAATATGGGCAATCAAATATCCTATAACGTGTGCTGGAATTGTTCTAAATTGGTCTGTTAAATACTTCCAATTAATTAATCACTTGATAGCAAAAGTTTACACTATGTGCGTTTTGGTATTAGCTTGTGTTTCGAAAAATGCCTCTAACATTGTTCAATGGTGCATTCCGTTGTCTAACGTTAAGTGAGATCTAATCACAGCAGTATAAATGTTACCGATGTAACAACTATTAATTAGCGCTTTTGAGAAACAAACAATAAAGTGCCTCTAAAAAACCTTCTTAAGTAAAATATTCATTATTATAAGCGGACTATATACGTAAATTCATACTTGAACTATATTGTGCCGGTTTACTCGCGCAAGTATGGTAGAACGCCTTAAAGCCTCCAGACGTAAAAGCATACTTGAACAGTTCACACGTTGAGTAATGCCATTGGCAAAAGACTACGCACTTGCTGTAACTGCTTTTACTATTATACAAAAAAGACAATATAAAAACGCTTTCCCTTAAAAATAGATATGATAAAATCACACGAGCAGAGTGCATAAAACTGAACGAAGAAAAAAATTACAACTAACAAGTGTCTAGGGTTCGCCAAATCATTGAAAATGTCTTCAGAATTCTAATAGTGCGTTTTTAAATTTCCCATACGGCTATAGTCACATGCCAATACATATCGTCCGATCAGCCTAACGTCATTTCTGCTAAAAACTTTGGAAAGATTGGACGACAACTATATGAAGCAAGAGATAATACAGCCTTATACACTTCGCTCAAATCAACATGCTTAAATACCATGGAGGTCTACTGGGTCTGTCCTTCACATCCTGGTGGGACGAATTGAGAAATCCCTCAGCAACAACATGTCAGCCTTGAGCGTGTTTATAGATATCGAATGTGCGTTCTGCGAAGCCACTTTCGCAAGCATTAACAAAGCCCTTCGTTTATGCGATGACGCCGAATACATGTTAGTGTTGAAAGCACCTCGACAATTACAACGATACGTAGAGGCTATCCTCAGTACGGTATTCTCCAACGTCTTAACGAGGCAGGTTTCTACACGATAGGATATGTAGTCGACATGATCACATTGATCATCGGCAAATTCGAACAAGTGCCGTGTAACCAAATGCAAACAGCATAAAAGTTAACCAAACGCTGGTGCTAGGAAAATTCCCTAAAAATCGACCCAAATAAAACGGGGCTGGTGTTGTTCACAAACAAAAGGTCGGGACTGGTAACTATATTGCCATTATTATTTCAAACCCAGCCCCTTTCGGAAGAGGTCAGGTATTAAGGAGCCATAGTTGAGAAGAAGCACCTTAACATGAACTATGAAAGCTAGCACATTATTCTGGCAGTGCAGACGTGCCGTAGGCAAACTTTGGAATCTCCCGCCAAAAGTTGTCCTGTGTCTATACACTGCAGTAGTTAGAAAAACCAATGCTTTGCTACGGCGCGCTGCTTTGGTGGCCCAAGACCAGACTGGCTCGCGCAGCTAAGGAACTCACGCATATACAAAGACTGACCTCTTTAAGTATCGTGGGTGCAATGCGATCTACTCTCACTACAGTCTTAGAAGCCATATTTGGCATCACTCCACTGGATCTGCACGAGGACAAGATGGCATTGAGGTCGGCATTAAGATTGCAGGTCAAGCGTATGTGGATTGATAAAGGTTGCGGGGGAGGACACCACGAAATCTTGCGCGAGATGGTGCGCATTATGCCACTCTTGGATGTATTGGTGGATTCGATCGCTCCCGTTATAATATTTAGTAAACGCTTCGGAGTCTGTACAGACCCTGAAAACGTCATCCCAACGGAAAACACCATCTTCACAGATAGATACAAAACAAACGAAGACACAGGGGAAGGCATATTTTCAAACGATCTTGACCAATGCGAAAGCGTTACACTGAGCAGGTGGACTACCGCCGTTCAAGCGGAATCATAACCATCATGCATGTGCAAAGGCTATTCTGAAACGTAAAATCCAGAATAAAACCATTAGTTTTCCAAGTCACGGTAGGGCAGCACTACTGGCCCTAAGCAAGCAAACGCTGCTCTTGGGGTGGTACTTTAGTACCATCGGACGCTTGAGCTTGCTTTTAGTACCAACATTCTTAAGCTAGCCTGGATTAAAGGCCATTCAGGGGTTCATGGAAACGGTATGATGTATTGGCGAAACAAGGATCGGTTTGCAGGTCCTGAGCCCTCCGTTTCTATATCGCCATTGGCAATGTACACCATGATAAGGAAAACTACCCACCGTTACCATAAGGACAAGTGGGTTGCCGACAGACAAAAATATTTATCAAGTCTCCCTTGACAAAAATTGAACAATCCTGTTTGCCTGTCGAGACAGAAACTACAGCTATTAGTAAGTATTCTATTTGGGCACTGCAAACTAATAAATCACTTGCCCAAGGTGGGCCTGTCAGATGACTCTATTTGTCGCGGTTGTCAACAGAAGGATGAGACAGCGGTGCACATCGTGTGCAGCTGCAGTTTGGCACTCATTAGACTCAGGTGAACCGTACTGTTGGACTTCTGGCCGGACTCCACCAGAATCAGCGGCACTCTTTGGTCCAACATCCTCAAGTCGCGGAATAGCTAGAGGGTTGTTAATTCACGACACTGGGCTGTGGACGTGGAGGACCTCCATCTAACTGTGCATCGCCACTGTCTTCTGTTGATATATGGGAACAGTGAAAATTTGTTATCGATTTGGCTTTGCCAATCTCCCTAATCGACGCCGGGGTGCAGAGATTGCATCCCCCTGGCGAATTAGTTCCACATGCCATTCGTGTGAACAAGCCCCGCTTAACGTAGCTTCTCCTTTCTGGAGGGTATATGTAAAAAAACCCATTTTACGTTTCTACACGACCACTCTGCCCCTCGAGAGTCCCCAATTTTAATTGTTATTACATTTATGGGAGGTGCGGTGTGCCTTGAGAATAAGGCCTGCTAACCAAAATTAGGTTTTACTCTTTTTTTTTAAAAAGCGTCTGGACGGCGGTTAGTATAAAACTGTGTCCAACTATACGGCATAGCTACCTCGCGGAGAATAGAGGTGGGTTAAAATGACTATTGCCGGCAAAACAGCAAGATGAGAAATAACGGAGATCGAGCACCAGGGAAGGCTCTAAAAGAACTACCTACGCTGCGTTCCCAAAGCAAAATGAGAATACCATAAGATGAATAACTAACCATAAAAATAATGTTTAAGTCAACTTTAGTTAGTAGGAAATATAACTTCTGGAAAATTTAGTATCTTTTGTATGCCACAAAGGTACTGAAATAGGTTTCCAGAAACGGTAACCGCCACTGTTTGCATATTCAAAACTAGTTATAAGGAATAACTTTGAATCAATTTTATAACACAATTCACTAACAAATTAGCAGTGGCAATAACAATAAATATCGAACCAGCAGAAGCCAGGAACAAACTACACGGACGGGCCAACGAGCAATACCCAAATGAAAAATAATCCGCGTAAAGCAGATAAAAAATTAGTGTTCGTTTATATAATGTAATTTAAGAAAAAGCAAATATCCTCTACTCCGTAACATAAATTCCAAAAGCACGTGGTAGATTGAAGTACTGCATATATCAAAAATATCAAAACACGCTCGAAAAGCAGCTGCTCAAAAACAGTAAAGGACATGGGAAAATTAGAAGGGCGTCAAAGACTATAGCGAATAAACAACCAAATTGGAAGTAGGGACTTCTAACGAACTTAATTCAGTCCAAATACACACGTCAAGGATTACCGGAATGCGTTGCATAAAACTGGTGTTCTGGTCGTAAATGCGGCGGAAGCTGGAGACCATTTGATAAGTAGAATCCCCTTAGAAAACTCTATTCAGTCAGCGGCTTCGAATATGGCGAACCGTGCATAGTAAATTTCTGCGTTGTGCATTTACAAAGGCGTGCAGCGATGCTGCGCTTCGGAAAGTTGGTATTTCTCCCGAACAATAGTGTAGAGCGAGGTTTGTATGCACTTCATTGTACCTGCCTACAAGGTAAGTTAAAAAAAAGTCGTGAATGCACACAGTGTAAGCTTTCATATTTATTAAAAATCGCACATGCTTCAAAAAAGCAAAAAGTGTAAAAGTTGGATTTGGGTTGGTTCATTTTGCTTTACACACGAGGTACTCCTTCCTGAATGTGATTACATACCGCCAAATTCTTCCTCCCATTCTCGGTTTTCTTTGTTGCCTTCCTTCATCAATTGAAAACCTTACCATTAACATAGCTATTCAACAACTCCACTTGTCAGTGTCGTCATACCCGTTATTAATATTTAAAGCAACTAAAAATAGTAAAGTGTCGTCTGCTAGATAATTTTTTGCATTAGGTTCTACTGTAGCGTCACAATAGGATATAATTTTTATTTCATTCATTATTCTTCACAGGCTTCAACAATTTTTGCGAATCACAATTTCCAATCGAGCTCCATCACATACCAAGCGCCTTTCAAATTCGTATTTCTTTAAAATAAAAAGTGAAAATAACATCAGCATGATCATTGCTGGTAGAGAAAATTTAACTGACAAGTTTTTTTATACAAAATTATATTAAAAATACGACAAAACTTTAAACCATCGGTTGAACCTTAATCAACAACGTTGAATAAAATATGTCGTCATCATCTGTTCAGTAGATAATATTGATACAATGTCTATAACCAATAACACTTTTACTCTCTCGCCCGTCAATTTCGAAAAACTTGTTTACTTAAAATAGAAGTTACCACATCAACCGACCAAAACTTTGGCTTCGTCCAATACAATCTCTATATTGTTTTACGTTAAAGAAGTGTTTACATTTTTATAGTACCGAGAATTATTCAATAATGTTTTTGTGGAACGGTAAAATAAAATACAAAACCTAGATGTAACATAACTTTGGTTCTGACTTTTTCTTTTTTAATGTTCTTTATTGTTGGCTATCCATGTGCCTTATACCCTTCCTAGCCGTACATTCTAAATAAGTAAGAAACATTTCTAGAATACAAACTAATATACGTTCTTAAGTTGGAGCTTATGACTCCTTGCTCTTGTCGTCTCGGTCTGCGTTGTTGGCTATTGCCTTTGGTCACATCGGAGTGGTAGGTAGCGATGAATTGTGTGGATGGATGTATATGTGAATAGGGTTGCTTACTTAAGTGATGTTAATGAGTAGGATTTCGTTAAGGAATAGGTTTATTTCTTGTAGGTGGTTAGAAACTAAAAAATTTATGTTGAGAGTAGAGAATAGGGGTCTAGATAAAGTACGTTTTTGAGGTTTGTTTGTAGAAGCGTATTTAGAGGGCAGGGATATATAAAATGGGCTGGGGTTTGTAGATGTGATTGGTCTGAGCAGGGACATAATGAGGAATAGGTTAGGTTGAATCGATATAGGTTGTTACGGAATTTGCCGTGTCCGGTTAGAAATTCGTAGTTCTACTGGAGAAGGAAATCTGTGAAGGGATGTTGATGTTGATAATGTCAATTGTATACCTGCCTGTAGAGAATGAGAACTCGCAATGTTGCCAGGAATGGGTGGAGAAATTTAAGACTCGCGATTCCACTTCAGTTTTGGTTAAGGTTAGACATTCATTAGGATTTATTGTTCAGTAATGAAGGATTCTTTTCCATTGTAGGTTTGGATGGCTAGTGTCTGACAATTTCAAGCGGAGGTATTTGAAGCAAAGTGTGCATTGTGACTGTGAAGGTGGTTCGGTGTGTTCTCGAAGAGTATAAAAGAAAAGGTCTAATGATGGCATTTAAAGAACGTTTAAAGAGTCGACGTAACGAATGAATGAAACTACGATATGGTGGAGGATAGGTTTGCGTATGGGTTTATTGAGATATACGGATTTTGGTAAGCCACGTCGGATATTGTTAAGTATAATGTTGGTTATAGTTCGGAGTTTGTGAGGTAGATGTTGTTTGAGTATAGTCCGAACCATGTAGCAGTTGATGAGAAGGTAATGGTCCTGTACAGGATTCTTATGGTCAGGCTTCTTCGGAGGTCTAGAAAGCATTCAAGAAGGAGCATTTTGGTTCGAAAGGCATTTTGATTGTTTATTATGGAGGAACGAGGACTAGATTTTGTAGATCACGAGTGCAGCAATAGATTATAGGAATGCTTCAAACTTGCTGTGGATTAGGATGGCAACATTGTCTGCGTATGCATAAGGTGAAGTACTACGATGTTCAAGTCAAGGCGTGGATTGAGAGAGTTCCGGAGAATGCAAGAGAGAGAAGAGAGGGGGCGTCCCTGAATTATCGGTATGATGATTCTGTGACAGTTTGAAAAAAGGTAGCTCTGCGAGAGGTGAGATACGATTCTCTTATGCGGAACAGTTTGGACGAGAAGTTGGCTTGTTGTATTTGATAGAGAAAGAGAAGGTTTGACCGCCATAGAAAATCAAGAACGGAGCGAAAGTCTATAAAGAGAGCTATCACTTATTTCGAAGGAGAAGATGATACTGTAGTGATTAAGGATATGATAGTTTTTTCGGAGCTGAAACCGGGATGGATGCCATGTTTGTTCGGGCGCAGGATAGAGTGGAGTTCGATTTGGGAGTTGAGTTTGAGGAGTATTATCTGTTTGAGGAGTTTACCTCGGATTGTGATTCGTCAATAGATTGTTGTGCTAATGTCGTTACGTACGGTGTTCGGGATGGGATAGCCGTGTCAAGGTAGATATTTAGTGGGTATTTATGAACTAGGGAAAGGTTGAGCTTTTTAAGGATGTTATAATATAGGGTTTGAGTGGTTATATAAGTTTTCGGTATATTATCCAGGGGTATGTGTGTTATGCTTGGGTAACTTTGTGATATTGCTGTTTCTTGTTTAATGTGAATTGTTATTTGTATAGTCGTCTTATGTTGGTGTATGTTTGAGTTATGTTTGAGATTATGTCCATGTCAATGTTGACTTATCGGGCTCTTTGTAGTCTGTGGATGTCCTGGGTGGAAGTTTGTCTTGTCTGTGTAAATTCCTATGTCCACCAGTCCGTCGCTCGTGGAGAGTAGTGTTTTGTGGGGATATTTGTAGAGGCTACGGAGATAATACTGTTAATAATGAAGGAGGCTATTTGATGCAGATCTAGATCTGTATATGTGGTCGATGGGTTAATAGGAATTTGCTAGGTTAGGGTTTCAAGGTAGACTGTCCATTCCGCTTTTTGCGGGTTGAATGAACGTATTTTATGGTGGTGTGGGAGGGAGAGCAATAGGAAGGATATCAAACGCGATGTGGTTGTAATCACATGATAGGTGAATATTCGATGTTGCCTAGGAACTGACTAGTTGCGATGCGGATGGGGTGGAAAGGGAAATGTCAATGCTGGAGTGATGGGATTGTGATTCCCAGGAAAGAATGCGTGATGGGGTGTTCTGAATGTGAAAGTAATGTTGATTGAGAAAGTTTTCTAGTATCTGCCCTTTGTGATCTGTATTGTCGTTGAACTAGAAGGTGGATTTGGCGTTAACGTCGGTTGATGCGATGGTGTGTTCATTTCCTGCTACTGCATGTGGTGTAGTTTATAAAGAAAGACATCGATGTTTCCACTGAATAGGAAATAACAGAAGATTAGGAATAAAGTGCCAGTTTTTCAATGCATTTCTATCACAGTGATATAGGGGTTACAAAGGGAAACAAGATAGGTGGTGTCTATTTGAAGGTCTGTGATTATGATGTCTGATGTGTATTTGCGATTTGGCGGTGAGGGTGTATATATGCGGTGGAGAGGGCATGGGGGGATTGTGTTATATGCAAGTAAGGTTTGTACTAGGACTATAGATATTCGGTGTTTTTGGAGGATGTGGGGTAGTATCAAGAATACGATTCGGAAGTGTTAGAGAGGTTGATGTGGATAGATCAGAAGTGGAAGGGTAAAGAAGTCGGAACTTATGTATATACTTGCGTTTTTCGTCTAGAAGCCTTAGTTTGGTTATGTGTGATGCTTGTTTGTGTACAGGACAGTCGGGGCTTCTTACGGGACGGTCATGCGGTCAGTTTATTCTGTGTCAGTTTATAAAGGAGAAGATGAAGATTGAAGGGTTTTAGCAATCTTCGGTTAAATGTTGGCCGACATATCGACAGGATGTTTGGGAGTATACGGATTTTGCCAAGTGTTCCTACCTCTAACAGTTGTAGCATTTTTACGCGGCAACGCGTCTGTGAATGAGATTTCTTTGTCTAAATCTGTGGCAGTTTAGGTTTGGGAAGGATGATTGTGTAAGGAATGAAATTAGTTTAATATCGTTGGGTTTATTTGTTCAGATGGTAACTAATGATTTCGCGAGGCGGATAATTTGAATGTTGAGATTTGGGAGTGATGGGTGAAAAGGCTTT
Source organism: Platerodrilus igneus (assembly GCA_036346225.1). Taxonomy (NCBI): domain Eukaryota; kingdom Metazoa; phylum Arthropoda; class Insecta; order Coleoptera; family Lycidae; genus Platerodrilus; species Platerodrilus igneus. The sequence goes on along the minus strand of JARFIW010000884.1, from coordinate 1,268,935 downwards.
CTTGGCCTTTAATAGTTCGTTGAGGCGATGTCGGTGTTTATCGGTTTTAAGGTTATGGTTTTCGAAGGTGATCTGCTTAGGAGGTACGTGCTGAAATGAATATGTTTTGGACGTTGCAGCAGCATAACCTAGTATAAGAGGTGGATGTGAGAGTACTGTGGTTGGAAGACTTATTTGTGTGTGGAGGATTAGGCCATGCATAGGTACGCTTTTGCCTTACGTTTTATTTCTACGACTTTACCGTATATACATGTTTATGGTATTTTTTAAAGTAGTCAAAACAATTTATTTGTAATTGAAAATGCTTAAAATTAAGCTGAAAAGCGGATCTCGAAGTGAACACAACCTACTTCGACGACAAGTAAGCTTGTCATGAGTTCCGAGTTGCAGAAAATTAGAGCATCTTGAAGCCTTCTGGTAAATGAATAAATCAAGCTCGTCAGAATCCATTTTAATTCGGTTCAAAACACCCAGTACACTACTTCATTATCTATGTTAAAAGCTTCAAGTAAGTACCTTGGCATAAATAATACGATAGCAGCTTGGAAAGTGCTTCTTTGTACAACAACAAAAGTTTTAGTTTGCATAGTCTGTAAGAGAGTCATCTACACTTTAATAGAGCTTAAATGCATTTACAAGCTCACGTAGTACAAGTAATTAATGCAACTGTTTGCGCTCTTTGAGAAAGTACTCAGAATCAATTAACCATCAAACAAAATTTGCTACTACAACGGATAATACATTTTCAATGCAGTTAAATATCAAATTAGAGAACTTCATATTAACAAAGCTCAATATCGCTAAAAATATTTCAATGTTTAATTAGTTAATAAGATAAAAGAATAACTTAGACTTTTATGTAAAAGCTAAATGATCATTTAAAATCGAGCTATAAGTAAAAGATAGAAAATACAAGGTCCCGGACAGGATTCGAACCTGTAACCTGGTGCAATTAAAAATATTGTAACTAATAGTTGGCCTATAGCCGTAAATTTGAGCGTCACTTACTGTCTGTATCTGACATAGGTCAAAAACTTGACATTGTCAAATATGATTAACAAAAATGCCAAACGTAACTGAAAGTTAATGTCGTACATGATTTAGAATTGTATATCTTTACGAGTGTAATCATTCGTTCGAGTTACGGGACTTTATATTGAGGCTCTTCTATAAACGTCCTTCTACGCGCAGAACATAGTAGATACCGTTAGTCTTATCTTAGAACACGATTAAGATATGTAACAAAAATGGAAACTTTTCAATTACGGGTTTTTATGCATTTATACTGAGCGTTTTTCTAAATACGCTTCTCTATGAAAATGAATATTTCCGTAATTTGAGTTTTTTCTTAAATTTTTTCCCGGAATTTGTAAGGCGTTGTATGTTTATAAAATGCCGCCGCTATATGACCTTCCGATGGCCTCTAATCACATCAATATATATTGCTGTATTGCTGTGATGTTAATGTCGTCGAAGGTGCCTCCGGAATTTGTGCTATTTAGAGAAGTCTGGCCCAATGTTGTGGGTGCCAATAATATGCTGTAATATTAGAGAAGTCGTGTCCCTGCAGATTGACTCTCAATTTTCATCGCGATATTGAAGATGAGTGTCAAGGTCCACGTTGCGGGCACTATTTTTATGCACCTACAATGAATGAAATTACAGTTAATTATTACATCACGCGATGAGTCAAAACCACTGAAAAGATGTAGAAATTCTAGAACCCGTGACATTTTAAATATTTTATTATAAAAAAGTCGGTAAATAATTAGGAAAGCAGTCATTAACCAATAGTTGGTGGAATGTTAGGAATTGTTCGTTTATAAAACACTTGTCGACGATATTTTGTCGGTAAAGTACGAACTGTAATGCACGATAAATTTTCGTGCAAGGACAGTAAGCAATAATTATTAAAAACAATATGTTTTGAAAGTTATAAAGCAAAACTTCGATATATAAAAATGTATTCAGAGTAGATGGAAATATAGAATGGAACAATGGATTTCTGAGGCTTTATGGATGAAACTATTTTCAGAATGGAATAAATTGGAGAAGGAGTTTTAATCAACCAAGTATCAACCTTACAATTTAAGGGTTCAGAAACACAAGTATAATTTGTTTGAATCCTTATAGAGATAGTTTATTCTATGTATCTTACTTTTTTCCGGTATTATAAAAAAGCAAATACACGACGAAGCCTGGAGCATACTTCGGCGCAGCTGGCATCGACCGTTTGAGATTTCAAAGGCTGCATGGACTTGTAAGTCTCAGGGAAATAAACATAGGGATGTCAATAGTCAAAAAGAGAGATTATATATCAAGTACCTAGGCTATATTACTAAAATAAACTTCAATTCAAAAAAGAAGAATTACAATCATATTAAATATGAAGTTGAATTTGTTATTCATTAATTTTAACTTTACCATTATTGAGAACAATTTTAATTTTGCTATAATTGAGAAAATCTTCACTCATAAATAAATTTTCTTGGCACCTACGTGTAAAGAAACTTTCACAGTTACAGCTAAGTTAATATTATTATTAGCAATCAATGAGGACGCACTTCAGTTATTAATATTTCAGAAAAACATATATAGCTACTTTGTGTTAGGTACGTAAGGAGACTTTTATTGCTTTAACAAAACAATTAGCAATAAAAGGACTTAAACCTCAAGTTTCATGAAACCCAAGGTGTACACTTTAGTTGTACTAAATAAGTGACTTAAGGTTATACAAACATCTTTTATGTTGTAACAGGACAATGTAACGCTATTACTGTTCATATGTCGTAACAAAACTTTACTTCAACTTTTACTTTTGTTAATTATCACTGAAGAAAATTTAGATGTAAAGTACATACCTGTATATTTCTTTATTACTGTATGTTAGAGATACCTGTTGCTAAATACTGTAGAGAATTAGGAACACAAACAGGTGGCTCTTGAACCATAACCAAAGTTGGTAGTTGAGTTCGATTAAAGCAAGGAACAAAACATCTACCATCCAATGTAGATAGGCTTTTAAAGGTAACAAACCACTAACTTCATTTTGTTTTGTAGTTGTGAAGGTAAAACGGCAAATGCCAGATAAATGAATTCCAAGTAATATTACTATGACGGCTTTGAATGATACGTAATTTAGAGACAAGTTAAAGTTTTGGAGAAATCTTCTTTGTATTTATATTGAAGGTACTTTGAAGTTAACTAGGTAAAAATCTAAGGTAGCATAGCATCACGGTGGAGTAATCATACCCTAAAGCGAGTACAATCGAACCTCTCGGAAGGACCCTACAATACAATTTGAGGGTAAGTGTTAAGGAAATACCATGAGGTACATTGAAATTATAACAGGTTTCAATCTATAACAATCCTTACCATCATTAAGCCAACCGATGGTTAAAAAAGCTGCGGGATTATGAGACGTAACATCAAGTGATTCTATAAAATTATTTCTGTTAAAATATTGCAATATAACGCTGGACGCTAATACATGCCATCCGAAGGCCAGGCATCTTGAGGAACAAATTGCGTGATACCCTCACAGTAGGATTTGAAAAAGGATCTGCCATGCGCAGACAACTAAAGATAGATCGATCTGTAATTCAGGGAGGAAACTAACGTCAAAGTAAATCTTTTACAAAGTGTAGATTCGAAACTACCTCACTTGTGTTACTGGAAAATAACTATCAATAAAATAGGGGTTACGTTTTATTACATTTCTTTCGAAGTGATAATCCAAATAACTTGTTATATAATAAAAGATATATTTATTTTAAAAAAATTAATTCTCACATGAATGAAATTATGAATTCGTGTTATATCGTAACACAACCTAAATATGACTCATACTTTAAATTACAAGATACAATGCATGAAGATAAGTTAAAGGGCAACTTTTTTTAGTTTGTAGAAAGAAAAAGAAGAGGGAAAGGTATAAGAAGGCAATTTAAAAGCTGGAACATGACCAGTGGAAAACTGGCATATTACAGCTATAATTAAGTTAAGTTAGCATAAGATTGTGGTATATTATTTGTGAGTGGATAATTTTGTTTTTATACAAATTAGAGGTCAAATTTCGAGGTGGTAAGACCATTACAAAAGGTTTTCTTGGAGACACTGAACAATTTACTGAGGCGGAATAATGGGAGAGTATTAAAAGTATCCATATTACTCACACAGAAAAATTTGTGACTTACATATGAAAAGCTTTGGGGTTTCTAATTATTAACAAGAAATAGGCGAAGATTGTATTAATGTGTAAGTAGAGATGAAATGTCTTTTCTCATTTACAAGTTTTCTTTATACTTGTGTGTGTAAATTTCTTAGATGATGTGTGTAGAAGAAAGATGTTTTTGAGTGTATCGAATATTAGAATTTGAAGAATTGTTGATAAAAAATTTTTGTGATGTTGAGATCTTTTTGTTTCATTTCATTTTCGTAGATTCTAGAACATATTTGTATCTGAGCTGGCAAGATAAAACGGGCATCGTCAGGTAAAAATTCACATCAATATATTTAATCTAGCATTCACATCACCTTTATTGGCTCCCAACGTTTGGGCAGCTTAAGCAAGCAGTTCACACATCATTTATATATAAGAAAACCCCTATGAGCACAAGTTAAGTTAGAAACACTTGTAGAATATTGTCGCTTAAAAGCAAGTAAAACAGCAAATTGCTACATCGTCTGTAATTATTCGTACTTTTCGGTGGTAATTTCCACTTTAATTATCGAACTACACGAAAAAGTACAAAAATTAATAACATGATCATCATCATTAAGTCTTCAGTCCTAGAACTGGTTGGACGCGTACCCTCATCGTTTCGTAGTCTGAACCAACTTACACATTTCCCTAAAATTTGCGCATTCTGCATCTATCACTATTTGTGTTGAAAGTCTAATCTCGGTCTACCTCTACCTATCTTTTCCTATCTCTGCTTGTAGTATATCCCGTAAAATTCCCAAGAAATGCCTTAGAACGTATCCTGTACTTCTATTTCTCCTATTTTTTTTCGTTTGCCACAGATATCTTTATTCCGCTACTATTTCAACAACTTATTTGTTATTAACTTTGTCTGTCCATGCTATCATCCTCATACATCTAAAGCACAACATTCCGGAAGGCTTCTATTTCTTTCTCTCTGCTTTTCCGACTGCCCGTACATAGATGCACCGTGCTGTGCTCCACACTATACTTTGAACAGTTTTCTTCTTGTATCCATGTTCGTTGTCTTTGAACATAGCTGCTGTTCTTTCTTGTTTGATGCAGTTCGGTAACCTTCTACTATTTTACAGTTATATACCCTACTTTCCCGATATTCAGTTGTACGTGAAGGGGGGTAAGCAGCCTTTGGCTGCCAAGTTCCCTCAGCACTTGAACATTTGCAAGTTTTTCCAATTTATCCTTTCGCACAATCAACATTAGTTGAAAATATTTCACAACCAACACCTGTAGTTGTTTATAATAATCATCAGATTTAAGAACACTTATTTTTTGTCATTGGGTTTTACGTCTTGAAACTGGTTGGACTTGTACCTCAGCTAGCCTACACAGTTCCGTGCAATTCTCTCAACAGCCTATATACAACTCGATTCCCTTCTACTGTTTTCTAATTATATGCCCTATTCCACCGAAATTCATTGGTATGTGAAGGGGGTTAAGCAGCCTGTGGCTGCCAAGCATCCCCAACACTTAGACATTTGTCGTATTAATAGTTTTCCAGTAAATCCTTTCGCACCATTAACATTAGTTGAGAGTATTGCAAAACCAATATCTGTAGTTGCTTATAATAAGCACCATGTTTAAGTGCAGTAATTATTATTGTCATTAGTTTTTCCATCTTGCGACTGGCTGGAAGCGTACCTCCATTGATTTCTATTCTGAGCTAGCCTACACATTTCCCTGAAATTCTTACAGCCTACATCTTTCACTATCTGTGTGCGGTAGTCTAACCTAGTTCTACCTCTACTTCTCTTTTTTCCTATCTCTGCTTCTAATATACTCCGCACTATTCCCTCATGTCTTAGTATGTGGCCTATCATCCTATCTCTCCTATTTTTTTATTGTTTTCCACATATTTCTTCCTTCCCCCGCCATTTCTGGTACCTCTTTGTTCTTAATTTTGTCTGTCCACGATATCTTCATCATACGTCTGTAGCACCACATTTCAAAGGCTTCTACCTTTTTCTTGTCTGCTTCTCCTACTGTTCAGGCTTCACAGCCATGTAGTGCTGTGCTCCACACATATGTTTTAAGCAATCTTTTCCTTGTTTCTATGTTTGTGGTCTTTGAGCACATAACATCATATAAAGACAATTTTTGATATATATTGATAAAATTTACAATAAATTCTTCAACATAGAGAGAAGTTTCTAATGCTAGATTGATTATTACAAAGTCAATAAATTAAACAAATATTTAAGCAACATGGCTGGACGGCATTTGCAGGTTATCTTAAGAATTAAACTATTTGAATAAACGTTATTACCAAGACTGGAAGTGTCTATAGTATGAGCAACTAAATTGTTAGAAAATAACGATGTTGCTGTATAATTATATCAATATAAAGGAGTCGAAGAAATTATTCTGATATGTACTACACTTATATGAATGCTTGAAAATTGTAGGCCAAATAATGCAAATTAGTGCAGACGAGCCAGTAATATGTTAAATGTACATCAAAATGATATAAATACCATTTTACTACCTATAGTGTGGAAGTTAACAGTAAACAGCAAATATGCAATACATTTGTAACAAACTTAAGTTTTCTACTACAATATCTAATGCATAATAATAATAATTCGATGATTTATTATTACACACTTCTGCATAAACAAAACTTGACATCTAATAAATATGCGCCATGCAACGTAAACCCATAGTGATTTATAGCAAACGCGGGAAATAAAGTGTAACACCAGAACCATTCGACATTAAAAAATAGGAAGTTTGTATTCCGCATTAGTACGATTCACAAGGTGCGTGAAATATATACGAAAACTCTGAAACGTGATATATGTTATTCTTTCAAAAGGACCAGAGAATACTTTTTATGAGTTTGTAATTAAAGATAAATTGGCAAAAACTATTCAAAGCACTAGTAGTTCAAGGTATCAACACGCTTTTAGAGTAATCTAAGCGTCATCATAGTTTAAACTGAGGTTATTAAATAATATTTTGGCTGGTCGGTGTTCAATTAAAATTATTCATATCGAGCAGAATGGGATATTTACGATTTAAACACTAGAAAGCTAATTCCCTACTTCATAGTCACCAAATTATACCAGCAAGAATAAGCTACAGTATAATAAAAACTATATACATGAATTTATATACATTCCAATACCAATATGGAAAAAATTTTGTAACTATCTATTTGTAACGACTCAATTAGGATAAAAGCCCTATAAGCGCCTAGAAAGAAATGAGAGGGTGGCGAATGGAAACTAAGGAAATATCTGAGTAGCAAAACGACGGTGAGTAGAGAGATCTGTCGAGCTATACATTTGGCATTTTTGTTTATCATATCTGATAGTATCAAGTTTTTGACTAATCAGTTGTACACAGGAAGCGACGCGCAAAATTACAGTTATACGCCAAATATTATATTATATTTTCCATCTTTCAATTACTAGTTCTATTTGAAATAATAATTTGGGCTTTGCAAAAAAGTTATTATTTCTTCTTATTAACTGTAACGCGTCATTAGTATTTAACTACCTAATATAATTTATATATTTAATACTTGCCATATAGCCGTAACCGTTCCGAATGGACCTGCACCTTGCCGAAGTTCTAGATTACTAGAACAGGTGGAATGGCTTGCATGTTCTAATGAGCTAAAAAGCCAAACTACAGGTTCAACCAAAATAGTAGGGTCTTTAGTGAGGAACCAGACTAAGACAGGTCCTCGAAAGAGGGCAGCGGTTCTTTAGATACTTAGATTGGCAGAGTCCATAGGGGGTCGGTATGGCAGTCTAAAACACACTACCGCAATGTGGAAGGCAACGGGAAACCATCACATTACTTCCCAAGTACACTGCGTACTTAAATTGTAATAAACATGATGGCATTCTCTAGAATAAAATATTCCGGAGTTAAAATAGTTCTTACATGTGATTTTCCAATGCTCCACCCGAAGGTACTACATTGGCCAGGAAGCGAGTTTTTTTACCTGGAAAATTTGAAATTTTGCCGAACCCTTGCTGTTCCAAACAAGGTAGTGATCTTTAACGTGCGTGACAACACTCACATGCGGGACCTCCATTTTACCTCTCCTCCGAAGGAGGGTGTATTTTTGTAAAAAATGCTCGCCTAACATTTTTCAAGCGGACCGTGTCGGGATTCGAACCCGGGACCTTGGAGTTAAAATAGTCCACCATTCGGATCTCCGAGAAGTGATTACTTCGGAGGATGCGATCGGAAAGTTCAGAATAAGAGCCGGGAACATTTTGCGAGTTGGAGCATGGAATGTTAAAAGTATGAAAACTGAAATAAATGGGTTAGCATTAGACATAGTAGAGATCAGCGAAGTTCGGTGGGCAGATGGGGAATTTTTAGAGTGGAGACTTCAGGATAATTCATACAGAAGCAGAGGAAGGAAATTCTGGAATGGGGATAGTTATGCGAAAAAAGATAGGCCACTGTGTAGAAAATTACTTACCAAAGAACGAAAGAGCACTCATAGCTAGATTAGAAACTAAACAGGTAAATACAGTAATAATAAAAGTATACATGCACACCCCTAGCTACAGTGACGAAGAGGTAGAAGCGATCTACAAAGATATCGAAGAAATACTAAGATACGTAAAGGAACATGAAAATTTCATAATTACGGGGGATTTTAATGCAATGGTAGATGAGGGTAGGGAAGGAGCAGTAGTGGGTTTATTTGGTTTAAGTACGAAAAACGAGAAGGAAATAGGCTGGTAGAATTTTGCAACAAGAACAACTTAATCATCACAAATACATTATATCAACATCATGCAAGAAAACGATACACGTGGAAGATGTCAGGAGATATAGGAAGATATCAAATAGATTACATTCTTGTTAGACAACGGTTTAAGAATCAAGTAAAATGCTGTAGAAGATACCCAGAAGCAGATACAGAAGCTGATTACAACATCGTAATTATGAAGGCCGCACTAAAATTAAAAAATTAAAAAAAAAGAAACGGAAAAGGGCACTTTGACTTTGAGAAATTAAAAGATAAAGATATCCACGAAAGATTAGAAAAAAAGTCGAATGCATTGATGAAAGATATCGGGAAAATTTTGTATTCTAAGGAAGTAGAAACAGAATGGAATAACATTAAATCCAGCTTAGACATGGCGGCCAGAGATATTCTGGGGTATACACAAAAGAAAATAAGAAAACATGCATACCAAAGAATATCCTGAATTTAATAGAAGAATAGCGAAAATACAAAAATAGATCAGACGAAACAGGAAAACAGAAATATAAAGCCATAAAATAGAAAATTATTCGCAAATGCAAGAGAGCTAAAGAACAATGGATTGATGAAAAATGCAAAGAGGTACAAACTAAGATGGAAATAGGAAAAACAGATGAAGCATACACATTAATTAGAACGAATTTAAGGGATATAAAACCATATAGCAAAAATATACGGAAGCGGGAGGAAACGAAATTATTAAAAATGTAGAGAAAGTGGGTAGATGGCAAAAATATATAGAAAATTTATATGCAGGGGAAGAACTAACAGCATTAGAACAGCAAAGATTAAAAATGATGACTTGGGATATCCTATACTTAGACGAGTTTCAATTAGCATTAAGGGGTCTGAAAATGATAAGGCACCGGGTACAGATAAGTTGCAAGCAGAAACTCTAAAAGCCGCTGGACAAGCAGTAACAAAACGTCTCTTCCAACTTGTAAGCTATATGTATGAGACAGGCGAGATACCCAAAGATTTTAAACGTAACATCATGGTAACTATACTAAAAAGAAAGGTGCGGATAGATGTGAAAATTTTCAAACAATAAGTTTGACAGCACATGTGTCAAAAATATTAACTAAAATTGTACGAAGACGAATGGAAAAACGAGCTGAAGAACTACTAGGAGAAGATCGATTTGGGTTTAGGCAAAACAGGGCAACACAGACAGCTATTTTCGCCCTGAGCGTGATAATGGAGAAAACAATAGAAAAAGGGGAAAGCCTGTATATAGGCTGTAGAAATTTCAGGGAAATGTGTAGGCTAGCTCAGAATAGAAATGGCGTACGCGTCCAACCAGTCCCAAGATGGAAAACTGATGACAAAAAATAACTGTACTTAAACATGATGATTATTATAAGCAACTACAGGTATTGGTTGTGCAATATTCTCGAATAATGTTAATCGTGTGATAGGATTTACTGGAAAACTATTAATTCGGCAAATGTCTAAGTGTTGGGGGATCATGGTAGCCACAGGCTGCTTAACCTCTTTCACATACCCTACATCTGATTTTCCAATGCTCCACCCAAAGGTACTACACTGGTCAGGGAGCGGGTTTTTTTTAACGGAAAAATTTTTAATTTTGCCGAGTCCTTGCTGTTTGAAGCAAGGTAGGGATCTTTAACGTGCGTGATAACACACACGCGGGACCTCCATTTTACTTCTTATCCGAACGACGGAGTATTTTTGTGAAAAATGCTCGCCTAACGTTGTTCAAGCGGGCCGTGTCGGGATTCGAACCCGGGACCTTGGGCGTAGTAGTCACACACATACCACTACGCCACGGAGCCGCCTCCCCCATTACAAACACTGAATGTCGGAGAAATAGGGAATGTAATTGTAAAACAATAAAAACGGACCGAACTGCATCTAACAAGAAAGAACAGCGCTTATGACCAAAGACAACAAACATAGAAACAAGAAAAAAATTGTTGAAAGAATATGTGTGGAGCACAGCACAGTATGCCTATGAAATACGGGCAATAGGAAAAGCAGACAGAAAAACGGTAGCAATCTCTTGGAATGTTGTGCTTCAGATTTATGAGGATGATAGCACGAACAGACAAAGTTAATAACAAATAGGTTATAGAAATAGTAGGAGAATAAAGATATCTGTGGGAAAAAATAGGAGATACAGAAGGGCAGAAAACGTTCTAAGGCATTCTTGGGGAATAGTATGGGATATATTACAAGCAGAAATAGGAAAGAGGAGGTAGATGTAGACCTAGATCAGAAAGTGATAGATGCAGACTGTGCAAATTTCAGGAAAATGTGTAGGTTAGTTCAAAATAGGAAACAATGAGGGTATGTGTCTAACCAGTTCCAGGACTGAAGACTTAATGATGATGATGATAAAGTCGTAATTTTGAGCATAAGTCAAAAACATGACACTGTCAGATATGATTGACAAATTGAAAGTTAGGTTGAAGTATGGTTATGCACATGATATAGATTTGTAAATCTTACATTTGTCTTCATCGGCCTCGGTGGCGTAATTGGAAAACGCTTTGCAAAAAAGTCTAAGTTATTATTTCATCTCATTAACAATAACACGTCGTTAGTATTTATCAACTTACCTTGTGTAATTAACTACCTTTTATATATAATATATATATATATATATATATATATAATGCTGTGATAAGGGGTTGTTTAAGGGTGTATTTTATAGCAATGGTCATGTAGTAATCAGAAATTATAATAGAAACCAGAAAACTGCATTTATTTAAGACAAAATTGAGAAATTGGGATAGTTTGTAAATAGTAAGCAGTCAACACCCTGTATATAGAGTATAAGTAGTTTTAAGCGACGCAAATAGTAACAATAGGACGCATAGTTAGCATAGAAATAAGTAATTCATGCATTAGGTAAATAACAAATATTTAACTATATTTTTCAGTAGAAGCAAGCGTATTTAGAAGTGAGCATAGTTCATGTAATTAAACACGCATTCAAAAAGAATTCTAATTAGTTATGATAATACGGATATAAGAGATGAAACTTAAAGAAGCGTTGTGTAAGTGCGTAGAAACAATTAACAATTTTTGATAGTAAATGTGATTAAAAATGCGTGAATAAACAAACATACTTGAAAATCTAAATGTGATAACAATAATTCTAAGTCAGAGGCTGGTGAGAATAATTCGAGGGAGATGTAATAAATCTAAGTTGGACGACAATAAATCTAAGTTGGACGACAATAAATCTAAGTTTGGTGAAAAAAAACTCTAAGTCTGTCAATAATAATCCAGAGGGTGATGACAATAATTTAAATGTAATAATTCAAGCGTGTGGATAGATAATATTTCAAATGGGTATATAATAATTCCGAATTGGTGGAGAATAATTTCGAATACGAATGGATAGTATAATAATGCATGGAAAATTCTAAGGGATGTTAGTTGATAATGGATGCGTCGATAATTTTGGTTGCGAGAAGGAAATGAAGAAGCACACAGACCAGGTTAGATCTTTTTAGTTTTAAGACATTTTTTTTTTATTTGAATTTGAATATTGAATTGCTTAATTAATATAAAAGAGTGTAACAGAGTCAGCAACAAACTTTTGCATACGTTGAAAGTACGTAATATAATAAAGGGGTTTTGAACGTTTCAGGCTTCTTTTGATAAAAAGAATAGTTTTTGGTGACTTTAGATTGATAGCAGAACATATGATTTTGAGATAAATATGACTTATAATATTGATTGATTGAAAAGTGTATTTTATTAATCTTCAAAAACCTGTATATAATATTTCTTTTTATTATATGGAATTGATTTAACTTCATTTTATAATTCAAAATAAATACTAGTCGAGGCAGAATAATAACCTTAGTGGGAGTGTAACTTGATTGAGATAAACACAGAGAGGTGGAGTTATAAGTAGAATACGCCATTGATACCGAGTTCGGCGTTATCATAACAAGTTTTAATTGGACATCCAACGTAATCGAACGATAGTTCCAGGAGTTCATAGCAAATCCAGTTAATACATAGCAATATATATATATATATATATATTGCATATATATATATATATATATATATATATATATATATTGCTATGCATTAACAGGAATTGGAATTATCGAGCCCCGACGTTGGGCCGCCTTATTATTATTGCTATGCTCTCTAAATTTTCGCGTATGTATTAACTGGATTTATCAATCTCAGACGTTGGGCTGTCATATAAATATTGCTATGAACTCCCTCCAGGAACTTAACTGGATTTTATCGTGTCTCTACCTTGTCGACCAATAACAAAATTTGATATGTTACCGCCTTACTCGTTATCAATGGCGTATTCAACTTATAGCTCTTCCTTTATTGTTTCGATTTTCAAATCACTCCCATTAACTTTATCTTATGACCTCAACTAGCATTTATTTAGAATTATATAAAGAAGTTAATTCGATTCTATATAGTGAAACGAATATTATGTACAGTTTTTGTAAATTATTTAAAATACCCTTTTCAATTAATTAATGTTGTAAATCTCATTTGTCAAAAATCATATACTTTTTAATCAAATCTAAAGTCACCAAAAAAAACCCTAATGTTTGAAAAAAAAAAGCTTGAAATGTTCAAAACCTTTTATCGTATGACGCACTTTATACGTATGCAAGTTCTCTGTTTTTGTTGACTTCCTCACATTCATTTATATTAAGCAAATTCAATATTCAAATAAAAAAAAAATAGAAAAATAATGTCTTATAACTAAAAATCTAACCTGGTCTATTTTCTTCGCTATTTTTTTCTCGCAATTACGCATCCATTATCAGCTAATATTTTCCATGCATTCTACCATCCATTTGAATAAAAATTATTATCCCCCAATTCAGGATTATTACATGCCCATTCGAAATATTGTATATCCACACGCTTAAACCATTGCATTTAAATTATTGTTATCGCCCTTTGGACTACCATTATTAAACTTATACCTATGCACCCCAATTTATTGTCATCTCATTCAGACTTATTACTTCTTATCCATTTCCCCAAACTTAGCATTGGATTATTCTCCCCGGACTCAGAAATTGTATTATTATTCTCCACGGACTCAGAAATTGTATTATTATTCTCCACGGACTCAGATTTCTTATTATTCTCCCCGGACTCAGAGCCCTATTATTATTGTTTTAGTTTAAAATAAATTCCCCAAAATCTACTTACGTTTAATCGGCAATCATAATTTTCATCTTGGTCGCACTAATACAACTTTTCACTTTAAATTATTATTACGTATCACACTTTGTTTCAGAGTGGCGCACTTCGGCCTTTGTTGAGTTGAAAACTGAGTTCGTTATCACTGTACCTGTTAATATATCATTGATCTCCTACTCCGTCAGTGGGTATGGTCTACAAACTCGTCGCTCATTTTAACCAATCAAATCTTTGCATTTAAAGTAGTTTCTGATGTAATTTTGTATGCTTTCAAATAATTGTAGCCTGGTCGCAGGTGCCTCGTTATCAGACATGCGGTGTTTTGACGAATCTAATCGCTTTTCCATGTTGTACATAAACAACTGATGCAATTCGACTTTTAATTTTCATATCTGCCTGTTATTTACGCAATTTTTAATCACCTCTCTTTATCACAATTATTAACTACTTGTACGCATTTACACTATGCTTCTTGAAGCTCTATTTCTTATCTACGTATTAACCTAAATGTTTGGAACTCTTTTGAATGCGTGTTTAATTACTCTTTATGTTTACTTATAAAATACGCGTGCTTCCACTGAAAAATATCATTATTTGCATTGCCTAAAGTAACTAAAACTCTATCTACAGGGTGTTAAATATTTACTATTTACTTAATGCATGTCTTCCTTATTCCTACGCTAACTATGCGTCTTCCTGTGTCTATTTGCGTCGCTTAAAAGTATTTATACTTTATATACAGGGTGTTGACTGCTTACTATTTACAAACCATCTCCATTTCTCAATTTTCTATTACATAACTGCAGTTTTCTGCTTCCTATGGTAATTTCTAATTCCTAAACGACCTTTACTATAAAGTACACCTTTAAACAACCCTTTATCACAGCAATATATATATATATATATATATATATATATATATATATATGTATTGCTTCATAAGGGAAAGAACCATTTACTGAACGGCTCCGGCTTCTTTGAGCCTAGTCAGAATAGACTAGTTTCTAATAACCCTATAAAATAATCGAATCTATTATACTGATATAAGTTCGAAGGAGCTTTAGTAATATGGCAGAAGTAAATAGTATCGCCATCAGATGCCAAACACGTGGAGGTATAAAAGTTGGTTCGAAACAAAATCGTAGATGGCTATGCAAGTATGTTCTGCATTTGAGATCTGCGAAATGTTATAGCAAAATTTGTTGGCAAAAATAACAAACCTTCTTGTGGCGTCGCTAGTTTGTCCCATTTTGAACCGAAACACCCATGCCAATTTTTTATTTGTGATTCGATTTGATCCGTTTCTTTTATAAAATCTATGGCATATAAAACCGTATTTTGGGACAAGACGATTATATTAGTGATCAGACAATGCCTACTACAACGGTTTTTCAGGGTCGAAAATTTAAAAAAAAGCTTTAGTGATTTTGTTCATTTTTTTCTATGCCATTCTCTTCAGCATCCCTAAAAACAGGTACACACCAAGTTTCATTTAATAACGCCAATATCTTGGGTTAGACAATAGTACGCTAGGATAGAAGTTCTGGTGGCGGCGTAGTTATTATTTATTTCAATAATTTTATTAAATTTAATGTTATCAACTCTAGTGATAATATTAAACAACACAAGTTATCTTTTAAAACAAACACCAATCAATGATGTTTGCAGCAGTATATCGTTCCCTAGTACAAATTCCAAGTATTTTGTCGACGAAGTGGAAAAGGCGTAACGCATAGGCGTTACTTTAAGTATAAAACAGATAAGAAAACAATACTATTAATTTAGGGATGGAGGAAATTGTTAATTAAGCATAACATTTCAATTCTTTGGTTTCTAGAAGGATAATTCAGATAATAAACTATAACCCCCAAAAGCTATAAAATTATTTCTTTTACAATACATGGTAAAACGTAATAACCCCGAACAAAAACTCGTTTAAAAAACGCAATTGAAAACATTCAAACAGAACGCATTGAAGACAACTGAACAAGACGTATTGAAAAGAGGCAACTAGGCAACTTTCATAGAAAGAGAATTACAATAGACAATTGTCATCCGTCCCGACAATAAAATCGTGCAAACATACTATAATTACAATAGTTATCTTTTGTAACATTATCGTGCTATTTAAGTAAGCGTACTCTGCTGATCAAAACCTTTTAGAATAATTAGTGGTTACATAGAAATGAGATTATTCGTTCGCGTGTTAATATAAAAATGCTTTTATGTAGTAACAAACTATTTAGAGATATTTTAAAGTTTGATTAAAAAAGAAATGCAATTATTATTTAAATTGTAACCGGGCGGTATAAAATTGATTTTATTACAATAATAAATTAAACCACATAAAGGCAGCAGCTGCAGTAATGTAAGTGAAATTTAGTAAGATAAGATTTAAAAAAAACACTGCCGATAGGTGTAAAGCGAAGAAACTAGACAATACGACATTGTCAATATTTACAATGTAACAAATTGCCGATAGCAGCAACAGAGAGATATATTAGATAACCACAATATACGCGTGCTTGTAATATGTAAAAACAAAATAAGACACGCAGATAAAGCGTGACCTCATGATAAGCTTGACGTAGAGAATGAGAGTAATTGCAAAACGACTTGACGGTCGACGAGTACAGCAGTTAAAGTCGGAAACAAAAGTTAAAGAGTCGAAACGTAACAACTTAAAGATATAGCTCTAGTAAGGTTACCCGGTTCGGGTTCTGCCGCGCGCGGCTGTGTATGATTATTTTATTTACGGGTGGTGCAATAAGAATATCATTCACGTGTGCCTTGATTTTACCGTCGCGTCGGTGGAGAATCCATAAAATGATAACACAGGAAACGTAAATAAATAAAAGGGTGTTGAACTTGCGTGTTGCGTGAGTTGGTAACCTAAGAGGCGTGTTTCATTGGTGTTTCTGAACGTCTTTATAATTTCCTTTTTTGTAAAAAATAGGAACTACAACGAAATTATGATTAAATAAAAATTTTTATAATTTTGAAATATGTACTTGTTAATTCAATATGTGAGGTGGAAATAGTTTTATTAGGAAATTTACACAACGTTGAAGTATTATTTCGTTAGACTGTTGTATGGTAACGGGCTAAGCTGCCTGGAACCAGAGCTTTTATTCTTTAAGTAGTACAGGAAAATACAATAAGAACATTTTTACATGATTAATTATTAATAATTAATTTATAATTATTATTAATTATTTATTAATAATTAATTAATAATAATAATTAATTAATTAATTAATCTAGATTCAGTAGGTAGTGTTCAGTGCCAATTACGGCGTGAACAAAAATTTGTATTTTTAAAGGACGATCGAATGCGGACAATAAAAGCTGTATTGACCGTCGTTTTGGTTTATTATTAAGTTGACGGCTTTTACGGCTGGAATAATGATTAATAATAATGCGTATTCCGGGCTTGCTTCGTGCGTATTAGAAACTAATCAAATCGACGAAACACGTATTATTAATCACGATTACAACCTAACCTACATATCGTAATATTTCGGATTATTAACATTTATTGCATCAAATTAGCGTCCATTCAAATTCAAGTATTACATGTCACTATAGCATAACTCCATCCATCCGCATTGGGTCTTCATATAACCTATAACTTCTCTACTAGTTTGTCACAAGCACACCGAGTGCAATGTAATTTGAACTTAGAAACTGCTTCATGTACTGTAATAGTTGGTAGATTAAGTGATATTTAGATTCTTGCCCGAAACATTCCGTTGGGGAATATATTAGTTGCACTACATTTATAAGCCATTTTATATCATAAACTACTAGGATAACTACTGCGACGCATACAGACAATACACAAAGAACGGTAATCATGAACAAAGATGAAAGAGGGTAGTTTCCTTAAGAGTATCTATTGGTAATTATTTTGAATGTTGGTTATTTTAATTCAGCTTTTCACACTTTACAGAAGTTATAACATTTATCTTTCTACTTCAAAGTTTTGCTTTTGTAACGTGGTTTACAAAGTTAAAGTACAACGACCAAAAAAAATCTTTAATGGAAAACAATACCAAATTTATGCTGACAAAAATTTTAACATAAAAGAAAAACAACAAAAGGACAAGCAAGTCGTATCATTTGAACAGAATAATAGCATAATTAAAAAAAAATTAAATAAATACACACTCGGGAGAGGCTGCTATCAATTTTAGCAATATATCTCGGCAGCCTACACCAGGCGGCTCCGTGGCGTAGTTGGTATGTGTGTGACTACTACGCCCAAGGTCTCGGGTTCGAATCCCGACATGGTCCGTTTGTAAAATGTTATGCGAGCATTTTTCATAAAAATGCACCCTCGTTCGGATGGAAAATAAAATGGAGGTCCCGTGTCTGTGTTGTCACGCACGTTAAAGATCCCTACCTTGCTTGGAACAGCAACGGTTCCGCAAAATTTCAAAATTTCCAGGTAAAAAAACTCGCTTCCAGGCCAATGTAATACCTTCTGGTGTAGCATTGGAAAAATCACATGTAAGGTTTAGAAAATACCAGGCGGCGCCGTGGCGTAGTTGGTATGCGTGTGAACACTAGGCCCAAGGTCCTGGGTTCGAATCCCGACACGGTCCGCTTGAAAAAGTTAGGCGGGAATTTTTCCTAAAAATACGTCCTCGTTCGAATGAGAGGTAAAATGGAGGCAGCCTACACCTTCAAAAATTAAACATTCCTAGTTCGATGCAGTATCAGCATTAATAGTTAACCCACCTGTACGAACTTGTTCAAATTTTCATGCTAAGAGACTTTATAAGACTGTTAGATGTCGCACAGTTTTATTGTTGGGAACATTCCTGAAATTGCAAAAATATGGCAACGAATTTTCTAATTGTCTTTTGGACTTTATTTCTAATAGATACAAGTCTAACAAATATTCTTCACAATCACAAATATCCATCACAAAGCAGCCTGTGGCTTCCAAGGATTCCCCAACACTGAGACATTTGCCGAATTAATAGTTTTCCACTAAATCCTTTCACACAATTAACATTAGTTAAGGGTATTGCAAAACCAATACCTGTAGTTGCTTATAATAATCATCAGGTTTAAGTACAGTTATTTCTTTCGTCATTAGGCTTTCCACTTTGGAATTGGTTGAACGCCTACCTCCACTGATTTCTATTCTGAGTTAGCCTGCCCATTTCGTTGAAATTCCCACAGCCTACATCTTTGAATATTTGTGTGCAATAGTCTAACCTAAGTCTATCTCTACCTATCTTTTTCCTATCTCTACTTCCAGTATATTCCCCACTATTCCCACATGTCTTAGTATGTGGCCTATCATCCTATCTGTCTTATTTTTTACTGTTTTCCGCATACTTCTTTATACCTCTACCATTTCTAGAACCTCTTTGTTCTCAATTTTGTCTGTCCATGATATCTTCATCATCTATCTTTTTCCGACCGCTTCCCCTACTGTCCAGGTTTCACAGCCGTACAGTGCTGTGCTCCACACATATGTTTTAAGCTAACTTTTCCTTGTTTCTAGGTTTGTTGTCTTTGAACACAATAGTTGCTTTTTCTTGTTAAATGTAGCAGGACTTTGTGCTAGTCTTTGTCTGACACTTTTTTGCGCTCTTCCCATCTTGCGTTATTTGGCTTCCTAGGTAGCAGAAATCCTTAATCTCTTGCAAGTTCTCGTTACCTATTTGTATTTTAGTTTTTAATTTATTTTCCCCTCCTGTACATTCTAGTGCTTTAGTTTTATTTTTGTTAATTTTCATACCCTATCTCTCTGTTAGAACTGTTTCCACTTCATTATGAGCAGCTTCTAACCTTTCCATGCTAGATGCTAATACCGCTAGATCAGCTGCAAATCTAAGCATATCAATCTTTTGTCCCTGCCTAATAATTCCAAATGTCTTCTTGCATTTGACAGTATTCATTGCCTCTTCGATGTACAAGTTAAAAATGATTGGGAATAGGACACATCCCTGTCTCTCCCCTTTCTTAATATTTACTTCTCTACGCTTCTGCTCTAATTTTATTACCGCTGTTTGCTCTTTGTACGAGGGTGATTTGAAAAGTTCGCGTAACGAAGGGCAAAATAAAAAAAATTGTTTTTAAAATATAGTGTATTTTCAACATAATCTCCGTCAAGTTGAATACACTTCATCCAGTGATGTTCCAAACTCATTATGCCATCACGAAAGTGCGATTCTTCAAGGCTTCCAACATAGTTGTCGACAGGTGCTTTTACTTCTTCGTCAGTGGAAAATCGTTTTCCCCAAGAAAAACTTTTAGTCGTGGAAATAGGCGAAAGTCAGAAGGAGCCAAATCGAGTGAATAAGGTGGATGTTGCAACAGATCGAATATTTTTATCCGGTTGGCCTAGAAATTTAGCGTAATATTCACCGTTTATTGTTTGACTCTTGAGAAGATAGTCAATTAGTAGGACACCTTTAGCATCCCAAAAAAACTGATGCCATAACTTTTCCAACCGACTTCACGGACATTGCTTTCTTTGGCGGTAAAGAACTCTTATGTCTCCAGTGTTTAGATTGTTGCTTGGTTTCAGGGGTATAATAGTGAACCCAAGTTTCATTTGTCGTAACAAATCGGCGGACGAAATCGGTTTTATTTGAATTAAGGCCGTCTAAACTCTGTTGACAAATTCTCTTCCTCTCAAGGTTTTGATCAATTTTCAATATGCGCAGCAACCATCTTGCCGAAAGCTTTTTCATACCTAATTCCGTAGTTAAGATATAAAATGCTCTTTCATTTAAAATACCTGCATCCTTAGCAATTTCAGAGACCTTTAATCGACGATCCTGCGAAACCATATCATTAACTTTTTGGACGATTTCAGGAGTGGTGGGTTTTTGGTCGTCCGCTGCGCGGGTCATATTCTACGCTCCCACAACCTTTTTTTAAATCCGTCATCCACTTGTGCACAGTTGTAAATGATAGAGTGGAGTTTCCTAATGTATCCTGCATATCTTTATGTATTTCTATTGCTTTCCAACCCTTTTTTTTACAAAATATTTGATAACAGCGCGCGTTTCAGTTTTATCCATTTTGAAAACTCACAAAACTAACTTTACTTCATATAGCACCAAATTAATACTACTTGACACAATAATGTCAAATTTAACATCTGCGCACTAGATAGTTGGATCCATCAATTGCATATACTTTATTTGAACTGATGCTGCCATCTGTGCTCCATTTCGCGAACTTTTCAAACCACCCTCGTATTACAGCTGTTTGCTCTTTGTATAAGCTATGTACTACCCGTCTATCCCTAAAACTCATTCCAATCTTTTTGAGTATTACGAACATTTTTTTTTCCAATTTACATTGTCGAATGCTTTTTCCAGATCTACAAACCCTATATACACGCTTTCTCTTTTTTCTATCGTCTTCTCCATTATCACCCTTAGAGCTAAAATAGCCTCTCGTGTCCTGTTTCGCCTAAATCCAAATTGATCGGCTCGTTTTCCATTCGTCTTTGAACAATTGTAGTTAATATTTTTGACACGTATGCTGTCAAACTTATTGTTCGAAAATTTTCACATCTATCCGAGCCGCTCTTTTTTGGTATAGTGAGTATGATGTTACGTTTGAAATCTTTGGGTATCTCACCTGTCTCAGACATATAGCTTATAAGTAGGAAGAGACGTTCTGTTACTGCTTGTTCAGCGGCTTTTTGAGTTTCTGCTTGCACCTTATCTGTACCCGGCGCCTTACCATTTTTCAGACCCTTTAATGCTAATTCAAACTCATCTCTAAGTATAGGTTATCCCAAGTCATCCTTTTCATTGTCTGATTTCATTTCTAATGCAGTTGGTTCCTCTCCTGCATATAAATTCTCTATATATTCTTGCCATCTAATCACTTTCTCTATATTCAATAACGACCCTTATATTTTTGCTATACGGCTTTATATCCCTAAAATTCATTCTAATTACTTTGTATTGTTCGTCTGTCTTTCCTATTTCCATCTTAGTTTGTACTTCCTTGCACTTTTCATCAATCCATTGTTCTTTAGCTTACCTGCATTTGCAAATAATTTCCCATTTCATGGCTTTGTATCTTTGTTTTCCTGTTTCATCTGATCTATTTTGGTATTTTCGTTTTTTCTTCTATTAGATTCAGTATATCCTTTGTTATCCATGGTTTTTTATTTTCTTTTTGTATATACCCTAGAATACCTCTGGTCGCCATGTCTAAGCTGGATTTAATGTTATTCCATTTTGTTTCTACTTCCTTAATATAGAAATTTTCCCGATATCTTTGAGCAATTCATTTGACTTTTTTCAAATCTTTCTTGGATATCCTTATCTTTAGTTTCTCATAGTCAAAGTGCCTTTTTCCGTTTCTTTTTTTCATATTTTTAAATTTAAGTGCGGCCATCGCAATTACGATGTTGTGTTCAGTGTCTATATCAGCTTCTGGGTAGCTTCTACAGTCTTTTACTTGATTCCTAAACGGTTGTCTAACAAGAGTGTTATCTTTTTGATATCTTCCTATATCTCCTGGCAGCTTCCACGTGTATCGTTTTCTAACAAGATGTTCAAATAATGTGTTTGTGATGGTTAAATTGATCTTGTCGCAAAATTCTACCAGTATATTTCTCATGTTATTTCTCTTGTCTAAACCAAATACAGCTACTACCTCTTCTTCCCTAGCCTCACCTACCATTGCATTAAAATCCCCCGTAATTATTAATTTTCATGTCCTTTTACGTATCTTAGTATGCATTCGATATCTTTGTAGATGGCTTCTACCTCTTCGTCACTGTAGCTAGAGGTGGGCATGTATACTTGTATTATTATTGTATTTACCGGTTTAGATTCTAATCTAACCATGAATACTCCTTAGTTCTTTTGTAAGAAGTTTTCTACACATTGTCCTATCTTTTTTCGCATAACTACCCCCCACAACCGAATTTCCTTCCTCTGATCCTGTATGAATTACCCTAAAGTCTCCACTTCAAAAATCCCTCGTCTCGCGCCAGCGGACTTTGCTGATCCCTACTATCTCTAGTGATAACTTATCCATTTCAATTTTCTCTAGCTTACCTACTTGCTTCATGCTTCTGACATTCCACGTTCCGTCTCGCAAAATGTTCCCTGCTCTACCTTTAAACTTTCCGATCACATCCTCCGAAGTGGTCCCCTCCCAGAGATTCGAATGGGAGATTATTTTAACTCCAGAACCTTTTACCCCAGAGGATGTCATCGTGTTACTTATAATTTAAGTACGCCTTATACTTGGGAGGTAATGTGATGGTTTCCCGTCGTCTTCCACATCGCAGTAGTGTATTTTAGAATGCCATACCGACCCCTATGGTCTCTGTCGCCCTAAGTACTGAAAAAGTTGCTGCCCTCTTTCGGGAACCTGTCTTAGTAAAGTTTCTCACTAAAGACCCCACTACTTTGGTTGGATCTGTAGTTTGGCTCTTTATATCACTGGAACGCGGAAATCATTCCACCCGTTCTAGTAATCTAGAACTTCTTCAAGATGCAGGTCCATTCGGAATGGAAGTACGACAAATTAAACACTATTGTACTAATCTTTCTGGCAGTTTAGTTATCTAACACGTTAATATCACATGAGTGAATTAATTTATATTTACATTGATTTATGTGCATCAAATGTTTATTAGGACGGAATTAAAACTAATATCCCTGTCTCAACGTGGGTTCATTCTTATAAACAATAATTCTTTATTCTAGTTAAATCGAGAACTAGTTAAATCGAGAAAATATTTAGAATATGCGTTATTAAACAATTCAAAAACAACCGTATTGTGTTGCGATACATGTCAATCGCCGTTTGTTAAAGTTAGACAGATGAGGTCGCTTTAGTAAAAACTGTATAACGTTCTTTTCAGAATGTTCCGTACTTATTAATTATTGTTACAATATTATAGATTACACAATCGCGAATATGCCAAAAGATACTACCCACCTTGTATAAATATAGCGACGTTATGAAATCAGAAACTTTAAATATCGGAATAAACTAGTGGATACTCTGTATACATTAGAGTACAGCAAATTAACGTCTATTGTGAATATCGCAACTTTAATATGCGCTAGGTATGTAATGTTGTAGATAGTGTGAAACATTATGTGGGCTCTAGTGTTGGGTGCCAGTGAAGCAAAAATTGGGCGCAAGTGCTATATCATCTGCTCGCTTACTATACGGACGACTAACTTGAGGTTCTATTTACGAGAGAGCATAAGTTTATGCATGGGTCGAATATTTTAACTCAAAATTTCAGAAGAAAACAGGGTGCCACCGCATCTTAAAACGTGAATAAAAATAATTTTCACCGAGGGGAGATGAACAAACTCTCCAACACTTAAATCAAGATTTAAAAATAGATTAACAATAATTTCATCATTAGGTCTTCAGTCCTAGAACTGGTTAGACGCGTACCATCATTGTTCCCTATTCTGAACTAACCTACAGATTTCCCTGAAATATGCACAGTTTGCATCTATAACTGTCTGATCTAGGTCTACATCTACCTCTTTTTTCCTATCTCTGCTTGTAATATATCACATACTATTCCCCAAAAATGCCTTAGAACGTATTCCGCCCTACTATTTCTCTTTTTCCCCAGATATCCTTGTTCCCATACTATTTCTGTAACTTATTTGTTATTATCTTTGTCAGTCCATGCTATCGTCCTCATACATCTGGAGCATTTCAAAAGACTGCTACCGTTTTTGTGTCTGCATTTCAGCCAACATTTTTAACATGTTTCTATTTATACAATTGAGAGGATGGTTATTAAAGAAGTGTGCGATTGCATTATTGAAAGGCTTAAGTAGTCGTTTTTTTATATTTATTTTGAGGGGGAAAATTCATTATGATTTAAGTTACCTCTTTGTTAGATTTTAACATGGTTCTGAGGCGACTCTATGGCGGGTTTACACTTGTCAGATACCACTGTTGTTCTATGAAGATTGTATATGGATCTGAGGCGACCCTATGGCGGGTTTACACTTGTCAGATACCAATGTTGTTCTATGAAGATTGTATATGGATCTGAGGCGACCCTATGGCGAGTTTACAGTTGTCAGATACCAATACTGTTCAACGGAGATTGTATATGGTTTTGAGGTAACCTTATTGTGGATTTATACTTGTCAGATACCAGTGCTGTTTTACAAGGATTGTTAATATGCTTATTTTTATGTAATTAGTTATTTTATGTATAAATAGAAATCATGTATGTAGGCTGTATTTCATGTTAATATTGCAAGGAAAATCCAGGAAAAACTTGCAATGCTACCTAGATATTGTGGGCATTTGATTTTCATTTGTTATTTCTTTTAGTAATGGAATCCATTGTTTACTGAAAGTCCCGGATTCGTTTGCAACGCAGTTATTTTTATGTAGGGTTATATAGGCAGCTTCTTTGATTTTGCGATTTGGTGGTTTTCTTCTTTTTCTTCTTTTCTTCTTTTCAGGGAGTATGTGTATTCAGCTCGTTCCCTTTCTATTGTTTTCTAATTTTATACCCTATTTTACCGAGATTCAGTGAAGGAGGTTAAGCAACCTGTGGCTACCAAGATCCCCCAACACTTAGACATTTGCCGAAATAATGGTTATCTAGTAAATCCTTTCACACACTTAACATTATTCGAGAATATTGCCCAACCAATTCTTGTAGTTACTTATAATAATCATCATGTTTACGCACAGTTATCTTTTCGTCATTAGTTTATCCATCTTGGGATTGGTTGGATGCGTACCTCCATTGATTTCTATTCTGGGCTAGCCTACACATCTCCCTGAAACCTCTACAGCCTACATCTTTTACTATCTGTGTGCAGTAGTCTAATCTAGGTCTGCCTCTTCTTCTCTTTTTTCCTATCTCTGCTTCTAAAATATTCCGCACTATTCCCTCATGCCGTAGTATGTGGCCTATCATCCTATCTCTCCTATTTTTACCGTTTTCCACATATTTCTTTCTTCCCCTACCCTTTTAGTACCTCTTCGTTCTTAACTTTGTCTGTCCATGATATCTTCATCATACGCCTGTAACACCACATTTCAAAGGCTTCTACCTTTTTCTTGTCCGCTTCTCCTACTGTCCAGGCTTTACAGCCGTACAGTGCTGTGCTCCACACATATGTTTTAAGCAATCTTTTCCTTGTTTCTATGTTTGTGGTCTTTGAGCACAATAGTTGCTTTTCTTGTTAAATGTAGCACGACCTTGTGCTAATCTTTGTTTTATATCTTTTGTGCTTTTCCCATCTTGCGTTATTTGGCTTCCTAGGTAGCTGAAATCCTTAACCTCTTGTAAGTTCGTG
The DNA here is from genome assembly GCA_036346225.1 of Platerodrilus igneus. Classification (NCBI taxonomy): domain Eukaryota; kingdom Metazoa; phylum Arthropoda; class Insecta; order Coleoptera; family Lycidae; genus Platerodrilus; species Platerodrilus igneus. The sequence goes on along the minus strand of JARFIW010000884.1, from coordinate 1,242,495 downwards.
TTAAATACTTGTATTCTTGTTTTGATTTATTTTCCCCACCTTTGCAAACTAGAACTTTAGTTTTAGTTTTGTTAATTTTCATACCGTATCTCTCTGTTAGAACCGTTTCCATTTCATTAAGAGCTGCTTCTAACTCTTCCTTGCTAGATGCTAATACCGCTATATCATCTGCAAATCTAAGCATATCAATTTTTGTCCCTGCATAGTAATTCCAAATGTCTTTCTGCATTTGACAGTATTCATTGCCTCTTCTATGTACAAGTTAAAATCAATGGGGATAGGGCACATCCCTGTCTCACCCCTTTCCTAATGTTTACTTCTCTACGTTCCTGCTCTAATTCTATTACTGCTGTTTGCTCTTTGTATAAGCTATGTACTATTCGTCTATCCCTATAACTCATTCCAATCCTTTTGAGTATTTTAAACATTTTTTTCCAATTTACATTGTCGAATGCTTTTTCCAGATCTACAAACCCTATACACATGCTTTCCCCTTTTTCTATTGTTTTCACCATTATCACTCTCAGAGCTAAAGTAGCCTCCCGTGTTCCCCTGTTTCGCCTAAACCCAAATTGGTCTTCTCCTAGTATTTCTTCAGCTCGTTTTTCCATTCGTCTTTGCACAATTCTAGTTAATATTTTTGACACGTGTGCTGTCAAACTTATTGTTCGAAATTTTTCACATCTATCCGCGCCTTTCTTTTTTGGTATAGTTACTATGATGCTACGTTTGAAATCTTTGGGTATCTCGCCTGTCTCATACATATAGCTTACAAGTTGGAAGAGACGTTCTGTTACTGCTTGTCCAGCGGCTTTTAGAGTTTCTGCTTGCACCTTATCTGTACCCGGTGCCTTACCATTTTTCAGACTCTTTAATGCTAATTCAAACTCGTCTCGAAGTATAGGATATCCCAAGTCATAATTTTCAATGTCTGATTCCTGTTCTAATGCAGTTAGTTCCTCTCCTGCATATAAATTCCCTATATATTCTTGCCATCTACCCACTTTCTCTACGTTTTCTATAATGACGTTTCCTTGTGCGTCCCTTATATTTTTGCTATACGGTTTTATATCCCTAGAATTCATTCTAATTAATTTGTATGCTTCGTCTGTCTTTCCTATTTTCATCTTAGTTTGTACTTCTTTGCACTTTTCATCAATCCATTGTTCTTTAGCTTTCCTGCATTTTCGAATAATTTCCCATTTTATGGCTTTGTATCTCTGTTTTCCTGTTTCGTCTGATTTATTTTTGTATTTTCGTCTTTCTTCTATTAAATTCACGATATCCTTTGTTATCCATGGTTTCTTATTTTCTTTTTGTGTATACCCCAAAATATCTCTGGCCGCCATGTCTAGGCTGGATTTAATGTTATTCCATTCTGTTTCTACTTCCTTAGTTTCAGATATTTTCGCGATATCATTCAGCAGTTCATTTGACTTTTTTTCGAATCTTACTTGAATATCTTTGTCTTTTAGTTTCTCTAAGTCCAAGTGCCTTTTTCCGTTCCTCTTTTTCAGATTTTTAAATTTAAGTGCGGCCTTCATAATTACGATGTTGTGGTCAGTATCTATATCTGCTTCTGGGTAGCTTCTACAGTCTTTTACTTGATTCCTAAACCGTTGTCTAACAAGAATGTAATCTATTTGATATCGTCCTATATCTCCTGGCATCTTCCACGTATATCGTCTTCTAGCATGATGTTGAAATACCCTCACCTACCACAGCATTAAAATCCCCCGTAATTATTAAATTTTCATGTCCTTTTACGTATCTTAATATGTCTTCGATATCTTTGTAGATGGCTTCTACCTCTTCGTCACTGTAGCTAGAGGTGGGCATGTATATTTGTATTATTACTGTGTTTACCGGTTTAGATTCTAATCTAACCATGAGTACTCTTTCGTTCTTTTGTAAGTAATTTTCCACACAGTGTCCTATCTTTTTCCGCATAACTATCCCCACACCCAAATTTCCGTCCTCTGCTCCTGTATGAATTACCCTGAAATCTCCACTCCAAAATCCCCGCCTCTGGCTACCGAACTTCGACGATCCCTACTATTTCTAGTGATAACCTATTCATTTCGATTTTTAGGTTCTCTAGCTTACCTACTTGCTTCACACTTCTAACATTCCACGCTCCGACTCACACAGTGTTCCCGACTCTTATTTTTCACTTTCCGATTGCATCCTCTGAAGTAGTCCCTTCCCGGAGATCCGAATGGGGGACTATTTTAACTCTGGAATCTTTTACCCCAGAGAATGCCATCATTTTATTATAATTTAGGTACGCTGTGTACTTGGGAGATAATGTGGTGGTTTCCCGTTGCCTTCCACATCGCCGTAGTGTGTCTTAGACTGCCATACCGACCCCTATGGTCTCTGCCAATCTAAGTACCGAAAGAGCCGCTGCCCTCTTTCGGGGACCTGTCTTAGTCTGGTTCCTCACTAACGACCCTACTACTTTGGTTGGACCTGTAGTTTGGCTCTTTAGCTCATTAGAACACGCAAGCCATTTCACCTGTTCTAGTAATTTAGAACTTCGGCAAGGTGCAGGTCCATTCGAAATGGTAACAATAATTTACTATAAATATTTTCCAGAACAGTCAGTGCCAACATACCACAACTTATTGTCAGCGCCGACTCTGAAAAGAAAGTCGTCTAATTAAATTTATCGTTGGGGAGACACTTTTTGTGTTCCTTCAAAAATACAAAAGTTATAAAATGTGACTACACTTCCTGTTACAATGTTGACTTTTAATCGTATTACTGTTACCCTTTTAATTAAATTATCAGCTTCTCAAAAAGATTTCACATATCCTTTTCAGATATAAATAAAACATGAATCCAACTAAACGTTATAATGGTAAAGTCAAAGTTCTTATTTATTAATAAAGTCCACTTCTTAATTCTTAGATTCAAGTTCATTTAAAATTTACTGTCACTTAGAAACAACTTCAAAAATATAATCATATGAATTTAAATAAAAATGAAACAACAGCTGCGGTATTTGTTCTTATATGTTCACTTTCTCTAAAATATGTTAATCAAGAAATAAATAAATAAGCTTTAGATTTATGTGGTCAACGAATAAACAAATGTTATAGGGCATCTAAATTTAAGTACTATTCGAAAAGAGAAAAATTCAAAAGAATGCAATATCTAGTCATATTAATTTCACTGAGAATTAAATAGGATACAAGTAAAATTGCGTTGTTCAACTATTTTACCACTGACTGTATTGAAAGTCAACTGCTGCAACACCTGTGTTAAACTTGATCAAAAATCCTTCAAAATATTTGAATAGCTTCAACAGAAAAGTTTCACTAGTTTCAAAAACCTACTAATACCCAAAAATTGTAAACGTTATGTTATAAAAACCGTTTTAGCTATTTCACAATATTCTGTTATTCTAAATAACGAATTTTCACCTTAGAGCAAGGAAAATTGCAGAATTTTGCTTTAATTTTCGGAAGACTTTTATCAGCGACATCTATATATGTGTTTTCTTTGAGAACAACTAAATTTTGCTGTACTGTTATAAGATTTTTTGTGGTTTTAGTGAATATGTATAAATACCTGATAATAACGTATTATCTCACACAGCCGTAAGCCGTATATTGTTCTAGTGATTTTTTAAAGTTCGTTATATATAAAGCTGTTTATGTTTATTTTATTTGGGACGTTTATCAGTGAAAAAATTTTCCTTCCTGCAATCTCCTCAACCACGACGTTACCACGTGTCATTTTCATACGTATCAAATTCCCTTTAGTATTTAATTTGTATATGAACTTTCAATATAACTTTGTTTTTACATGATACCTGCTGGGAATTGTGTGGTGTCACTTTAACGCAAATGGAGATGTGCTTCCGTTCTCAGTAATAAACTGGACACTTTTTACCGATACTTTAAAGTGCAAGGTGGCAGAAGCGGATCTTTTTCCTCATCCTTTGTCTATTTTTGTCCGGGGTATCTTTTCCAGGAGATGCTGTAGTAGATTTGGATAGTCACCAGCACCGATTGAAGATTGTTTTAAAGCGCTTGATATAAATGTAAGTAGATAGTGGTATCAAATTGTGCCATGCTAAGAATCTATACCTGTTTGCATACGCGTGAAATTAACTTTAAAGTATTTAAATTACATTTGAAATATCTCTATGTAATAAAAAGGTACAATTAATTTTAAAGGCAAGGACTTTTAAGTATAACAAAGTTTCGCGCATTCCAAAATACAAATTTTCAGGTGGACTTTTTCCTTTCCGTAGGTAATATCCTTTCCACCCCACTTGTGCTTTACAGATAAAATTATGCCGCATTCACAGTTATAACAAAATCTGTTCTGTTATCAGAAAAATAGCCCTTGTAGAATCTTCTTTAGCTTCCATTCTTTAAATTTCGTTCTATGTTATTGTCGATCCATTATTTAAATCTTTACGAATAATTTCCCTTTCGTCTTGATATGTTAAATTGATTAACTATTTCATACTGAGTTAAAAATTTTCTTTGGATATTATGACAAACTTTAATTTGCAGTTCTTTATTCAGTCCAATATAGACCTAATTATTTGTAATTAATTACACACAATCCTTTATGTACTGAGATGCAGATACAGAGATTACTAATGATAATTACTATCATGTTTATTGCACTAAATTCCTTCGTAACACGATGATTACACCGAATACATTACTAAATTCAACTGAGTAATTTATTCACATTAGTACTAAATTTATATATACATTAGACATATTTATTTTAACAAAAGACTGAAAAATTGCTTGCGGATTCATACTCAAACTGAAACTAAACTTCCTGTCGGACAGTACGGTTTATACACCTAACTGTAAAGCTTCCGCATATTACCAGCAATTACGAAGTCTTTCTAAATTTAACGCCCTTGAACGATTTATATCTTCTTTAAATATACCCTTGCAGCTGTCGATCACAACATTGTTCGCATACTAGCTTTATCTCCTTCAATATTATAAGGTCAATTTCGGAATTAATATTTTCACTTCAGTTACAGAAAATTTAAAAGCGTTTTCGTGTCCATTTCCGCTCTTCTAAGGCGTAGGGCATACAATACAGAATTACATCTATGCATACTGTGCGTTGTTGCCTCCTTTTCGTTTCTTAAACTGGTCCATATACTTTTTGAACACTAGACAATCTTTATGCCAACCATTAAAAAATAATATAGAGTTTGCATTTCGAGTAACAACCAAGAATTCAATAAAAACATTTCACATTCATAATTACTTAGTTGCCACCCTGCGCAAAAAAAACAAAACGCTAAAATAAAGCTTTCTCGTTTTACGAAATGTGTCTGGCTATTTACTCACAAATTGAGTTATAGATGGCCGTATGAAATGTAATACCAATAAATTATTTTTCTTCCTACAATTATGTGAATGCAAAATTATTAGGTATAATGATGCGCATTCTTAAAATGTTTAACATAAATATAGTATATATTAAAGGTAAATCTTTCAACAACTTTGCAGCGTTCATTCCTGAAGATCTTTTTATATACGTATAACCATTACCTTCCAAACAAGTTTGTTATAAGCAAACTCGAGTTCATTGTAACAAGGAGAAGTTGCAAACTGCTTTATGCATAATAATAGTTATTAGGTTACGGCGCTATTTAAACTGCTACTCAGAATACGAGAAGCGTCTCCGAGAATACATAAGCGATGCTGGATATACAGACAAGTCATTAAAACCGTTCGTTTTACTTCACAGATATGCAATGCAGACTTGCGTTCGTGATGTAAAAAAGAAGACTAGAATTTTGTAGCTAGAAAAAGAATAATGTGATTTGAGGTGTTTAATTAACGAAAATTATGGGAAGTTTTCTTTACAGGTGCGGATACTCATTTTAGGCTTTAGCTAATTTAATTTCTCATGTACGAACTTTAACTCGCTCCGTAAAGTTTCTAATAACATGAAAGGGACGAATAAGTTTAATATGTAGTAACCCGCATTTTCTAATTATGAATAGATGACTAACCAAAAATATACTTTACCAGGTCATTTCGTACTAGGAAAATAGTAGTTTGATAATTAAGAAAATTTCAGTTTTTGGTATCTATCGTCAAAATGATAAATTCAATAACCAAACCAGTTCTATTTTCTTTACTAAAAGGCCTTCAATTTATTGTAGCAAGTATTTTAATCAATGCTATCCACATATTACTAGAGTGTCCATCATCATTAGGTCCTCAGTCCTGAGCTAACCTATAAATTTCCCTGATATTTCCAGTCTGTATCTTTCTCTATCTGCGTGCAATAGTCTGAACTAGGTCTACCTTTAACTCTTTTTTTCCTATCTCTGCTTGTAATATATCCCGCACTATTCCCCAAAAATGACTAAAACGTATCCTGCCCTTCTATTTCTCCTATTTTTTTTGTTTTCTACAGATATCTTTATTCCCCTACTATTTCTCTAACCTCTTTGTTATTAATTTTGTCTGTCCATGCTATCATCCTAATACAACTAAAGCACAATATTCCAAAATGCTTCTACTGTTTTTCTGTCAGCTTCTCCCGTATTTATGGTGTGCTCCACACATATGTTTTCAACAATTTTCTCCTTGTTTCTATGTTTTTTGTCTTCGAACATAGTCGCTGCTGTTTCTTTTTAGATGCAGTTCGGTTCCACTTCTATGATTTACAAATTAAAACCCTATTTCCCCGACACTTAGTGGTATGTGAAGGGTCGCCCAAGGTCCGGGTTCGAATCCCAACACGGTCCGCTTGAAAAATGTTAGGCGAGTATTTTTCACAAAAGTACGCTCTCGTTCGGATGAGAGGTAAAATGGAGGTCCGGTGTGTGTGTGTGTTGTCACGCACGTTAAAGAACCCTACCTTGCTTAGAACAGCAAGGGTTCGGCAAAATTCAAAAATTTTTCAAATAAAAAAAACTGGCTTCCTGACCAATGTAGTACCTTCGGGGTGGAGCATTGGAAAATCACAAGTAAGGTATGTGAAGGGGGTTAAGCAGTATGCGGCTACCAAGATCTCGCCGCACTTGAACATTTGCTAAATTAATAGTTTTCCAATATATCCTTTTGCACAATCAACATTAGTTGAAAATATTTCAAAACCAACACTTGTTGTTGTTTCTATTAATTATCAGAATTAAAAGAACTATTTTTTCCGTTGTTAAGTTTTCGATCTTGGAACTGGTTGGACGCGTACCTCCATTGATTTCTATTCTGAACTAGCCTGCACATTTCCTAGAAATTTCCACAGCACAGCACTATTTGTGTGCAATAGCCTAACCTAGGTCTACCTCTACTTCTCTTTTTCCTATCTCTGCTTCTAGTAAATTCTACACTATTCCCTCATGCCTTAGTATGTGGCTATCATCCTACCTCTCCTATTTTTTACTGTTTTCCACATATTTCTTTCTTCGCCTACCATTTCTAGTACCTCTATGTTCTTTACTTTGTATAATCATGATTCATCACGCGTCCGTAGCACCAAATTTCAAAGGCTTTTTCCTGTTCGCCTCTCCTGCTGTCCAGATTTCGCAGCCAAACAGTGCTGTGCGCCACACATGTTTTAAGCAATTTTTGCCTTGCTTCTATTTGTTGTCTTTGAACACAGTAGTTGCTTTCTCCTGTTAAATGTAGCACGACCTTGTGCGTATGTTTTATATATTTTATATTTTATATTTATATTTTATATATTTTGCGATCTTCCCATATTGCGTTGTTTGGTTTCCTAAGTAGCAGAAATCCTTAACCTCTTGTAAGTTCACGTTACCTACCTGTATTCTTGTTTTTGATTTATTTTCCCCTCCTTTGCATACCAATACTTTATTTTTATTTTTGTTAATTTTCATATCGTATCTCTCTGTTAGCTTTGTTTCCATTTCATTAAGAGCAGCTTCTAACTCATCCTTGCTAGATGCTAGTACCGCTACATCATCTGCAAATCTAACCATATCAATCTTTTGTGCCTGCGTTATAATTCCAAATGTCTTCTTGCATTTCACAGTATTCATTCAAGTAAAAAAATTAATGCGGATAGGGCACATTCCTGCCACACTCCTTTCCTAATATTTACTTCTCTACGTTCCTGCTCTAATTCTATTACCGCTGTTTGCTCTTTGTATAAGCTATGTACTATCCATCTATCCCTAAAACTTATTCCAATCTTTTTGAGTATTTCGAACATTCTTTTCCATTTTACATTGTTGAATGCTTTTTCCATATCTACAAACTCTATATACACTCTTTCCCCTTTTTCTATTGTGTTTTCCATTATCACCCTCAGAGCTAAAATAGCCTCCCGTGTTCCCCTGTTTCGCCTAAACCCAAATTGATCTTCTCCTAGTTCTTCTTCAGTTCGTTTTTCCATTCGTCTTTGTACAATTCTAGTTAATATTTTTGACACGTGTGCTGTCAAACTTATTGTTCGAAAATTTTCACATCTATCAGCGCCCTTCTTTTTTGGTATAGTGATTATGATGTTACGTTTAAAATCTTTGGGTATCTCGTCTGACTCGTACATATAACTTACAAGTTGGAAAAGACGTTCTGTTGCTGCTTGTCCAGCGGTTTTTAGCGTTTCTGTACCCGGCGCCTTACCATTTTTCAGACCCTTAACGCTAATTCAAACTTATCTCTAAGTATAGGATATCCCAAGTCATCCTTTACAATGTCCTATGCCTGTTCTAATGCTGTTAGTTCCTGTCCTGCATATAAATCCCCCTATATATTCATGCCATCTAACCACTTTCTCTACATTTCCTATAATGACGTTTCCTTGCGCGTCCCTTATATTTTTGCATATATGGTTTTATATCCTAATTGATATAAACAGTGTGGTGTATTTATATTAACAAATCTATTTATTCATATTACTTGCACATTTTAAACTGAAGCAAACCCCCTGCTGGGTCGTGCGGTTTATTTATCAAATTAGGAAGCTTCTACATAATACAAGAACCTTCTATATCACAATCCAATCATTCCTTTGGTTTACTTTATGTGAGTTCTTTATGTTCACCCTTGTGGCTGTCAACTAATACATTGTTCGTTTCATTTCATTTCTCGATTATTGGACGTCATTGTAATAATATCGTCGTCAAATTGTCAAATTATCATTTACCTTTTTCTACAAAAACATATTTACTGGTCGAGTGAAAAACATATTCAGAAGCAAAAATAAAAAGTTTTTAGATATTCCTTATAAAATACATAACAAGCTTCATTCTAGAATACAACATTGCAGACTTTAATACACAGATTTTAAACGGATAAAAACCTACACATATAATAATAGGTGGTTCTTAGTGTTTGTTCAAAAGCAGCAACTTTTCCAGATTAAAACGTGTCGCAAACCATTAAGTAATATCTGTTAGGAGTTTTGGACTGTAAGTCTGATATAGTTAAATAAGAAGATAGTTAGAAGGATCCCTATTTATGATGGAATGCTTTCATGTTCAAAAATTACCAGTTACCCTTCGGTATCAGGCTCCCTGCGTATCTATGGTAAATCGGATAAACATGCCTGCTTTTCGTTAATACTTCTCCTGGTGACTGACACTGTCTATACTTTGTTGTTGGATTTCGTACAAAAAAGTAAAGTGCGTAACACGGGAGGGTTACGCTAGATATAAAAATCAAATGGGCAAGCAAAACTAGTCTAAAATGAAACTTCATGTTGATAACACCGTACATTTTGATATCATAAATAGTAGTATACAGTAATCGAGACATTGCAGTAAAATGGGTAGTTTTACTCAAATCATAAACATAAAAACCACAAAAAAATAATCTATTTAACTCCGTTAAATGCTATTGTAATTCAACTTAAACCACAAAAATGTAAACCAAACAATTATAACCGTAAATTTTCATAGTGGAATAATGTCATTGTTTTTAAGAACGCTTTAGAATTATTAAGTAAATAACAGTGAAATCATTAATATGCATGTCAAATACCACGTCTTTTAGAAATTTTAGTTAAATAGGTCAAATGCAATGTTACATAGTTTCAATATACATAGTTGCAATTACCATACAGAAAGCCCCAGACATATTTTAATACAATATAAGAACATAGACACTGAAGAGAAATTCACGGATATTAGATTGGAGATATCAGTTAAATCATTTCATACAATACATTACAATGTATTCGTTTATATTGCTGGACAGAAGGAAATAAATGTCAACCCAAGCAAATCACATGCAACACAAGTACTTTCTCGAGTTTCATTTCATAAACGTAATACGAAAACTACGATAAAAATCACCGGACCGAACGTAAGATACAGTAGGGAAAAATATGATAGAACAGAGAACAAATATTCAATTAATCGTGAGTAATACGTCAACATCGAGATGTAGTTATACGAAAATGAAATAAGACAGATGAAACCGCGGAGTTGGTTGTTGATATAATGTTAAATTAATAGTGAAGTTAGAAGTACAGATCTCCAAGAAGAATTTGATTGCATTCCCGCAGGGAAATTAGTGGCGATCGACAAAAAATTGAAATATACCTGTAGATGCAGAGTAGTTGTGCAAACGAGTGGGGGCGGATATAATGTTGATGACCAGTTGGAAAAAGGGGTTAGAACTTTGTAAATCACCCCTCCATTAAATTGGCAACTTTTTGGCCTGTTAGGAGAAGGGAGTTTTCCGTTTGTTTTTGGATAATTTAAGATATAGTTGCAACAAAAACATTGGTATTCGTGGATAATATGAAATTAAACAGTGAGTAGAATAAGCTTTTATGTTTAGAATTATCAATTATGCATTTATGAACTAAAAATGTCTATTGGTTGTTATTTATGTTATAAAAAATTAATCAAGGCAAAAATGTTTATGTGGTTGGACAAGTTAGCGACAGAATAGTGTATATTGATTTTAAAATGAATATTTTATTGGTGAAATTTAGTATTAGTTGAGGTATAAAAAAAATTTAGTAGTTTGGAATGAACATTGAAATGAATTAACAAAAAGCTGAAATTTAACGGTTTCTTTTTTGTTACTAGTAAAGGCATTTCCACTAATTGGGATTTATATATGTCATGCAATTAAATATTGAAAATAGGAAAAATGCGAAGTGATGAATAGTTTTATTGGAGGATTAGGTTTAAGGTCTTTTAGGATTTTCTTCTTTTGGCAATGCCTGACCAGAGTCAGGTTAAGAAATTGAGTTTACGGAAAATAATTTGTATTTATATTGAAAGTATTTTATGTTGATAGAGCTTAAGTTTAGGTTGAATCTTATTTGAATTTATTTAAAACTTGAGTAAATAAAGAGATATCCAGCTACCCAGGTGATGGAATCGTACTTGGAAAGCGTTTTATTTTACAATTTTATTTAATTATGGCAAAATTAATAAATGTTTTGAAGGTATTTTAGAGAAAATATAACTTGGCCAAATTCAAGATACCCGAGCAAGGGAAATATATGCGGAATAACCGTCTTCCGTATAAAGTTACCGGAGGAATTGCTCTGACAAACGATTTGGCGCCCCTCAATTTTGGCAGTGAAAAAACCTTTCAAGGTAAGTGATAGTGTAACGTATTTTTTGTATTTCAGCCCGTTTATTTATTTATTTTGTCTTTATTTTTCTTATTTCAAATTTCTTTATGTTCCTTTATAATTCTTCCATAGAAACCCGCTCCTGCACCACTGCAGTTAGCGGACGCATCCTTATATTGTTGCGGGATCCTCGATCCTTAAGGCCAAATCTAAATTAAGTCGCTTAATGCTTATTTTACCCGAAAAAATTGTTAGAATAGAAAACCTGCTTTGCAGCTTTTGACTAGCCGCTGTATCCCAAAGCAATAGAGATTCTTGAATATAGTCATGGCCCAAATTGGTAACTTGTTGTTATAAGGTAAGGATGACTACAGTTCTTAATGTCCTTTCTCAGAGCAACTGGAAGTGGCCATCACTGTGGTTGCTATATCTACAGATGTCCATTTTACACCTCATCTTGTTAAAAATCTGCATCATTCACGTGTATTTCTTAAAACGATGGAAATGAATAAACGTACAACAGATATTCCGTTCTCACGCTACTAGAGAAAAACAAACGCCGTTCTAATTATACCTGCACTGATCGAATATGACACCACATAAGCTCTATTTAGTAATGGCAAAGTAAAGTTTATTCAAACTTTGAAACATGCTCGTGCTTCCCACAAAGTAATTAAAATTTTTGGAAACTCAACCCCTGAAGCTGTTGTGGATGCAGGGAGCCGTTGTCGTGTGACGTTGTATGACTACGTAATATCCAAATCGAATACATTATCGCTGAATAACGTCCTTATAAATGCTACACTAACATTCGACAAGATTAGAAACGATCTCCAATCGAATCAGCTGCCCACCAATATTCCTTAAAAGTTTACCATTGGTTAAAACCCTGACCTGATACTGAAAAAAAGTTTAAATACTGGGGATGCAAAAGAACAAACACTGGACTCCATTCTGTCATAATCCCATAGACAATGTGTAATTTGAATATTTACCTACCGCGTGAGGGTATCCAATTAACAATAAATAATAAATGGGAAGGACCTCTAACACTATAGTACCCTCACGTTTCGGAACATTGCCTCGCAAGCTGCTGCAGTCGGTGAGAAGGGGAGGTTCATTAAACAACAACACACTAAGACAAAATTCCAATTGTTTTATTAAATGGGCTACTAACTAACTTAACCTAATTACATATGCATACAAAATTATACAGTAATTAACATTATTTACAATAGGGCGCCACCATGGGAATTAAACGGCCCATGGACCGATCGCGGTAATAGCTCTCGTCGCACTTTGTTCGTGGCGATGAACCAAGATTGCAGGACAGAAAATACTTCACTTCACAGGGGCAGATCTTATAAAGTCTCCGGCTAGCACAAACACAACTTAACTAAACAATTCTAAAGTCCTTATTTTATGAATATTAACAACAGTTCTGGGTGCAAACACCCCAATACATATAATTAATTAACGCTACCGTAGTCTACTTAACTTGCATACTGAAACGACCTTCCTTTAATCACGGGGTCATCAATAACAGGAAAAATATGACCTTCACACGGGTCAAATAGTACAGTAACGGAATTCGTGGCTTAGTTATTACAAGCCTTAGACAACGTCGAAACACAATAAAATAAGAAACCCTTCAAAAGATGCGGTCTTTAACAATAACCTAACGGGATTAAATTACTGGAACGGGGCTTTAACCCGAAGTTGTATGCTATGAAAGTCGACAGATATTGTATTTAAACAAATAAATGACTTATGATGCATAACATAGCCTTGAGTTCATAGTAATACCATATATAATAATTACTTACTCAGAGAAATAAACTAACTTTGAACATAACGGCACGCACTTGAATTCAGAGAAATAAAACACTTACTCAATCTTGCAAGTCCGCGAGCTTTAGGCTCTAACGCGTCTGGAAATAAACAACCCCGATTACCACCGGCTGGCATCCTTATATACATTTAAGTTAATTGAAAAATAACCCCTTTCTTGGCTCTCATACTCGGCTTAGGATACGCCGGTCGTAAATCTTTAAGATTAATTAAACTGCCAATTGCCCTAAGATAGCCACACAAGTAGATCTCGGAACTAATTTTAGTTGAGTACTCCGCTAATTGAAAAATTGCTTCCGACCACCCTGACATAAATAGGATCCTAAAACATGATTGACATCTAATCATAGATAGCAACTAATCTGACATGTGTAGTGCCTTTGAAGTAAAGTGCCTTTAGAAAAATTGATTAGCTCTTGGATTAGATCTTCCTGGAAACTTCGCTAGAACGCTACTTGGGTAGTCTTGCAACCGTTACAATTACAGACATATTTATGCTACCAGACCTTCATTCTAATAATTAGAATGCTAAAATTAAACTAGAAAATAACTATTTTTAGAAATCATAGAACTAATCAGAGCGTATTAAAACAGTATGTTACAAATGCACTTGATTTTATCTTGCGCAAAAAATATCGTACAAGTACAAGCGCCTTTATCCTTAGGACATCTGTAATAATATGCACTCGTCAGCTGATGATAGTGACGAAGATGATAGTAGTGATATTTTGCTTGAAACCTCGTTATCTTTGGATGTAAAAGATGATACTCCGAAAGATATTACACCATTTAATATTAGACCATAAACCTCAAAGCAACCAAAATTCAATGAATCGATTCGTTAACGTATATCGGTACTATGATTATATTGCTGATTGTAGTTTGTTACGCTACATTGGCGTCGCAAGCTTCTAGTTGATAAATAACCGTAAGATACTTTTTGGTATAATTAAGTAGGTTATGACGCCCTATAAATGCGGTTTTGTGTTCCCAGGTATGTTTTGGAAGAATTTATTATTATGTATTTTGTAGACGTTTACTCATACTTCGAAATAAATATACGTTATTGTTTAGACCAATGAGAAGGTGATACATACATGGAGTGGTGGACATTTAAGAAAAAGAACGCAGCCATGAGACCATTCTGCACGTCACTGCGTATCTGAAAAACGAGTGAGAAGTAATGCTTCCTAATGCAGTAAAATTTATTGTGTATTTAATATCACTATTCCTTACCGTGCCTGTTTGTTCTTGTATGTTGTGGGTAAACAACGAATTTCACTATAATCTGGTTTGGTGAGGTCACTGGAACCTCAACGATCTGTAGAACTAAAGAAAAAAACAATATGTACTAATATTCCAGTGTAGCAGAGGCTGAAATACAAGGATTCAGTAATATTTTAACTTAAATACTTGGATGGACAAAAGGTAAACTCACTCAGTGTAATTAACTCGTGCTCATTTTGTAAATGTTTTAAATAATAGTGTCTGTAAATTCATACGGCACCGATTACGCCCTCTATACGGGTAAGTGAAATACTACTGTATTAATGTCAATGGTATTCATGTACGTTTCTAATAAGTTTGCATTATTATTAATTACTTGATTGTTATGATTTGTACGGTTTGAAATGAATATTATCTTTTTTTGCACAAAGAATTTTACGACAGAAAAGGTTTATTAACTAAGCAGAAATTTGTTAATAAGACATAATTCTAATGCATGCAGGCAGGTTGGTATCTTGTTGTTCGAGCCGCACAAACAGGTAAGTCCAAAAATTCGTTAAAGTTCAACTAGCTGTTGCGCCTAAGCGGCACGCGTGGAGAAAAAAATAAAACAAACATGAACTATATGAAATTAGGTGAAGATTATTTTGATATAGAATGATGTTTTACCGAAAGTTGATATTTTTTGAGCTACAAGGAAAAACCTGAACACTTTTTCATATTTTTTGGTTACAACTTAAATTTAAAAAAAGTTTGATGGAAAACTTCAAGCTTGTAATCGGCACCTCCAAAAACACTACTCCAAGAGACTGGATTAAGATACTATTACAAAGGACATTACCTCGACTTCCTAAATCTCGCATACCTAATATTTCACACTCTAAACGATATACCTTTAGAAAAGCATATTGAGTAGCAGAAAAAAATATAAATTTAAAATTAAGTGAGGTGATAATTATATTAAGCAAAGATCTGACAAAAGATGTCATCCTGGAATATGATTGCGGCATTTTTGCGTTAATATATCATAAGTAAGTTAAGAATTGATTATTTTCACTGAAACGCCCAATCATCTTAATAACATGAAACTCGCTGAACAAAATTCTCAGGTATAAATTATACTGTTATAATTTTAATTTTCTAGGTATTGTAATGCATCGGCGTTAAGTTAAACAAATACCGAATGCAAAAAGAGGAAAATTAATATCGATATCCTATGTATAACTCAAATTTCATGAATGGTAGTGTTTTTTAAATAAGGTATTTTAATCAAAATTTTAGTTCTATTAAAATCGTAAACTTATAAAACATAAAAGCCACGTTTAATTTTGGTTAAATACATATTGGAACGGAAGTTAGGTGCATACATCATTTTGAACTACAAAAGGATAAACAAAATATTTATAACAGAAAACTTTTATAGCGAAGTCGTGCCATTTTAAGAAAGTTTTTAAAATGAAGAATAACCGAGGAATTATCAATAGGAGAGTGCCATATCATAATCATCTAAAATATAAAAGTGCTTTTACATTTTTTAGTAATATGAAATTGAATAATTACTATATACTTGCAGTGCCAAGTAAACTCCAGATGATATCAGAAATATATTTATACAATGTCGTAATTACATAAAACACAGACGCTTTGGTAGGAAAATTCGCGAATATCAGGTTGCAGATAATTTCAACATTTCATACAATACAATGTATTCATTAACATTGCTGAAGCCATTTACTTGTGACGCTAACTTAAGTAAACCACATGACATCATGCTTGATTCACATACAATAGGAATGTAATACAATGAAATAACCCGCCCTGAACGTAAGACAGAATAGGGAAAGGATGAACGTTAGACAGTGGAAAGCAGATAATTAGAAATTGTTCAAATATAATAATATTGGCGGGTAGTGGGGGCGGAAGTTGAAAGTTGAAAGATTTCGGACAGGGAAAAACACGAGTGCGACTTATTTTCTCTTAACCTTAGACTTGCACATGTTTGTGGAATTATCGTCATTACGACCGGTTAAAGGAGTTATGGACATGGAGAGTTCATCCCTTCACTAATTTGGAATTTTGTGTTACGTTGCGTTAAGGAAGACGAGTTAGTTAGTACGAAAGATGTGTTAGCTAAAAACGAAAAATTTACATGCTGGCGGTCTCTAGACCTAAAAGTTTTAAGGATTGGAATTCAAACAGTGAGTAATGTTATGAGCTTATATGTTACTTTTATTAATGCATATCTGAATTTTAATTATAAATGGTTTGGTTTTCGTGTGTTAGGAAATAAAGCAAACGCGAAAGTTTACTTATTTGGTTGAACGATGAATTAGCATGATATTACCGTGCAAGGAATTGGAATATTTTGAAAAATTTTAAAACATTAAGAAATATGTACGTATGGAAATTTATATGTAAATTTTATTAGTATAATTTAGTGTAAGTTGAAACATCAAGTATTAGTATTTTGAATGGACAATGAAATGACACGCGGCCAAGTTGGTATCTAACTGTTTTCTGTTTGTTATTAAAGGCATTTCCAAATTGAAATTTATAAAGTAATGTGATTTAATATAACAAACTGGAAAATTTTGAGTGATAGTATTATTGACGGATATAATTTAATGAAATTTTTAGAATTTTTTTAGTAATACCTGACTAAGTGATGTTAAGAAACTGGATTTTTAAAATATATTTGTATCTATCTTGCTATTATTTAATGTTAATAGATTAAGTAAAGGTTGAATTTTATTTACATTTATTGCGAACTAGGATAAAAATTAAGTCATTGTAATAGGATATCCAGTAACCTGGGTGACGGAATCGTATTTGGAAAAGGCATTTTATTTTACAATTTTATGTAATTATAACAAATTATATGAGTGTTTTTACGGAATTGTAGGAAAAGATAAAGCACAATGTGGCAAAATTTAGGAAATCGATGCAAAGAAAACCCATGCAGAATAACCGTCTTCTGTTGATATCGAAAAGATTGCTGTAACAGACGGTTTGGCGCACCTAATCATGACAGTTGAACAACCTTGTAGGGTAAGTAAATATTGTGCCGTAATTTTTTTCAACTTTTTCTATTTTCTTCCACAGGCCCCTACTCCCACATTACTGCAGTTAACCGAAACACCCTTAAATTGTCACTGGGTCCCCGACCCTTCAAGGGAAATCTAGGTAACGCTCATTTTACTTTGTACAAAACCATGCAAAATGAGTAGCCAATAATGGTATAGCATTTTGAAGACTCCTGAAAAAAAGTAATATTGAATAAAATCTTATTTGTAGTTGGAAATTTGAGGTGTTGGTTGTCAAATTATGCGTTCAATTACTATGAATATGAACCATTCTTACGGCAAAAAATGGCTGCCAAATTGGCAATCTTGAATGATTTTGATGCAAACATTGCCACCTTCAAATAACAGGAGCACACTTTTGTTATTAAACGTATAAAATGAATGAAGCAGCCAAGAAATTTATTAACATAACTAGGAGTATAAAAGGAAACACAAAGGAGAAAGCTGAATCTTGTTAACTTAGAAATTTGAAGGGTGAAAGAAAATAATGTTTAATGGTTATCATGTAATATAATTACCGTTCGCTTTTTGGTAATTTCTTTGCCTGTGTTTATGT
The DNA here is from genome assembly GCA_036346225.1 of Platerodrilus igneus. Taxonomy (NCBI): domain Eukaryota; kingdom Metazoa; phylum Arthropoda; class Insecta; order Coleoptera; family Lycidae; genus Platerodrilus; species Platerodrilus igneus. The sequence goes on along the minus strand of JARFIW010000884.1, from coordinate 1,224,264 downwards.
TGTATTCTACAACCATACTCAAAAACTGTTACCGAGTGTTGTCGACATAAAAATCTGAACATTGTCCTCTCCTATTTATTACGGCAAGCAAATATTGATAAAAACTGTGCCATGATCACCATTTTTACTGCTACTTTGTAAACATTAGATATTGATTTTGTAAAGCTACTTTATATATAGAACGAGGAAAAACTTTCACTTCGACTTTAAATGGCTTTGTTTACAAACTTGAAACACATTGCCGATCTGATCTTGTTTTTGTTTGTAATATTTTCTACGCTAGACATTTATCAACAACATCTAAGAAGCCACAAATATTTTCTTTGCAGATAGATATATTAGATAGCTTTGTAAATGAAAGTTTACGTTGTATTAAACCTCGTTCTTTAAGTTGTGCAGGATTGCTTACTAACAAGAACGTCTGAAAAGCCAATTATCGCATCTCTTGAGATTGATGGACCTGATTAATGTCTAATGTGACATGTATTACATAAATTGCGACAAATGATGACAAATAATTTTGTCCGGTATTACGAAAGTAGTTCAAGCATAGTGAACGAAAATTTAATTGTTGGTTATTTTAGAAAGAGTTAAGTGGGTAATTGTGGGTTATAGTGGGTAATCGGTTATTTGTCTATTTATTTTCATTACATGAATTACTTACGAAATACTGAAGAAAGCGAACCTTTCAGAAAGAGGAAGAGTTCTGGAGTCCTCAGTAGCTCCTTGCGCCAGCTGTATGTTGTAGAAGGTTATGAACTAAATGTAATCTTTTGGATTCCAATTACACGCGCGTAAGAAAACATAAAAAAACAATCGTTTCCCGGCCAATGTTGTACCTTCGGGAGAAGCATTGGAAAATTAAATGTAGTAGAGGTCGCAACTATTACAATTTATGTAATTTAAATTAATAAGCAATAAATTGAAACATGTGCCAAATCTAACAATACGTGAGAAAACTGAATGAATGGTAAGAAAAACTAACAAATGAACGACAATATGATACCGTGACCGGTAAATATTGACATATACGACAATCGTAACCCTATTCAACCCACAGTTAAAGTAGTTTAAAGTGTACATGACGCTTTAAATTGGTGATCCTTAATTCCCATAATTGTTCTTTCAAAACTTGCACCCAATAACACTTAAGTTTTTCATGACCATTGTATCCCAACTGAGTGTTATTATTTGGTCCTTAGGGGCGAATTATCAGTAGCTAGAATATAGCGCTCATTAGATAACAGGTTATAAGTGTTATTTTGCTCATTCATGTAATAGTACCTTTGTACGAGTCATCAATAAAGATAAAAAAATTAACCAAGAACGAGTCGAGCTCGCACTATAATGGTTCCGTACCAATACTAAAGTGAGTAATCAATGCAACAAATTAAGCTGTTTTTATTTTATATGTATATTTAAATCTTATCCAAATTTGATTGTGATAACTGAAAAATGAATATACTGTCCCACATTGTACTGGTACATTAGAAAATACGTTGTCTATTACTGTGTTTAAAAAAAAATTTCCCAGCAACTATTACACTGTCAAAAAACCTGCAGTTTTCCGATAATCCATGACTTAATCTAAATTTTAGCTTTGGAAATGTAGGAGAACAATGGGGGGGGGCGGTCATTTTTGGCACATTTTGAGTTACATCACGAAGACTACTGGGCCGAAAATTATAAAAAAAAAATTTTAGGAACCTTTTAGAATCCTCTTTCAAATGATACCTCACGATATATTTATTAAAACTTTTTTCTTTTGACCGAATTAACCCCCGACATTTTAATCTAAAACATTTTTTTCTATATTCTGACTGTCGATATATGTGCGCACCATAAAGACCGAGCATTGTGCCAAATTTCAAATACCTGCGTTACATAGTTTTCGAGAAAAACCTCTGTGACAGACGGACGGACGGACACAAGAGTGATCTTATAAAGGTTCCGTTATACCTTATAAGGTACTGAACCCTAAAAAAGAGGTGTATGTTAAATAGACCTATCGCGCTCAATTGTGATATATCCTTTCGTATTTCAAATACACTTATCTATCTTTGTAAGTATGAAACAATACAAAGCGTTAGCGTTCATTTCTGTATGTACATCTTGTTATACATCTGCTCATATCAGCAATTTGTGTTATTACCAAATTATTGATGCTATGGTGTATTTATTACAATGAGTAAAGCGGTTAATAGCCTAAAAACACTTCAACCTAAAAAGGATACTTATTTTCAAAGAATTCAGGTTCTTTACGATAAAGGTATAAACAATAGAGATCCGGTAATTTTAGAAGAAGTTAAAGTAAGACACGCAACTTTAGATGATACAAAGCGTAAGCGAAATTTTTGAAGATATTAAAACTATAGGATTTGAAACTGATCCGGAATTTAAACCCAATTATAATAGATGAAACGTTATCGATGAAATTTATTGTCACATCCAGGTTATTGCTAACGGCTTATTCACTACGATGATTACCGATAGGGATGGACTCGGACTCGGGCTTTCGGGCCGGTCCGATTTCGGGTTCGAATCCGGGTTGGGCCGTTGATTACTTTATTCGGGCCGGGCCCGGCCGGGCCTATCTTTTTTCGGGCCGGACCGGACCAAACGACTCGGGCCGGCCCGAACTTTTCGGGCCGAAAAACGAACGAGTAGATACTTCATCGTCCCTTCATTTCTATCTCACATTGAGTAAGTAAACGTTCTTAATTATATTTTCACGTAGTGTCTTCAGGAACCCATTAATAATCAGTTTTTCGTCTTGTTTGGTGTAAAGGAGACGTGATATTATAACTTACTTCTTATACCGAATATTTTTTTCTAGTCCTATTTAATGTTCCTCATGTTGTACTTTAGGCAAGTCAAAAATGCCCAAGAACATCAAACTAGGTGATTTATTCATAATTCAAAAGTTTGCACGATTTATAATATGTATATGTATATACTTCAAATTTCAATCATGCGGCGAACGTCGATATTATCAATCGAGTGTATAATTTATGTCTACCGCCTAAAACACTAGTTATTGCGACGTTCATTTTACCATTTTTTTAATAAAGTTTTCCTTTATTTGACATTTACACGTGCGCAATTACACCTTTAATGTTTGTACTTTATTAAAATACAGGACACCTTTATTTAATTTAAATACAGGCAGGAAATGCTTTTATTTAAGGCGCTTTAATTTTGACATATGCCAAATGCCTAACGTACAAACTTACATTTAATGGTTTTTTGTAGTGTTGTTGTAATAAAAAATTTGTTTCCTTGTTTTTTATTTCTTTTATTTATCCTCGTGACTATCAGCTAATAAATTACACCTTTAAATTTCCTAAACCCTAACCTGATATCACAAGGTCGAGAATTTCTTATTATTAATGCAAGCCCAAGGTAAAGTTGGATGGAAAATGGCTTGAGAAAAAGAAAAACTCTTAAGACATAAACGGCTAGTCGAGTGTTAGCTCTGGGTAGATCATGAGCTTGGGTCATGGGTTGTCAAAAGACCAAAAATATATTTAATGAGCGCCACCGTATTTTTCAATACAATAACCACCAAAATTTAACTGTGCTTGTATTAGGGGGATGCGGAAACCTTATGTCAACACCACTAACATAGCCATAAAAGCTGAATTTCACTCTTTTAAACACACTTACCAAAGCCTCAAACACCAGATGTCATACAGATGTCTCGGCTTGACCTGTGAACAAACAAATGTACAACATGGACACCATTTGTGTCCTCAAAAATATTTGCCAAAAATAAAATAATAGAATTTAGGTTTCTAAAATATACACCCAGGAAATTTGTTTTCATTACACGCAATTTCTGATCAGGGATGACTTGCAACCTTTATTCGAATTTTAAATAATAAAAAGTCATGTAAAAACAAAATAGATTCTATTTGAATAAATTTCTGGATTGATGTTACTATAATATTTTCAATTCGTATTTCTATAATATTTTCACTTAATAATTTTTATGAAACAGAAATATACTAGTAAATAATGGTATTCGATAATATAAAGATCTCTGAATGGATCTTTCTACAAAATTTAAATGTAAGGATTTGAGTTTTCTTAATTATTCACATTACATATTTTTGTTAAGCCATAGAAGTACTTCTTCGACCTTCACAATGAAATTTAATTACCTAAGTGCTGATAAACTAGCATGGATTTACCTAAAGTTACTTTTACTTAAAAGTTATTACGCGAATTCCACATGTAGACTAAAAATCAAAGTTCATGACCTCAAAATATTTAAACATTTTAAATTAACGTAAGATGACATGTGAGGTCTAAATAGGACAACTAAATCTATGTTTTTTTATATCTGACATAAAATGTCATTCACAACTTTTTAAGTGTAAACTTTGTGTGCATGTGCAAACATTCTGACAAACAATAGATTTATAATTTAATTCGTTCTATCCTTCAAAGCTTTTTACGTTACAAAATTTTTTTATGTACTATTTTCTTATTGCAACTTAATTAATATTCAAAGTGATTGAATTCTAAGGAACACTCACGTGTTGTAATACTGCTCTGAACGAAAGAAATAGGATTTTGACCTCAGCTGTCGGAAATTTCCTTAACCATCGATTATCAAAGCTCTTCTGAATACAACCTATATTTAACGAAACTAACTTCTACTTGATTTTACATGATATTAAAATTTAGAACTCCAACAAATTTTCTAGATCCAAGATTTGCTTATTCGATATTATTTATTTACGAAGTTGTATTATATGAAACTGCATAACATGAAATTGCCATATACCATATTGTATAAAATTTTATCATATCCGATATTGCACTATAAGGAAAATGTTAAAAAATTTATTTAAATAATTTTATACTAACTGTATTAATGATGATGGCTTCAATTTCTCCTTTTACGGACTCGACAGCAGGCCATGTGCCTGGAAACCATCTTGACTTTTCTACACTGCAGAGCAGCTTACCCGTTCGAACGCAGATAGAGAAATGATCAAATTGACAACTCGACGAAGCTTAGTAACGAATCTTAGACCATAAAGGTAAACGAGTCTATATGCTATTATTAATTTTATGTATTAATTTTTTACTGAACGGAAATTTATAAATTATATATTTTATATTATTGCTGATTTATTTTATATTAAAGAACGATGCGTAACAAGAAAAAAAATACGTTACATTGTTTCCGTAATTAAATTTAGAAATGTAATGTCCAAGTTTATAACACGAAAAAGATATAAAACGTCAACGCTCTACATACAAGGATGCTGTTTTGTAATGCTTTGCCTAGAAGTAAGCTGTAAAAATTTTTTTGAAAACAGATATGCTATATGCTTGGGAAGAAGTAAAAACAGTGTCTTGAAGTAAACTCGAAAGTATTCCATGAAAACACTTTGACAACACATACAAATGTTATTGAATCGGTGGGAAATGAAAGACTCAAATAATAAAAAAAGGTTCATCTTTGTGTGAATACAATTTCTTTGATTTTTTCCAATATAGTTAAACATGTATTATAGGTCACCTTATCACAAAAGAGATTAATTCTTTATTCATTTTTAAAACATAACCTATAGATATAGAATACTAAACATATATGTCAGAATAAAGAGTAAAGGAATAAACACTTGCACTACACTCCTTTAGATTGGATGCAAACGTCTAAAAGGGGATACTTTATTTGAAAATTCTTTTAATAAAGTCTGCTTGGAATGAGTTTGCAATAACTCTCTTATTTCAAGTAGGTAATTTTAGTAAAATTCTTTGAAGTAGGAACGACAAAATAAAGCGGACGCAAATTTATTATAAAGGTCATCAGGTACGTTAAGCGTACAATTTCATAAACATTGAAAATTGCTAAACATTTTGTACCTTTGTTACCTATTTCTAGGATTTTTTAAATTGTTACGTTTATTTTCAGCATAAATTAATTACCCTATTTTTCTCCCTTATTAAATCAATACCCGCTCGAATAAATTCTGTTTCTACTGTCAAATCTTTCAACATAATTAATAATAAACAAGCTCTCAAATAAATTCCTCAACTTAAATCTAGTTGCTTTGAAACGACAAGTTTATGCAACAACTAAATAGTTATATCCTGTTTCAGGTACCCGTTATCTTGGTATACATCACGACCGCCTATAATGGTTGTCTCTATTGTTTCAATGAAAAGACTTGTTGAAATAAGGTCGCACACTATCCGATAAAACCCGGGTTTTCCAGTTTTAATCGCGCTTCGATAAGCGAGGATTTGCAGTTCGAATTCGTGTTATTTGAACCATTGTTAAATTTGCTTCTACAGCTTGTGCGTCGACATATTTTCTACATTATTCGTCACCGTATTTCAAAAGCAATGCACGTCTGTTTATTTTCTGTTCGACAACTAAGAGGTGTCTTGCGTGGTTTGCTTTTTTTGGTGGAGGCCAAATGGGTTCTTCCTTTCTGTAGACCAACTGCTTTTATCAGTAGTTCGTTGCTGTAGTTACGATGGCAGGGTGAATGGATCCTGAATACCGTGGCTTTTCTGTGTTGACTCACTCCCGACGGTTTTCAAGCTAAGTATCCGGACACCTACAGGTATGCAACTCGTTTTCTTTTGTGTGTGTCAATGGGATATTCCGTATCAACGTTTAGTGTAGTTATGTGACAAGAAACGTCACATTGTAGAACTATTGTTCGTTGCTGCTAATCGATATTATCGCTCTACATTTGTGATGTACCTGTGTTAAAAATATTGGACAGACACACGCTTATTCTTTTGTACTAATTGGTTTATTTTACGACGGTACTATGTACGATTTAAAAGATGTCTGACAAAAGCTCCCACACGTTAATTCTTTCCTACTAATTAGTTATTTTACAAAAAGTATTAGGTGAAACTTTAAAAACGCTTGACAAACGCTCTCATCACAGGTTTATTTATTGCTGATTAATTTTATTTTGTGTAAATACGAAATGCGCACTTCGTATCTAATGTACTAAATTGTTCATATCACCTAACTGTTTGCTTTGAAATAGTAACGCTTAATTTATTGCTCTTGCTTGTTTGTACAGAATCCGTCCTTTATTTTTATTTGTTAATAGATAATCGTGGGCGATGTTTTTTTCGTTTCTTTTTGGTATCTAAGCGAATCCCCCCACTCCCCGCGTTTAATAGTTAGCCTGGTATTTACTTTTCTTCCGGCTACGTCTAGGTACGTAGCAAAATCAAAAATCAAATGATATACTACGGTAAGTTCCACATGCTTGAAAAATGACAGGTGAGCATTTTTCACAAAAATTACGCCCTCGTTCGGATGAGAGGTTAAATGGAGATCCCGTGTGTGTGTGTTGTCACGCACGTTAAAGATCCCTACCTTGCCTGGAACGGCAAGAGTTTGGCAAAATTCTAAACTTCCAGGCAACGAAAAACTCGCCTTCTGGCCAATGTAGTACCTTCGGGTGGAGCATTGGAAATGTAAATGGACGGTATGTTCCACAAGTATCTTGGTTGTAATTCAAAATCATTATACTCTTAAATTAAACAAAAGAGTGATAGTTACTTGTTGAACACAACAGAAGAAAATATCTTCTTATTCGCTGAATGAAAGTCGGGCCGGCCTGAAATTTTCATTTCGGGTCGGGCCTCGGGCCGGGCCGGTTACCTTTCTGCGTCGGACCCGAGTCCATCCCTAATTACCGATTAATATCCTAACATCAAACTATAACACCGGCAGCTGAGACAACTTTTCGTCTTCCATAAATTGGTCTGATTGATTTTTAATGACGATTTTCTAAAATGGCCTCTTTTTTACAAAACATTTAAAAGCCTTATCCATAATAATTCTAATATGGACTTACCGTCTCCTAGAGTTAATCAGGCCACATTAATTATGCATATCTGCATAGATTTTGCACGACTTTTTCATATTACCTCGAGGAATTAAATATCAGAAGGCCTATTTATGCATTTTCGTTTGCCTATAGCAACTCGAGCTGTGCATTTCGAATTACTTCAAGTTTGTCAAAAGACGTGTTCCTTACTGCACTTAAACATTTCCTTGCTAGGAGTGGACCATGTGTGGTACAAATTAGGTAAGCGCTAAAAAATATTTGGATAGAATTCAAGAATTTCTTCGAACAACAGACTATCTAGATTCAATTGGCCATGAACCTAGTCAAAAGTGCGTCTCTGGGAAATTTATTTCGCTGTCCGCTCCTCATTTTGGACGGATAAGGTAGGTTAATATTAAGAGTGTGAATAATGAAAGTTGTGGGAGACCAAGTATTTTCTTATGAAGAATTTTCAACGGTTTTGATACAAATTAAAATGTTGTAAAATTCTCGCCTGTTATGTTGGCTTAGTTCGGTCCGCTTGGAATGTTTCGCATTATCACCAACTCATTTTTAACTCTTACCCCGTTGCCGTTCTTGCCAGCTACCGATGAAACCTCACGAAGGGTCGTTACGCTTGTAAATCGCAAGTAGCTTTTGGATCAAATCGTTCAATCATATCGGAAGCGATGGTCGAGAGAATATTTGCGTGAATTACGATCCCAACAGAAGTGGAATATGCATTCCGAGTAACTTCTACCGCATTCTTCATATCTCGATCATCAGCTCCAGCTTTAAGTGCAATCGCACGGAGTATTAGTGTCATTGGAGCTATTATTATTAGAGTTATTGGGTTAAAAGTGTAGACCATGTTGCCACTCATTGCAGACGGATGTTAAATTTCGACTACAAAGAGTGTCAGGATGAGGTGATCTAATGCATATATTTCCAATTCACCACGCGATATCGCCTAAACAAAAGCAAGAAGCTAAAGAACTGCCAATTCCAAAACGTGTTGGCAAACGAGCGCGTAAAGATTAGGTCAGATGTTTCAATACCGACCAATCTGCGATTTGCACGTATAACCTTTCGGTATTTAATATAGATTAGTAAATATAAAGGTTTCGATATCGGCTCTAGATTTACGGTATCTATATAGTCTTTACCGTCAGCAGTACAGAAAAAACTTCTATTGTTACTATATAGAACAAGGGTGGCCAACAAGTCGATCGCGATCGACCGGTCGATCGCGAGACCAATTTTGGTCGATCACTCGCTAGTTCGGGGTTTGCGAAAAGTATCTCATAAAAACTTTTAACTTAAAAAGTACAAATACTTTTTATTCAAATGTTTTCTGTGATTAGCTCATAGAAAGGATATAATTTTTATATTATCATTATTTTTAGTAGTTTGTTTTGACAATTGAAATGGTTTTATTAAGTTCTTTTTCTTTGCACTTTTGCAATTCTGTTTTCTATTTGAAGCTTTTGTCGGTAGATAACTTTTTTGCTGCTGCTACTTTTTGCTACCTATATAAAATTTATTTGAATTGGGATATTACAAAATCAGCATAATACTTCGGCTTATGATAAAACTTATACAATACATATAAAACGTATATAAATGATGTTTATTTAATAAATCTGAAATACAGTGCGTTTAAAATTGACTTGTATTTACACTTCTGAGAAATTTATGAATATTAAAATAATAACATTTGAATTGCATGCCATTAGGATTAATTCTTGGAATATAATTTTGCAGAATATAGTGTTAAATTTTCATTCTGAAGTTAGTGTTTGTACGCTACAGTCAATTTCTCTTGCGGATTGTTTCATTTGTAAGTATTAATGAAATATTAGTGTTCTTTAAATTAATTGTGCAAGTATATAAGAGATATATTTTAAATAAAATTATTTAAATCTTAATTAAATATTTATAAGCATTATTTCCATTTCGAACGGACCTGCACCTTGCCGAAGTTCTAAATTACTAGAACAGGTGAAGTGGCTTGCGTGTTCTAATGAGCTAAAGAGCCAAACTACAGGTCCAACCAAAGTAGTAGGGTCGTTAGTGAGGAACCAGACTAAGACAGGTCCCCGAAAGAGGGCAGCGGCTCTTTCGGTACTTAGATTGGCAGAGACCATAGGGGTCGGTATGGCAGTCTAAGACACACTACGGCGATGTGGAAGGCAACGGGAAACCACCACATTATCTCCCAAGTACACAGCGTACCTAAATTATAATAAAATGATGGCATTCTCTGGGGTAAAAGATTCCAGAGTTAAAATAGTCCCCCATTCGGATCTCCGGGAGGGGACTACTTCGGAGGATGCGATCGGAAAGTTAAAAATAAGAGTCGGGGACATTCTGCGAGTCGGAGCGTGGAATGTTAGAAGTATGAAGCAAGTAGGTAAGCTAGAGAACCTAAAAATCGAAATGAATAGGTTATCACTAGACATAGTAGGGATCAGCGAAGTTCGGTGGCCAGAGGCGGGGATTTTTGGAGTGGAGACTTCAGGGTAATTCATACAGGAGCAGAGGACGGAAATTTGGGTGTGGGGATAGTTATGCGGAAAAGATAGGATACTGTGTGAAAATTACTTACAAAGAACGAAAGAGTACTCATGGTTAGATTAGAATCTAAACCGGTAAACACAGTAATAATACAAGTATACATGCCCACCTCTAGCTACAGTGACGAAGAGGTAGAAGCCATCTACAAAGATATCGAAGACATATTAAGATACGTAAAAGGACATGAAAATTTAATAATTACGGGGGATTTTAATGCTGTGGTAGGTGAGGGTAGAGAAGGAGCGGTAGTAGGTTTATTTGGTTTAGGCACGAGAAACGATAGGGGAAATAGGCTGGTAGAATTTTGCAACAAGAACAATTTAATCATCACAAACACATTATTTCAACATCATGCTAGAAGACGATATACGTGGAAGATGCCAGGAGATATAGGACGATATCAAATAGATTACATTCTTGTTAGACAACGGTTTAGGAATCAAGTAAAAGACTGTAGAAGCTACCCAGAAGCAGATATAGATACTGACCACAACATCGTAATTATGAAGGCCGCACTTAAATTTAAAAATCTGAAAAGAGGAACGGAAAAAGGCACTTGGACTTAGAGAAACTAAAGACAAAGATATTCAAGTAAGATTCGAAAAAGTCAAATGAATTGCTGAATGATATCGCGAAAATATCTGAAACTAAGGAAGTAGAAACAGAATGGAATAACATTAAATCCAGCCTAGACATGGCGGCCAGAGATATTTTGGGGTATACACAAAAAGAAAATAAGAAACCATGGATAACAAAGGATATCGTGAATTTAATAGAAGAAAGACGAAAATACAAAAATAAATCAGACGAAACAGGAAAACAGAGATACAAAGCCATAAAATGGGAAATTATTCGAAAATGCAGGAAAGCTAAAGAACAATGGATTGATGAAAAGTGCAAAGAAGTACAAACTAAGATGGAAATAGGAAAGACAGACGAAGCATACAAATTAATTAAAATGAATTTTAGGATATAAAACCGTATAGCAAAATATAAGGGACGCACAAGGAAGCGTCATTATAGAAAACGTAGAGAAAGTGAGTAGATGGCAAGAATATATAGGAATTTATATGCAGGAGAGGAACTAACTGCATTAGAACAGGAATCAGACATTGAAAATGATGACTTGGGATATCCTATACTTCGAGACGAGTTTGAATTAGCATTAAAGAGTCTGAAAAATGGTAAGGCGCCGGGTACAGATAAGGTGCAAGCAGAAACTCTAAAAGCCGCTGGACAAGCAGTAACAGAACGTCTCTTCCAACTTGTAAGCTATATGTATGAGACAGGCGAGATACCCAAAGATTTCAAACGTAGCATCATAGTAACTATACCAAAAAGAAAGGCGCGGATAGATGTGAAAATTTTCGAACAATAAGTTTGACAGCACACGTGTCAAAAATATTAACTAGAATTGTGCAAAGACGAATGGAAAAACGAGCTGAAGAAATACTAGGAGAAGACCAATTTGGGTTTAGGCGAAACAGGGGAACACGGGAGGCTATTTTAGCTCTGAGAGTGATAATGAGAAAACAATAGAAAAGGGAAAGCATGTATATAGGGTTTGTAGATCTGGAAAAAGCATTCGACAATGTAAATTGGAAAAAATGTTTGAAATAATCAAAACGATTGGAATGAGTTATAGGGATAGACGAATAGTACATAGCTTATACAAAGAGCAAACAGCAGTAATAGAATTAGAGCAGGAACGTAGAGAAGTAAACATTAGGAAAGGGGTGAGACAGGGATGTGCCCTATCCCCATTGATTTTAACTTGTACATAGAAGAGGCAATGAATACTGTCAAATGCAGAAAGACATTTGGAATTACTATGCAGGGACAAAAAATTGATATGCTTAGATTTGCAGATGATATAGCGGTATTAGCGTCTAGCAAGGAAGAGTTAGAAGCGGCTCTTAATGAAATGGAAACGGTTCTAACAGAGAGATACGGTATGAAAATTAACAAAACTAAAACTAAAGTTCTAGTTTGCAAAGGTGGGGAAAATAAATCAAAAACAAGAATACAAATAGGTAACGAGAACTTACAAGAGGTTAAGGATTTCTGCTACCTAGGAAGTCAAATAACGCAAGATGGGAAAAGCACAAAAGATATAAAACAAAGATTAGCACAAGGTCGTGCTACATTTAACAAGAAAAAGCAACTATTGTGCTCAAAGACCACAAACATAGAAACAAGGAAAAGATTGCTTAAAACATATGTGTGGAGCACAGCACTGTACGGCTGTGAAGTCTGGACAGTAGGAGAAGCGGACAAGAAAAAGGTAGAAGCCTTTGAAATGTGGTGTTACAGGCGTATGATGAAGATATCATGGACAGACAAAGTTAAGAACGAAGAGGTACTAAAAATGGTAGGGAAGAAAGAAATATGTGGAAAACGGTAAAAATAGGAGAGATAGGATGATAGGCCACATACTACGGCATGAGGGAATAGTGCGGAATATTTTAGAAGCAGAGATAGGAAAAAAGAGAAGAAGAGGCAGACCTAGATTAGACTACTGCACACAGATAGTAAAAGATGTAGGCTGTAGAGGTTTCAGGGAGATGTGTAGGCTAGCCCAGAATAGAAATCAATGGAGGTACGCATCCAACCAATCCCAAGATGGATAAACTAATGACGAAAAGATAACTGTGCGTAAACATGATGATTATTATAAGTAACTACAAGAATTGGTTGGGCAATATTCTCGAATAATGTTAAGTGTGTGAAAGGATTTACTAGAAAACCATTATTTCGGCAAATGTCTAAGTGTTGGGGGATCTTGGTAGCCACAGGTTGCTTAACCTCCTTCACTGAATCTCGGTAAAATAGGGTATAAAATTAGAAAACAATAGAAAGGAACGAGCTGAATACACATACTCCCTGAAAAGAAGAAAACCACCAAAAACCCAAAATCAAAGAAGCTGCCTATATAACCCTACATAAAAATGACTGCGTTGCAAACGAATCCGTGACTTTCAGTAAACAATGGATTCCATTACTGAAAGAAATAACAAAAGAAATAACAAATGAAAATCAAATGCCCCCAATATCTAGGTAGCATTGCAAGTTTTTCCTGGGTTTTCCTTGCAATATTAACATGAAATACAGCCTACATACATGATTTCTATTTATACATAAAATAACTAATTACAAAAAATAAGCTTATTAACAATCCTTGTAAAACAGTATTGGTATCTGACAAGTATAAATCCACAATAAGGTTACCTCAAAACCATATACAATCTCCGTTGAACAGTATTGGTATCTGACAAGTGTAAACCCGCCATAGGGTCGCCTCAGATCCATATACAATCTTCATAGAACAACATTGGTATCTGACAAGTGTAAACCCGCCATAGGGTCGCCTCAGATCCATATACAATCTTCATAGAACAACATTGGTATCTGACAAGTGTAAACCCGCCATAGGGTCGCCTCAGATCCATATACAATCTTCATAGAACAACAGTGGTATCTGACAAGTGTAAACCCGCCATAGAGTCGCCTCAGAACCATGTTAAAATTTACCAAAGAGGTAACTTAAATCATAATAAATTTTCCTCCTCAAAATAAATATAAAAAAAAAAACGACTACTTAAGCCTTTCAATAATGCAATCGCACACTTTTTTAATAACCATCCTCTCAATTGTATAGATAGAAACATGTTAAAAAATGTTGGCTGAAATGCAGACACAAAAACGGTAGCAGTCTTTTGAAATGCTCCAGATGTATGAGGACGATAGCATGGACAGACAAAGATAATAACAAATAAGTTACAGAAATAGTATGGGAACAGGGATATCTGGGGAAAAAGAGAAATAGTAGGGCGGAATACGTTCTAAGGCATTTTTGGGGAATAGTATGTGATATATTACAAGCAGAGATAGGAAAAAAGAGGTAGATGTAGACCTAGATCAGACAGTTTTAGATGCAAACTGTGCATATTTCAGGGAAATCTGTAGGTTAGTTCAGAATAGGGAACAATGATGGTACGCGTCTAACCAGTTCTAGGACTGAAGACCTAATGATGATGATGAAGCATTATTTAAAATAATAATTTAATTATTCGCAACTATTAAGTATGATTAGCTATTTCGTTTTATCGGCTAAACCTACACCAGGTATTAATTGTAATTTATATTGTTACTGTTTAATACTTTTATTACATGCCCTATTATTAAGTCGTATTTTTTTGCATTTTAGTATACCTATTTCTGAACATGGATAGCAAACCAAATGAATCGAAAACATATCATTTCAATGAAGAATGGGAAATTAACTATTTTTTTACGATGGTGAATGATAAATGTTGCTGCTTAATATGTCTTAGCTCGGTAGCCATTGCTAAAAAGGGTAATTTGGAGAGACATTTCATATCTTTACATAACAAGTATCAAACAGATTATCCACCAAATTCCGAATTACGAAAACGTAAAGTTCGGGATCTTAAAACTCAATTAACAAATCAACAAAATATTTTCAAAAAGCCAATATTGAAGTCACAAGCAGTAACAACTGCATCCTTCAAAGTAAGCTATCTATTAGCTAAAAAATGTAAACCATTTTCTGATGGTGAATTTGTAAAGGAAATGTTCTTGGAAATTTCGGATTCCCTTTTTAATGATTTTAATAACAAGAGCGAAATTACTGCTGCAATTCAAGATCTACAACTGTCCCGAAACACAGTGATGCGACGAATCGAAAAGATGGGTGGAAATTTAAAGGAACAGTTACAAAATGATATTAACAGATGCTCTTGTTTTTCTCTTCAATGTGATGAATCGACAGATATAAGTTATACTGCACAGTTACTTGTTTTCATTCGTTTAGTTTTTGAAGATTTTACATCTAAAGAAGAATTGTTGGGTATGATTTCTTTGAAAGAAAGGACTAGAGGTGTAGATATATTCAACGGGTTTAAAAGTCTGCTTAATGATAAGAAAGTACCTCTTTTTAAATTAGTTTCAATAACAACGGATGGCGCAGCTGCAATGATAGGCCGCAAAAATGGATTTATAGCCCTATGTCGAAATGACGATGAATTCCCAGATTTTTTGAGTTACCACTGTATAATTCACCAGCAAGTATTATCCAGCAAGAGACTAAATACAAAAGAAGTAATGGACATCGCGTTTGAAATTGTTAATTCAATTCGTGGAAGTTCTCTCAAACGTCGTCTTTTTCAACTAAAACTCGATGAAGGTCAGTCTGATTTATTATTGCATACTGATGTAAGATGGCTAAGTAGAGGTAAATTTCTCCAACGATTTCGTGATTTATTGCCTGAAATAATAGAATTTCTTAATGAACAAGAGAAAAAATATGCATATTTAAATGACAAAACCTTGCTTAGTGACTTACCATTCCTTACAGATTTTACTTCCATATTAAGCCATTTAAATTTAGAATTACAAGGTAAAAATAAAACAATAATTGATATGATTAGCAGTATAGATGCATATAAAACCAAATTTATTTTGTTGATAGAAGATTTACAACAAAATAATATGAACCATTTTCCAAATATGGCAGACAACTTACAAAAAAATAAAAATATTATTTATGAGATTGACAAGTACGTGGCCGAAATACAAAATGTAATGGAAGATTTTGAGAAGCGATTCCAAGATTTTAAAAAAATTAAAGAAATTGTGGAATTTACATCTTTTCCTTTCAAAAAAGATTTAATTGTAGTAGAGGATGATGTTCATTCGAGGACAGCGCCACCGCCACCGCCACCACCACCGCCACCGCCACCGCCACCGCCACCGCCGCCGCCCTGGACCAAAAAGTTTTCTTCGACTAACCATTTTTCATCTTTCGAGATAAATGAGCATCCTCATTTCCACACACGAGATAAACCTATTTTTAAAATTTCTTACCGCTAACATTCTGAACCAAATAGTTTTCTTCGTCTAACCAATGCATCTTTCGAGATAAACCTATCTTGTTTGGTATCAATTAATATTAGAATTTTCTCAGCTACCCAAATTTCTAGGAATTTTTCAGATATCATCACCCCCAAGGGAGCTACCCTGATTTTAAGATTTCTTGCCTATAGCGACTTTTGAGCGTTCTTATAAATTTTTTTATACATGCGATACATTAAATTGACTTAGAATTTTATGTAGAATTCGAATCTGCAAACAGATTTGAAATCGGATCACGCCCTGCAAAGTAACCCCTTTAAAGCTCTCAAATCTTATTAAAATTTTTGCTCGTCTATGACATATGCTTAAACCAAACATCTCCAAAAATCAAAAACCGTGGAGATTATAGAAATGAGTTCTTTATAAGCCATAAGTGCTTAGTATTTAAAATAATTTTTTCAAACAGTAATGTGCTTTCTCAGAATATCGCAAAAACCCATGACTTAAAATTTTTCTGGTTTTAACATAATTACATGCACAATGCTAAATTGTTGGAAAATACGTAGACGAGGACAAACTAATTGCTTTACAATTATGTGACGTATAGTGAAAGTAGCCTTTCTTTTTATTAATTAGCGGGTATATGATTTGAGAAATACAATAGATATGCTCGATGCTAAATGCTTGGAAAATACAAGTCGTTTCAAATCAATTTCTTAACGAGCATGTGAATCACATGTGAAAACTGTATATAATTTCTTTTCTTGGACTTTCTATTAATTATGTTTGTGTATTAGAAATTGATTAATAATTGCAGGATACAAATTTTAAATAAACACTTTGCTAAGGAACCCCGTTTATACAGAATACTTACTAATAAAGCAATTTAATTTTAAATAACTTCTACGCCATATTTTTCGAAACTGGCATGCTTGAATATTTTCTTTGAAACAATCGAAGATTGCCGAAAACACTCGAAGAGTGCACAAACGTCACTAAACCACAATTAATAATCGCCTTTATAGGTTTAACATTTCTACCATTACCCAATGACTTTAATTTCTTATTGGAGAATCCTTATTCTCCACGCACTGTTGCGTAGCTGGATGCCTACCCTTTTGGGAATATATGCTCGTTATAGGTTGTAGCACCCGCGGTTTTACTTAACTACACTTCGTGAGATCCCTTTAATCTTTTTAATTGTGTCCTTCTCGCGTGTAATACAGTAGGACTTAGCCTTACAAACAAATTCTAACACCAAGTCACCGTTAAACTCGTCTTTAAATTTCTCTACAATTTTTGTTAACATGCGGTATATTGTGTTTATTATTTGCGGGTACACCACTTTAAACCTAAAAATAAAAACAGAATAGTTTAATACGTCTATTAATAATTTATGGTAATGTTGGCGATACAAATATGTAAAACAAACTTTAACAAGAAAATATAATGTTTTAATAGAATACATACATTATTGATAACATCTATAAACCACTGTGGTAACCAGAGTCTGGCGAATCTGGGATAGCCAAATCTCTAAACATTTGTGCAAGCGATTGCCTTGCGTTGCATTTTAAGTACTGAATGGGGAAACATTTAATAAGTTCCAACACTGTCAAGTAATTTAAATTGCTGCAATCATTAGACAGAAAATACTGTCACTGCTCTCTCCCTCTAATAACGTTTGAACCCCTCTTCCTCCGTCGTATTTCCACATACTTTTTATATCACCAACAAATTTTTCGTAAAATTCTGGAAAGTTTCTACACCTTAACTCAGCCATTTTAAACAGATCAATTCTCCAAATTTAATAGCTTGATGCACTCTCGCAGGTAACAATAACATTCCATCTTTCGTAATCTCCATATTATATAAATTCTCTTTTCAAAATTGTTCAACAACCATATACTTCTTTCTAAAAGGCTGTGCTCAGCTGCAATTTGAAATCTTGATCAATTGTATCTTAACAACATCGTTTCCAGTAGTCAAACCATTTAATCTGACTTGTTTTGAGTCTTGAGCAAATTGGCGAATTTGAAATTCCACTTGAATAGTACACAATTTCTTCCAATCAAAGTAAGAGAATGTTATCGTAGAATCAGCACACATACCACTACAGCAAATAACTTGGATGGCAGGTTGAAGACCGCCATATAAATCAAAACCAACTTCTAATATATGGTGGTGATAATTTGGAGGAAATTCGCCTAACCTATAGGTTGACTTACCAACTAGTTGGTTGATATTTAATTGTGGTACTCGCACATCACTTGTAACGTCAACACAAGAAAAATCCATCTTTAATTTATAATTTTAATCAAACTCGACAATACTTTGACGACTAATGCACTGGAACATGGCTCTCACCTTTTATGCCGATGGTCGAGCGTGCGCAGCTCTTATTATATTAGTTGGCGTTATATGCAAGTCTTGTCTGGAAAAGTGACGCGTATAATTGTTTTATAGTGGGTTTTACCTGTATGTATTTAACCACCAACGCCATTTTTAGAATTATTAAACAAAATTACTCTTAGCAGTATTTTTAATATACCATCGTGGAAGATTTCAATTATTATTGTGTTTTCCTCAGGTTCTCAAATCCTCGGAATTTTTCAAATCGAATGACCCTTACTGATTTGCAGATTAACCTTTTGCAAGCACCGTATATAATTCACCTTTAATCTATTTCTAAACCGTATCGCTCTGTCTTTTGAGATAAACCCTGGTGTAACCTATAAAATTAGTATAAATTTTCCTGGGGGTGAAATTAATTATCACGTCTTTTAAAATTAGTTCAACAAAGACCTGTATATATTGTATTAATATTCAAAAACCTATCAACAAAACACTTTTGCATTTTATTTAGATTTAGCTCGATAATGAGTTAAACTCAAAAATATTTATTAGTGGCTAGAATTGTTAAAATTTTCAATTAGTAAATCCACATACAAATGATTAAACCAAAAGGTATAATACATATATTAATTCTGCGCTGACCTAGAAAGTGGTTCGATAATCTATTTTAAATGTAGTTCAACATAAGACGTATATTCTAAATAAATTTAGTGAAATGTATGATCATTAGCCTTGCATTGTTTGTCGATGACGTCTGACTATTAATTTAATAAAAGCACTTTCCACAATTCTAGTTAATATACGGAATACACATTCTATAATTTGATTTAAATTGGGTTAATGTAAGGACAAATTATACTTATACTTTCTCTATGTACATAAATACGGGGAAATGATACCAAAGTTCATTTTAAGTTTATTTTGTAAAACGTAAGGTTGTTTATAGTGTAATTAATAGTAATACTGAATTTTCAGTTTTGGTTTAAAATTTCGTGTGAGGACTATCGACAAAGAAGAGTAAGTCTTAGTTTGAATTTTGCAAACGTAGAAGAAATTAATATTTACATGTATAATTCAAAACTGTTAATCAATAATTTTTTCTAGAATGAACATCTTAAGTATTGCGTGCAGTGTGTGCGAAAATGTTTTTACTGGATGTGATGCCATAAAAAACACAACGAAAGGCACATCGAGATGGTTTATTTCAGGAGGAACTAAAAATTACAGCCAATGAGTGGGAACAAATTAAGGATTTGGAAAACCAATCGACCGCAGCGCATAAAGAACGTATAAACGCCGCAATTCAGTTAGAACGAACCAAGTTACTATTTGAAAAACCATACACCATAACAAAATCTTCTTCCAAAATCATAATTGTAGGCCTGAACCCGTTCGACGATTGCAAAATAATTTTTAGATTTGTTGACACCATTTCCAGAGCGTACTTGATGTATCCCTCAACGTATTTAGGAAGTTTATATCAAATCTTCCACATTATACGCACTATGGAAGTTGGCATGCAAAATCAGATATGCAAATTCGACAACTTGCGTTTTATTTAAATAACAATTGTTTAGTGAAGATGATGACATTTGATGGGAATTATATGATATTTACCAAAGGAACTTTAGAGCACTTTTTAGGGTATCTCAGATCGTTCTCAACCATGCTAATACTTTAAAGAACTAACGGAAAAAGGTACTCTAATATAGATCTGTTTCTGTTAGATGTCGCAATGGAAAGATATAATAGGAATGATGTTCTACAGAATCTCGCACATGATGTAATTAAAAGCAAATACAGTAATAGTGATATTGGGGTCATATACGAATTTATAAGAACCTACCCAAGATTGTTTGAAAACAGTATTTGTAAACAAGTTGAGTATATGGAAGAATACAACAGGTTTCCATTCCACGCATTTACGAGCGATGTTTAAATTTTAAGCCAAAGACTGAAAATTTTGTAACACTATTAATTACACTTTTGTTTTCTTATACGTTTCTAAATTGTTGTATTTCATCTACAGATATTAATAGATGTCAATAAAATTATGTTATAGTTTTAAATAAAACGATTCTGATTAATAATTTTGTAAAACGTTTATAACTAAATTGTTATACTCCAACTACAGATATAGATCGAATTATGTTAAACTCGATCGGTTTTATATTCACTGAGTACAATATTATTACTTAAGTTTATCTCGGATATTGAACCGTAAAGCATTGTAACGAAAATGATTTCCAGAAAAGCGTATACCAAGGAATGTTTGCAGAAGCTCTTAATGAGGTTAGACGAGTGTTGCAACAATGTACTCTGCTAGTAAAGTTTAGGATTCCAAAGTCTACATTGCGCGACCATCTCATACGATCACAGAGTAAAAGAGATAAAAGTGTGAACAGTTACATCTCTGATATACAAACAACTAATTTACAAACTGCGGAAATGGGCACAGGAAGTACTCTAAGATGTACAGCAACACCTATCTACTCAGATGGTAAAGATGATAAAGTAGTTTGTAAAGAAGTTTTAAGATGCAAAAACAAAAGTTTAATATTGAGGAAATGAATTCTGCAAAAATAATGGAAATGCTCGTCATAAACTATCAGAGCAAATAATATATGAATCAAGTTCTATGGATTACACCCAAATTCTGAAGATGAGGATTCAACACAGGAAAGCAATAGTCAGGGACTAAAATACCGATGTATATAAAAGGGTGTTGTATTAAAAATACACATCGTACTGAGCACAGTTCAGATGGTGCATATATTCACTTTAATGTACATGGGTTGATCGAAAGACTGCAGTTGCTAGTTACTGTTGATTATCACAACCATCGAGATATGCATAACCTACATGAAATTATCTCTATAATATCTAAACTTCGACAAAAAGGAATTATAGAATAGAACGACAACGAAGTTAGATGGAGGTAAATATTTATACATATTTTTCGAAATTGTAAAATTGGAATAGTCTGCATTTGCATTTTGATAAGTAAACATCGTAATAAAAATGAGCGGAGAAAGAATTATATCTTTAGATGCTATAAAAATTTTAGAAGAAGTTGTCATGGAGATGAAAAAAAGTTTATCAAACAATTCAACTAGCCAACATTTGAATGGTATGCCTAATGAATCTCTGGCAAATACTAAAATAGTGCAAGATAAACCTACACATGATAATGTTGATGCGAAAGATCAGAACATAGACTCCAAGTCAGACGTTTCTGGTAGAAAAGAAGAGAATTAAATCATATACTAAAAGTTTAAATAAAGCCATTGACGAAATAAACAAAGGATGGATTACTGGTTCAGAAGCATCCGAAATCTACAATGTTCCAAAAGCTACACTCTATACGAAACTCAGATCAAACGAAAATCGTGTACAAAATTTGGATATGTATACTACACATTTCCCAATTAAAAGGAGGAAAAAGTGACTTTTGTGCGTGATGTGTGTATTAGTTTTAATAAATAAAATATATTTCTATGTGAATGTACTTGTTAAGTATTTGAATTGAAATATAAATATTGTTTCAAACGTTGTGGTTTTATTTATATATAATGGTATTGTTAGGATACAATTACTCGGGATAGCAGAATCTTGGTTTATGTAATATCATAGAAGTCAAACAAAAAAAAAAAAATTTAAACTAAAGGTATGTTTCAAACACGTAGTTGTACTCATTTCTATTAAAATTAAATGTAGCGCTCTTTGTTATAATTCTTTTCATAAGAACTTAGATACCCATTTCAGTTGCGGGGATATTTGAAAAATTAAACAATACTTCGGATATGTACCGATTTGTGCCCGATTTGTGTGCACCACGAAACAACCAGTATGGAATGTATTCTATGAACTTGCACACGCGCAAGGGTGCGCATGGGCATGGGTGTGCATGCGCAGGGGGTGCGCACGGACACATTACGAGTTAGAGGCCTTGGTATAAAATTTCCAGTTTTATGTTAAAATTTTTCTAAGTCAGAACTACTAATAATTTTACCAAGACCCAAAATATTCAAAATCTAAAGTAGTTACGAAAATGTATTCACTCTGTTGTTCCAGAGACCTCAACTTCATTCACTAATAATGTGCATGACTATACCCCTAATAGCTTCGCATACTACATTAATTGCGGTTATGATGACAGGACATATGTTGGACACCGCCATATCGCGTACATTTTCTTGATTAGGAACAGTTTTGCTATCCGACCTAGGTCGGAGGGAGACACTCTCACCCTATGGAGACAATTTCACTCTATAGGGCAATTTCACATTCAAGGAACTTTGCCATTAATACACCCCCCACAACCAGACCTAGATCCGAATATGCACATAAAGAAATAGTTTAATATTATTGCAATATCACAAAAGTTATACGCAACAACCAATTTTATTAGTTTTAATGAATAAAAATATATTTCTATGTGTAGTGTACTTGTTGCATCCGTCCTAGGTTGGATGTGGAGCTGTCGGGAGATAGGTTAGCTAGTGTTGTCCGGAGTTAGGTTAGGTTAGCTGGATTTGTGTGGACTTAGGTTAGATAAAAGTAAAATTGATAGGTTAGGCTGTTTTAATGAGTTTTCTCATTAAAACCCATTACTAATTGCTTTTAATGAGTTTTCTCATTAAAACCCCATTAACACTAATTGCTTTTAATGAGTTTTCCATTAAAAACTAAGTGTGGACCTAGGTTAGATAAAGGAAAAATTAATAGGTTGGGTCGGCGCCGCGGCCTAACCTATTGTGCTAATGGGGTTTTAATGAGAACTCATTAAAAGCTTGTGAATGGTTTTAATGAGACTCATTAAAAAGCCAACCTGTCAATTTTGCTGTCTAACCTGCCCAAATCGCAACTAACCTCCGGACAACACCCTCATCCAACCTGGGACGATGACTACCATGAATATTTTTTCATTAAACTAATAAATGTTGTTGTTTGTGAATCAATAACTATTGTGTGCTCGATGGTCTGGGTGTGCGGTTGCAAGTGAATCTGGATCTCTGGGTGAAAATTTCAAACCCTTTTGCTTTTGAGGTACTTTTGGTTTTTGGTATTTTTTTGTTTAAATTTTTAATTTTTAAAGGGGGGGGCAAAAATGGTTTTGCCAAACGGGCCCCGGCCCTATATTTTCCCTTTTGGGAATTTTTAAATATCGTTTTTGAAAGAATTAAACAAAGGCGCTACATTTAAATGAAATGAGTCAACTCGTGTTTAAAATTTGTTTAAATTTTTTTTTTTTTTAATTCTGTTTTCTTAAACCTTCTGTATCCCGATAATTTTCCCCAATAATAAATAAAAACCAAACGGAAAAATTTTTTTTCAATTTTTAAGTCACCTGAAATTATTTTATTTTAAAATCCCAAAAAACCAAAAAACCTTTTTCCTTTTAATTAAATGTTTCTTCCAAATTTACCGATTTTCGTTTGAAATTTTTTGTTATTTTGGAAATTGTGATTTGGGATGCTTTAAAGTAACCATTTTTTTTTTTTCTCCTTTATTTAAATCCTCTTTAATTTAATTGCCTTTTCTTTTCTTCGAAATTACTTGGGTCTATGTTTGTCTTTCCATAAATTTCTTGTAGGTTTATTTGATATTTTAGTTTTCGAGTTTTAAATCC